>JAFIRS010000852.1:0-525160 GCA_018342105.1 Gonioctena quinquepunctata | reverse complement strand
AATCAATCGTCAATAAAATTAATGCAGAACTCATAAATAAGCCACCTTCACATAATTTTGATGAAATCGGTATTGTAACTATATGACACTACCATGAAAGAAGTAAAATACGGTTTGAATGAAATGAATAAAAATTCTACTCCAGGTAATGATGAAATTTTTTTAGAAGATTTATCAGTAGTGCAGGAGACAATAATACCAATCTTAGTGACTTGGTCAATAAAATGTTCGAAACAGGGGAATTACCGAAGAGGCTTAATATAGGTGGGGTAACCCCTATCCAATAATCAGGACCAAAGAATAATTTAGAAAATTACCGTTAACGTGGTTTGTAAGAATTTGTGAAAATTCTCTTTAAAAACCGTATCATGAACTTCCTTATTAGATATGTTGAATAAGACAAGTGTCAATATGGTTCTTAGAACAATCGAACACACAAAGTGATACAATACACTTCCTGAACCATGTCATAACTAACATGGATGACAAAAAATTTGTCCTTACAATATTTATTGATTTACAAAAAGCACTAATGTAGTGGATCATGACAAACTACTACTCGACAAATTGAACCATTTATAAGAGGCAAAATTGAAAGTATATCAGAATCGTATCGGCAACAATATGTATCTCTATATAAAATTAATATAAATGGCAGAGTCCCACAAGACTCAGTCCTTGGACCACTGTTATACTCGTTACACCCCCCTTGATCTCAGAAAAGCAAATATTAAAGCTCGCTATCACATATTTGCAGATGATACCATTCTATTATATGAAGGATCTCACTTGGGGAACTAGAAGACTCGGTAAATAGTGATCTAGAACTATATCCTGAATAGCTTCTGGCAAATAAGTTACAAATAAATGTGGAAAAAACAGTGTATATGCTCTTCAAAAATAAAAATAAACAAAGTGGAGACCCAGATATCAGAACAATGGTAGCATTGTTTTCACGGTCCTCATGTCGTCTTGTTATTTTGCATCGGCTAATGTATTTAGCCCCCCTAAATTAAAAAATGGGACACAGCCCTTGAAGGCGAATTCTCAAGTTTTCACTTGGTCTAAATTATGATCTCTGGACTTAAAATAATTTTAATCTTTAACCTATAAAATAATTTTTTTTCATCTCCATAAATTTTATTCTCCGCTGATGATGAACCTATAGAGGTTCGAAACATGTATACCTAATCGACGGTTTTTAACCTTCCACCATCTGTTAACTAATCTATTGTTAATATTATATTGTGGAGACGACTTCGAGTTTTTCTACTTCATAAAATAATACCACTCCACTTCGAGATACAATGGACTTCTACCACAGGTCGATTCTATCATGCATAACTTTGTACTGGGTTCTTCGATTTGGATAATTCTTTTTTCATCAGATAGGGTATACCTCATAGTTGATCAAATTTGGATTTCGAATGGAATTATTCACCTTCAGAATAGAAAAATGAGGGATAATTGATTTTTCACTTGTAAACATTGGCACACATATGTAGTTGACAATGACAGATCGCTATTGTCATTATTTTTGTTCTCCTACATCCGTCACAATCATTATATTCTGGAGGATGGAATGATATACAGAGTGATGGAATAAACTAACCAGAACAACAAAAATAATTTATATCACAACAAACAGTAAAAGTAGATAATCATATTATTTAACTGGTAATAGTTGAAGTAAGGTGGGTAAGTAAGTATTTTGGAAGAAAGTAAAAAACAAGTTGGTTGTAATGAGTAGATTCCAGCCACAAAAAATTTAAAACTAAAAACTTTTCAACAAAAAATTAAACCGACGAAATACGGAACTGAAATGTAAAAAATAAAATAAATCTCCTTAGTCTCAATAACTTAGCTCCTTAACTAATGCAGTAACTAATTTTGAGTCGGCGTCAAACGAACAATCAACGAAGATCATTAAATTACTTCAAAAAAATTAACAGAATGTCACCGCGCAACTCAATGCATTCATTTTCTCCTTATCTAATTCATTTGCTTGTTTGTTTGGCGCCGACTCAAAATTAGTTACTTACATTAGTTTGGGAGCTTAGTTATTGAGACTGGGAAGGTTTATTTAATTTTTTACGTTCCGTCGGTTTGATTTTTTGTAGAATTTGAAACTGTAGAACGTGATATCAACTGATTATTATCACTGATAAAGCAGTATCATTGAGAAATATTTCTACATTGAGTTTCTCTAACCGTTGTTTTTTCAATGAATATCAATTATCAGAAAAAGAAATAAATTTTTTTTGAGATATGTTTCAATAACATAGTCTGACTCGTTATTTCATCTTGAATACTTTTCTCGACTTTGTGATGTTTTCGGAAATAAAGTTCAATACTTCTTTCAGAACATCCATATTTTTGTACGCCCCTCTGGAAGCCCAGCTAATTCGACTCCAGATATTATTAAGTCTCATCCCCTGAATATATACCTATCGTGGGAATTTCGGAAATAGATACGGGAGGTGTTTCCATGAAAAGGGCAAAAATTCTAATTTTTCTGGACTAAAATATTCCTCAGCAAAGATGCCTATCGGTTATAATTCCAATGTCCTGATCACGAATCAGTGAAATTCCGCTTATCTCGCCTCCTAATATTATATTTCGCAAAAATTTGCATTTCAATCGCCCCTGGCGAGCATTTCATATCACTCTGGTCAACCCCAGGAAATAATCAGCAACTTCTCCAGTGAACCTGAAAGTCAGGGAAATTTCGGAATTCTACTGCAATGATTACTGAAGTAACGAGTGTTTCCATGAGAAGTGGGACAAATTCGGATTCATGAGGAATGAAAATCTTTTAGCGAAAATATGGATTGGTACTACAGTTGATGTCCTAATCACGAATACGTAAGAGTTTTGAGACTATATTGCCCCCTTATATTATTTTTAGCAGAAATCAATATATCCATCGCCCATCGAACTGAAAATTTTTCAGCGAAAATATGGAATGGTACTAAAATTGAAGTCCTGATTACGAATTCTCGAGAATTCTGAGCATATCTTGCCGCCTTATTTTTCGCAGAAATCAATATATCCATCGCCCCTGGCGCGCAGTGTATGTCATTCAGATTGACCCCAGGAGAGATTTAGACTTATACTCAGTATATCTAACGATCGTGGAGATGACAGAATTCTACTACAATAATTACGGAAGATACGGGAGCGTTTCCATGGGAAGTGAGACAAATTCGGATTTTTCAGAACTGAAAATTTTTCTGCAAAAATATGGATTGGTTATTGGTATATCTATCGCTCCTCGCGCGCAGTGTGTGTCACTCAGGTCAACCTTATTAGAAAATGTATATCTGCCGATCGCGAAAATTACAGAATTCTACTCCAATAATTACGGTTGATACAGGGGTGTTTCCATGAGAAGTGAGACACACTGTATATGTTCCGCTACCAGCAATTATTGTTGATCAGGTACAATGCTTCACGGAAATATTGATTATATAGGTATATTCATGTTATAAATTGTTCTCGAATCTTTATCGTTCGGGAACAGAATTGTTGTGATATATTACCTAGTTTTGAAAAGTTTTAATTGAGCTTGTCCTGAATATAATTATTTGTTTTTTATTTACATTCCATATATATATATATATAATATATATGTGTAGATATTGTAACATATATCCATTTCATTTCTCCTTGATATGCTCTATGCTCGAGATTCATTCACTTCCCTATTGAAAATCCTAGCGACATCTAACCTTGGGTAATGGAACAATCATAACGGCTAGGAAAGAAGAACTGTCGCAAAGAATCTGACAGTACGATGATATTTAACGCGATGTGCATGGGATTTTCGCCCCCTTTCTGATCTTTCGGCAATTAAGATATATTGTTTTCTGAAGCTCGTCGGCCATTAATTAACAGAGTAGAATATGCCATGTTGAAATAATTTATTAAATCAGAGCATTTTCCTTTCTCCGCGAATATGATTTCAAATCAGTGAATAGTGTATGATGTCAAGGAGGTACGTATTGAGAACTATGTTTGAACCAAAGATATTTCAAATATGTCACATTCAAATAATTTTCAAGAGAACGTCAGATAATTTTTTACAAAGGAAGTATCTGAAGTTATCTACGTATTCTGTTTGAGAAAACAGTGATTAGATTTATTTAGGTCAATCTGACTTAAAATAGCAGTGTCGTTCACTATATATTTTTGAAGAATTTTGTTAGAATTATGAAATGCCACATGTGGTATTTCCGATTGAATTGAAATATCGGTGTTCGGTCTTATCAGGTTGGATTGCTTGTCCTGACAAGGCTCTATTGAGATTCAATGCGAGTTTCACAAATATATGATATCACTTACGCTGTATTTGGTATGATATAGTTGGAGAAAATATTTATTTTAATAAAATTTTTTTTGTTTATTTGTATAAATAATTGAATATATATATATATATATATATATATATATATATATATATATATATATATATATATATATATATTTCATGTATAAATTTGGTACTTGGAATTTTCTTCGAATTTTTAGAAACCTTCTTGAGGAAGTATTTGATGGCTGGTCAAACATTTATTCTCATATACCTTTCTCGAATATCGCTGGAATTTTCGTAAATCAAATTCAACAAACTTGATTGTGCCAAATTCTGATTTTTAATTCTTGATAACGAATTATCTTGGCTGCTGAAGATCAGAGAAAAAATCATCTTTTCCAAATAAAGCAAAGATCAATTTTCATTAATTCATAAAAATTATTAAAAAAATTCTTCAATTCCACTATTGGATATTAGTCATTTGTATACTCAATTAATTTCAAGTAATAATCTCTTGATGAGATTACACTCAATTGTAACAACAATGAGTTGAGGAGTGCATTGAAAATATTCCAAGTTTCAAGAAGTAGAATTTTTGTATATCAAATTCTGACACAAACAATATTGTTTTTCATGTTAAATCGCTGAGAACACACTCGATGGACCAGAAGCTGATGCTTGTGTTCACCTAATCGGTCGCCCAGCAGTTATAAGTACCCCCTGATTGCGAGCCAAACCACTTCGTAAAGTCTAGCTAAGTGCTAGACAAAGAAAATACAATCAAGGTACATCGACATCGGAAATACCGATAGATTCAGCAAACAAAACAATATTAGTTTTCTTAAATTGGAATTAAGAATAAATTTTTCATTCAAATGTTGAGGAATTGAAAAATATAAATTTTGTAAATAGATTGTTATAAGTTGGTATTTATTTATTGTTGTTGTTATTCACAGAAGGAAAGTTAATTGATATGCAATCATTATTGAATAGGGAATTTGGATTTTTGTCCTAGTTTAAATAAAAATTCTGGCGTCCATTCAAATTCATAATTTCTAAAACTTTGCTTGAAACATAAAAAATTTGAAACTAGCAAGGCGGTCCAAAGAACTCCACAATGCTCTTCACTGAATAGTCTGGGTATTTTATTACAACAAATAACTAGTATTCTTATTACAATATATGCATGTATACATCTGTTGAATTAGGAATATGTAATATAGGGCAAGTTTTGTATTGTAGACTTCTGTATATTAAACTGATGATAAATAAAAAGCTTTGAAAAAAATATACCTTCAATTTCATATTTTAATTTCTTTTATAATTGAATCAATCGATTTGTAAAGCTCAATCTGAATAAGTCTATGACTTTCTGTTTCTCGCTATGAATTATATAATCACTATATACTATTAAAATTCATTATGACCCATTTATTTTCAGTTTAAAAGTAATATCTGCCATAACGTCAAATGAAATTAACTGCGTGTAAAGTTAACACGCACTAATCACCAAAGTATGAAATCAATTCTCAAAATCAAAAAGTTTCGAGCAACACATTAATTCCAGTAATATTCATTAGAATTTCAGCATACCTGTCGTTCCGATCTCTCAACTGTTCATCTATTCATCGACTCTGATGAAACGCCGTTAATTTCACTCACTTTGATTCAAAATTCATGGAAATCTCGCAGACATTCTATCAAACTCAAATCCCACTGCTGAAATGAGCATTCCCAACTTGACGGCTCATCCGAGATTGCGGAGTATAATTCGGTAAAATTCATACATACAAAAGTAGGTGGGATGTTTGGACTCATCAATGAATTCTGTGAATATTGTGTATTATTATTATTTATTTCATCTGAGGAGAAATATTACAGTCGGCAGATAAGTATCTCTAAATGTATTTTGTTAACAGCAACTCCAGTGGGCAAACCTCAGAACACTGTGGATAGAATATACAGTGCATTCCATTCGAAACGAGCCACCCTGAATAACTTTTGTTACAATGATTTTCAGGAAAAATAAAAAAACACATCAACAATAGTATACAGGGGGACACATTTTGACATATTCACATTTGATGTTACTTCCACAATCGCACCCCCAGAGCATGTCACCATTTTTTTCTAATGGATCAACCCTTTATTGTTTCGCATTATCAGATGCTCCATGATGAGCAGATTTCAACAAAGTATAAAACATATGGTCTGACGCATATGGTTCGGGAGCTACGAATTATTTGGTTGAAAACGAGCCACCCTGAATAATTTTTGAACGATGATTTGCAGTAAAAATAAAAAAACAGGTCAACAATATATACAGGAAGCCATATTTTGAAATATTCGTTCTAGAGACAAATGAAGCAATAGATCAGAAAAAGAGATTCTTTATTAAATTCTTGAATCAAAATCTGATGACTTGACAATGAGAAGAAAAAAAATGTCTATAGTAAATGTTCAAAAATGTTTCCACCAACTTCCGTACAATGGTACAAACGAGCTTCCATTGCCGCCCTCACATGGTTGAGAATCTCGGGAGTTATTTCTCTGAAATGCCTAATGATATTCTCTCTCAAATCTTCTGATGTTGTTGATTCTATCTCATACACCTCAGACTTCAAATGACCTCATAGAAAGAAATCCACAAGAGTGAAATCCGGAGACCTTGGTGGCCATTCTGTAGGACCTCTTCTGCCAATCCAGCGACCAGGAAATTGATCATCCAAAAATTGTCGCACTGGAACTGCATAATGAGGAGGTGCACCATCTTGCTGAAAAACTATTTTTTGTTCGAATAAATTCATATCTACCTCAATTGTCCTACTGATTCACGGTTTTATTCGATTCTCCAACATATCCAAATATTTCTCACCAGTCAAATTACCATCGATAAAAAAAGGTCCTATGATGTGGTCACCTAAAATTCCTGCTCAAACATTCAGTTTTTGAGGTCGTTGGGTATGAACTTGACGGTATAAATGAGGATTCGTATCACTTCAATATCGACAATTTTGCCGATTCACCTCTCCATTAAAATTTTCATCCGAAAAACGAATTTTATTCAAGAAATTCTGATGCATGTTGATCCTTTCAGTGAGACTTTCACAAAACTCGATACGTCTATCGAAATCATCTCCGTTCAATTCATGAACTAGTCTTATCTTATATGGATGGAATTTGTACTTATGAAGGATCCTGAAAACATTTGTACGACTGATTCCTGATTCTCGAGATAACTTAGTAAGAGATTGCGTATTTTCCATCAGTCCAACGTGCCCTAAAACTGCAATAGAAATAGCTTCATCGTTGACAACTCCTGAACGGTTATGCTTTTTATTGCTAACAGATCCAGTTTCCATAAATTCGTTCAATAATTCCGAAACGTATTTGTGTCGTACATTTCTTCCTGGATGATTATCATTGAACATACGGGCAGCAGCTCTAGCACTATTTCCATTCTGGTTGTACAAACTCACTATTTCAATCCGTTCTCGAAGCGTATAAACCATTGCTTCTCAAGAATTCACAAAAACAGAAACACCAATTGTAACTTCACCTGGTAGGTAATCATTATTGTAGAATGAGACCAATACAAAATGAAGAGAATATCGAATTCAAACTTAAATAGGCAAAATAAGACTTTTTTGAAGTATACTTCAAAAAAACACCTATGAAACCTAGGTAACAGATTGTACAGAAGTTCATTCAGGGTGGCTCGTTTTCAACTCGAATAATTTGTAGCTCCCGAACCATATGCGTCAGACAATATATTTTATACTCTGTTGAAATCTGCTCATCATGAAGCATCTGATAATGCGAAACAATATAGGGTGATCCATTAAAAAAAAATGGTGACATGCTCTGGGGGTGCGATAGTGGAAGTAACATCAAATGTGAATATGTCAAAATGTGTCCCCCTGTATACTATTGGTGACGTGTTTTTTATTTTTCCTGAGAATTATTGTACCAAATATTATTCGGGGAGGCTCATTTTCAACCAAATAATTTGTAGCTCCCGAACCATATGCGTCAGACCATATGTTTTATACTTTGTTGAAATCTGCTCATCATCGAGCATCTGATAATGCGAAACAATGAAGGCTGATCCATTTGAAAAAATGGTGACATGCTCTGCGGGTGCGATAGTGGAAGTAACATCAAATGTGAATATGTCAAAATGTGTCTCCCTTTATACTATTGTTAATGTGTTTTTTTATTTTTCCTGAGAATCATTGTACCAAAAGTTATTCAGGGTGATTCGTTTCGAATGGAATGCACTGTATATGTTCCAACCTGAATCGTTGTGATAAGTTATCAACTTTCGAAGGCGCGGCCAACTGTTTGATCCAAATCTCTCCACTTCAAATTCCAGGTTTTCATATAATCCAATGAATAGAAACAACAATTCATCAAAATATTACAAAAATTGCAAAACTGCTGAAATGTTGGATTTAGGTAGATAAATATATGAAGTATCCATTGGGCAATTCTTTATCATGCCACGGACCCAAAAAAAAACATTTTGGTTTTTCTTATTTTTGGCTTTAACTGCAAAAAGAATGGAAATATAGGAAAAATTTCGGAACAAAAGTTGTAGCTCCCAATTTTATCTACAGAAATGGTTTCTATCAAAATGTGTTCGAATATGTATCCATGGTCATGATTATTCTGAATATTGAAAGTTCCGGTTGAGCCGCGTCTGGAAATTCGGTAATTTCAACGTTCCGGCTCTCATTTTGGTGCCAAAAAATATAAATATAAGTCTCAAATGCCATAGCCCATCTTCATGAGAACATCGCGGAAGAAACTAGACGAGACAGCACACCTGCCTGAAAACAATTCACAATAACTTGGACATAATCATATTTCCAACAGATAAAGGCAATGCCACAGTGATTCTCACTCACCATCAAATTTTCCCGAGTATCAGATCACCGAACGTGACCTCATAACCTATTTCGAGAAAAAGACAAAAATACTTATTAACAAGTCCATACTATAGGAAGAAAGGAATACTTCCACCATTCTTGAAGAGAAATCCTCACGTATCCTTCGTATTCATGATCTTCCAAAATACGCAAACCAAACGTCCCCCTCAGGCCAATTGTGGGCGCTATCGAATCACCAACTTCGAACTTGCAAAACATCTAGCAAGCACTTTCCAGCCTTAAGCCAAGAAAGCTTCATCATATGTACGCAACCCACACCACTTCATAGAACTCTTCATAACACATAGAATCCAAAATACTGATATCCTCGTGAGCTTTGATATGACTCTTCACGAACATTCCCCTGGCAGACACGCTGAACATCCTCAAAACCGAACATAATATACCCAAAGATACCCTTACCCTCACTGACCATTGTATGAACGGTACATACTTCCTTTTCTAGGATTTTTTGAATTTTTTATTTAAATAAATCGCATCAACCTAGAAGGTTATTAGCGAGCGTAATTTGATAGTATTACATTCCATCATGATTTCGATTACAGATTTTTGGCAATGTTTATAGTATATGAAATGAAATGCATGAAGCACACACAAAGTCGTCTTCACAAAAAGTAGCGAACAATATCCATTTATATGGGAGTTTGCATGGATTGTCAGGTGAATATCATTCAACATTGTTTTTCGCCTGTCGGTCTACCAATTGTTTCAATTTATATTGAACCTTTTGTGAAGACGACTTTGTGTGTGCTTCATGCATTTCATTTCATATCTTATCCCCTTCATATGGCTGTTTCTTTCAATAAAATATGCCAGTCGGGCATTTTGAGCCACTCCTACTGAGAAAGAATCTTTTGTTTAGAATCCTATCGAGGTAGGAGAATTGTATGGAGTGTTTATTTCTGTCACTAGGTGTCGCCGGTTGAAAGTTATGTTTTCCGACGCATCTAAAGATGTTTTAAGCTCGATGATGATTTCATTTATGTTGTGTCTCGCTTCGGCCAGAGCTCTCTGGATCTTTGGCTGGTGACTACTCCGTACTGATGAGGGGCCAAAGAAGCCTGAAACCGGTATGCGGATTGTTATGTGAACACGACATGAATTTAAATATAATCGAGCTCATCAGAAAGAAACATTTGCGAACAATATCCATTTATATGGAAGTTTGCATGGATTGTCAGGTGAATATCTGCGTAGTATTTGCTAGGAACGTAGTTGTTTTTTGCCTGTCGGTCTACCAATTGTTTCAATTTATATTGAACTTTTTGTGAAGACGACTTTGTTTGTGCTTCATGCATTTCATTTCATATCTTATCCCCTCCATATGGCTTTTTCTTTCATTAATGTTTATAGTGTTTATGAATAGTATGATGTCACTGAATACACATTTTGGGCCGTGTTTGGGAATCAATGATCCTGAAATATTGCAGGTGTTTCTTTGTGGGGCGAGTAGAGGGCATTCAACGAGAAGGTGTTCGATGGTGATCTTCACGTTATGGTTCGGGACTTTTATCGTGTAGAGGTTCATGAGTGAGGCGTGTAAGGCTGAGGCGCAACTTGGTCTTTTCTGTTTCTGGGTAGATATTCACACGGTTTCACTGAACTTTTCACTTCGCGTAATTTCGCTTGAGTGGCATCCTTTTTCCCCATGCTGTTTGTAAGGAGTTGTTGATTGTATTCGAATGTTACTTATCACTATTTTTGTCACTGTTTCGGAGTTTTCACTGTTTTGGCTTCTTTTGTTTTCTTGTCTGCTTCTTGATTTCCATGTATTCCTACATGTGATGGTATCCAGACGAATTCAATTCCGTCGGTTCTCATTTTTGCTTCATGGAGTTCTTTGTTTATTTTGAGTGTTAGATGTTGGTGGGGAATAACCGTTGAATGGATTCGAAGAATCAGTGGGAATGGGAAGTGTTATATCATCAGAAGTGATGATGAACATGATGGCACGGTAAATTTTCCAAGATTTGTATATGTATAAAATAACTGATTACAAAACATTTTGAAGACAAGCTTATATTTGAGCCGTGTTCTTAAACGTGTAAAATAGGTTTGAGTCATCGCTGACAATGATTTAATAATTTTTTGTTGTATTATTTGGTTTCAGAAAGCTTGTGGCGCGAAGTGTTAATGAAAGTAGGTACCAATTAATTTGATTAGGCAGTGATTGATTGGTGAATTTCAACAGGAGTTCCACAAATCGATACGTATGTGGAATTTCAAAGTTTAACCGACCAAGTGAAAATTCGGTACACTGCAGTACGTAAGCGTACATAACTTTAATGTACTAATATACGACTCTATAATTCAAGGGAAATTTAAGATTTCATTTTATTGAATGTGTAGCTCAACTGTATACCAAATGAGTCGATTTGGAAATATATAATGAAATAAGATATAAAAATATCGGAATGTTTTTTTTAAATTCAATATTTAAGTGACTTAATAACATCTGATACTCAGGTAACGGTAAGTAGCGATGCATTTGTGCAGGTAATAAAATAAACTGGCATCCAATTTATGACAACCTCAAAAGATTCACGTATCACGAAAAGGATTTACTCTATTTTCAGCGTCCAAATTATAGATAATCTGTTTTACGACTTAGGAATATCAATTGATCATTTTTGTGAGCGTCATGTGTTTGCATACTCGTACCTGCCAAACGAATCATCTGTCGACCAGGAAAGTCCTTACATTGCAGAATCCGTCGGAAACTTCTTACAAATAGCTGGTGAATCTTTTTGATGCGTTCACTGAAAATCAAAGTCATAAAAGTTGGAAAGATGAATATGCGGTATCACGTCTACGAGTGATAAAACTTTCTTGGACGCCACTCTCTCAGATTTTCTTCGTTCCTTTTAATTTATTGTCGTCCTCATCGAAAGGAGACCTGGAATAAAGTGCCAGGGAGCCATTTCCCTTTGTTTTTCGAAAGGCATGACGGGTCGAGTGACACTTCATTACAAGGGTGTTTCAGTTATCCATACAAATGTTTGCACATTTTTAGCTGTTTCAACAGAATTTCTTTCATTTCCGGAATATTGTAATGTTCAGAGTTTGCGAAAGTGTTTCGAGTGAACGTTCAGATGTTCACAAAACTCTAATAGAATTTTTTATATATATTCTGGTAGGGGAGGATGGCCTGAAACGGGATACTTAATGTTCAACCACACTTAAAAAAAAGTAAGGGTAATAAAAGTCCACTTGTTGGATATATTTCCGTACGGTTATTTATTCAAATGAATGTCCGTTCGAAATGTCATGAAATCATATATAAAAGAACTTAAACTAACTAAAATCCCATTTCACCCAAATGGCAAAATGCAAGAGGTGAAATGGGGTAGACACTTTAGATAGAAAGACCTTCTCAAACAGCATTCAAGTAAAACGCGCAATGCTTCTTCACTTTTCAAAGCAAATATCACATATGAATGCGCTATCGTTATCACTTGCTACAAGCGTCGTGACCCCACTTTCCGCACTGACCACACATTATCCACCCTTCGCTTTGTTGGTCATTAGAATAATTGTTTCACTGGATGTTGAATTTGATATCAAAGGCATCTTTGACTTGGACATCTTTTCCTTATATTTCTCTTGTTGATAGCGTTTTTATTTACGGGCTTTCTTGTTCTATTCGATTTCAAACTATCTGCTTCATTTTTCTAGTTTTTACAACTTCCCTTCATGAGGACTACTCGTGAGTATTGCGGCCTTACCCTACCTGTTTTTGGTTTCCATTTTTGTGCAACAGCTTTACTGGTTTTTGGATAGGGAGCAATTGCTTCAGAAGGTATCAAACTATTAGAAATGCCACTTGTTGATGGTTGTTCTAGTTCTGTTTGTTTTACTGGTGTATACTCTCTTACATAACGATGATCAATATTTACTGGTGTTTCTTCTTATTCTGCCATCACCAGTGCATAAGTTTCCCTATTTTGATGTGGAACATAACTAGTTGGTCAATATTGAATGAATGTGGTTTTTTGTGGAGGAACAACGTTTTTTGACATGTTTTCTGGGTAACCTTCCACAGTCTGAAAATGAAAATATAATCAGGAAAATCTATACAAGTGAAGGAAGGGCAAACTAGTTATTGCGTCCACCAAATTATATTTCCTACAGAAAAATGATTCAATTAGTCAATAACTTGTCGTCTTCCGAATTTGCATATCAATTTTTTTTTATTCAAAAGATACTTCTCTATATAATTTTAGATTGACGTTTCTGGGACTATATCTGCCCCCGTTCTCAGAATTTTTTTAATCTCCTTCAATTGTTTTAATAATTTGGATTTTTTCTCACAGAGTCTTTTTCGCTTTTCCAACTGAAATGATGATCAATGTTATTTTGAACAGCAAGTTGATATGTAAGACTGCGAATGCTTCTTCTTGTTAGTCCATGCATCATTCCTTCCACGTTTTTGGTATAGTCTACCAAATGTTTCTCTAGGTCTATGGGAAATATTGATCTCCTGCTCCCCAGTTGTTTTACATTGTCTACTCCATCATGCATAAACCACATGAGGATACAAATTTCCAATGATACATGATACAAGTTTGTGATAGCATTTCGGGAGAAGTTTAACTCGTCCTTGAAGAGTAAATATCTCAAAAATTGAGGATTTTCAGCCAATTTTCTCAAAAACCACTGACACATAGTGATGCGTTGAAGAAAGTCTCGTGGAGAAAGAGCTTGTACTCTTTGAATATGGTATGGATAAAATTGTTGATCGTGGATAATTCTCCAAACTGTGGACTGAGTAGAATTCGGAGCTTCAGCAATCATTCTTGTACCTGTTTCTGGATTCTCCTCGAGAGCATTCAGAACAACTTCCCTCAATTCTGGGGTTCGGGCTGCTCATGGTCTTCCAATAATATCAGCTGCCCTCTCGAAGCTACCTGTTCCTGCCAAACCACGGTGAAGACTGGTAAATGTCAGAGCTGAAGGCAGTACTCGATTAGGAAATCGCTTCTGGTGAATACATCTTGCTTCCGCGCATTGCCATCCGCAAGACCATAAACGGAATGCATATCGACTAAATGAGCATTATTGTTTGAATAATCCATATTTTCAAAATTAGTATTTTAAAACTCACAGAAACTTCAACAAAACAACAAAACGTTTAACTGTCACATAATATGTAATTACCAGAACTCCTTACTCAAACGTCAAATTCATTTCCTAAGCATTCTTGTGAAAAATGCAAAATAATGGCAATAACTTCAACACGCATCGATTATCAAATAATCGACTTGAAATTTCCAAGTCCAAATATCTAGAAAACGGTTGCTTATAGCGACTTGTAACAAGGGGAGTTTTTTTACGTAGATAGAAATCAATTTTTTCACTGAAAAATGTTCTAGAAGTACGCTCAAAATAGTATATTAAAGTATAAGTGGATAAAAAGGGCTTTAAAACACGCGCGATTCTTCGAGCACGACGGCGCAGCCGGAGTGCTCGAAATAGAGCAAGTGTTTTTAAGACCAGTTATCCACGAATACTTTACGTTATTTTTTTTTATTGGTGCACTTTGAAATCATATATACTGGTATTATTACTACAAAAAATAGAAATAAGAACTAATAATGCAAGAAGGTTGAATTCGTGATGTGACATCAGTATACCTTTCGTTGTCATGGAAATGAGAAAAACATTCATTTGCAATTTGTTACCAAAGATCAATATTTGTTGTCACCAGAGCTCAAAAATGAATGATTCTAATATCGATTTTTTGAATAGTGAGGCAGAATCGCGGTTAATACCGCGGAAATCCAGTGATATATATAAAAAAGAATATGAAAAGTTCATCAAATGGATGGAGGAGCACATATAAATGAACGAATTGTTAGTAATATTTTATCTGACGTTACAAGGTACTCCTGTCAGATCACTAATCAAAAATTTGTCATTTAGACTTCACGTTTCTCGATTTGTTGATGTTGTCATGGTTACCTTTAAAAAACGCGCGTTTTTTAAAGTTCGATTTAAACACGCTGAGGCGTGCTTTAAATGGGTAAAAAGGGGCACCAATAAAAAAAAAGTTATGAATCTTCAAAGAAGAAGAAGACGTGTAGGTGGCGCCCCCTACGAGTAAGAGCAATGATAACATCAGGTTCGAATTTGACACTTCAAAATACCTCCCAATACCAATTAAAGTCATTATTACAAAAGTTATTTAAAAAAACTAAAATAAAAATAGAACTCAAGTAGTCAACCACCCTGTATCTTGAGCGTTTCCGGACATATATTTATTTGGACAATTCATATCAGAATATTGTGAGGAATCACCTCCTGAAGTTCGTCAAAGTACTTTTGAATCACCCTGTATAAATAAAATATAGAACACAAACAAAAATGATTTTTTTGCCACAAGAATCAAGTAAGAATGAGCACCAACTATAGAGAATTTTGAAGACAGGTTGTATATAGTGACTGAAACAAAGAGAAAAAATTGTATAAAATAGTAAAATATATACACGTTGCATGCGGGTTTGAAAAAAGAAAATAGAGCTCCATTCGAAACCACAATCAGATGTGATCTGAGTACGGTTTGAATTAAGATATTCCTCTACGTTCTAGCAGCAGTGGTTCAGCAGAAAATTCTTTTTTTTTATTTTGAATTCGTGAGCATTCAGATGTCTTTCTTTGTTTTTTTTTAGAAGTTTATTGTAGATATCGATATTTGATGAATTTTTATCAGATACTGTCAGTCTATGTTTGGATACCGGTGATTTGCAGAAACAGTTTCAAAACTTTCATTGATGGGATATATTTCTAATTAAGTACCATTGATATACCACTACGTACTCCACGAAATATTTATCTAACTCGTTTCCACAATGAACTCAATTCTGAATAAAATGGCTGACAGCAATACTTCGGGACTTGATTCAACATGAAGTACGGTACCTGATGGCAATGGCAACTTGAACTAGAATGAGGACAGAAATGACGACTAGAAGATGAAAGTGGAAATTATTAGAGATCATATTTTCCATTCTGATTACTATTTCAAACATAGCGATAACAGGTTTAACATCGACGTTCCAACAATTATGTATTCCAATGATGAACTAACATGCACTGCTTACAACAATTGTACCAAACATCATTTATTCATTTATTTAGCTTCATGCCACCCTAACAACTGATGCCTTGATGAGGGTGGGAAAAAAACAGTGATTACAAATCACAATACTTTGATGACTGATACAATAATTCAGATAAAATTTACAAGACTTGCAACTATGCATATGAACTGAAAAAAAAACTTATTGAGAAAAGAAGTTCATTTGCAGAGTTACAGGTATTATGAATACATAGGTGAGTGTTACAGGATCACTTTCTCGATTTCACTCGATGTAGTGTTGAATATGTCAATCACATTCTGAAAATTCATATAATTCACACAAATTCGATGGATAGGAGAAAACATGAGTAAAATCGTTTGGGTGTCGGCAAATAAAACATGTTATGGGATCGGGCAGTACCTCTAGGTACATGTATATTCAGCAGAGAGCGTAATTGGGGAGAATTTAATTTTTTTATTCAGGAGTATGAAAAGAAAAACTGTGCTTTGACGAGTACGACGTGTCTAAAACCGAGTTTCAACCAAAACGTTCCAATAATAATTCCTGAGGAAAACCTCGTGCAAGATACTCCCCATCTACTCTATAACATATCATTTTGGGAAAAGGCCTCTGTACATTCTCGATATTATTCTACTGCACGTTGTGGACTTCTGGTACTTCTTGAGTAAACCCACTTTACTCTTGCGGATGTTGGGTCACAGCCTGTGAACTCATGTAGGAATAACAAATGGGCATTGTCCTTCATTCTCAACTCCTGCTGCAGCTGTTGGGAGAAATATATCAGTTGGGGTTTTCGCTATCAAGAAAACAGCCAAGCTGACGTCCTCTTTAACATCAGCAACATATTTTACTATTTGTTGATAGCGCTAATCACAATATCAACATCAGCATCACCTGAAGCTTGGAGCGTATTGTTCCCATTTTTCTGCAGCTGGCTCATCAGTTGACTCTTATTATGAATGGTGGAAATGATATCCTCTTGTTTGACTTTCGTTTCTCTTTACGAAGTGACATTAGTGTCCACCATCTCCTCAGTCGATATCGTCGACTCTGTTCAGCTACTTTAGTGCTCTCTGTCTCTGATGTGTCAGTGTACCCATCAAAAGCTACTCTACAATTCCTCTCATGATATGATGAATTTTTGATAATGCTCTACGACTTCGTTTCCAACAATTTTCCTGGGAAACGATCATGGAAGGCACTAGAAGCAAATGTTTGACAAAAAATGGGGTAAATATATTTTTTCGAAAATTACCGATTATAAATCAGGCATTTATCGAAATACGTTGGGAATTCGACAAATATGTATAAAAACAATTTTATAGGAAAACCTTCGATTATTTTCTATAGTGCACTGTTTCCGTGAATAAAAACAAATAACCAAACAATTTTACCTTTTCACCCCCTCCCGCCACCGCTCACCTCCCAGGGGCGGAGACTTTCAGTATATTCACCTCCTTACTATTCCTGAAAAAGTCCTGAGGTCAAAAATTCTCGCATATTCCATGCACTCTACAATGCATCCATTATCTGGATTGACACGTCCAGATCGTCCAAAAAAAAACATTCCATACAAACAGTTATATATCTAGAGTCGTAACAATATATATCCATAATATGATACAGTTTGATATTCAGTTATAAAATCTGTTGGGCAAATATAATTTAAGTCCAATGATAAATGAATATACATACACTTTCACAAGGTGAAGAGATTGCCTGTAATTTTTATATAATAATTTACCTTCCGTTTCATTCGTTTCACAGCCACCCCTAGAAGTAATAGCAAAATCCGAATATTCGGTTTGCAACGGAGTTATTTGTTATTACAAGATAAAAAATGAAAGTTGAAACCTTGTTTAAATTAGGAAAATAATAATTTTGAAACCATCACGTCTCAATTCATACTTACCGAGTCTGAAAAACGCATTTATAAATTACAAAAACAGACAAATTGAAGAAAGAATACATCAAAAGAAAGTGCTGGGTCACAAACAGGTTGGTAAATTCTATAAAGTGGGAAAATTAGTTAGGAAAATTAGTTAGTTGTATGTGAAATCTCGAACAATGAATATGAAGAGGAATATCGTGGACAATTGAATGAAAGTATTAAAAGGGCAAAAAGGATTTATACATCGGAAAATAAACGAAACACAAATGGATTGCACGAAAAATAATAGAGACTTGAGTGATGCTTTAACAGAGGAGCACATAGATAAACTCATTATGATGCAAATAAAATAAACGAAAAATAAACAAGAAGCCGCGAAAATTTTCAGTATTTTGTCGATGTAGGAAGAAACCTTGTTAGTGATATAAATCCAAAAAAAGTACGTTCCTGATAAACCGTACGCCTGTGTCTATTTTTCGCTCCCGAAAAAACCCGCAAAAATCAGTGTTTCCGAAGCCAACCAGCGTCTTGTACGACGGAAGGCAAAAGAACCCCCCTCAAGCCATCCACACCATTGGAGATTACAAGAAATTCCACCTCCTCAGCGGATTCCGATCGGCCGACTGGTGAGTGCGATCTGGCTAACAAGGAGTCGGTGCTTGCAGGGATCGGTTCTCTCGACAGAGCCGATCTCCTGGAGGTGCTCGGGGCCTTGTTGGCCTCTCTTGGCGATGACCTTATCAAAATCCCTGCAGTCAATGCCCTAGTACAATCCAGAATCTCCACACCAGATACCCAAAACGGGCAAGCTCCAGCCAAAAGGCACCGAATTGATTCATTCCCGGCACTTCCAGTACCGAAGGGTAAAGTGAATCCACCCTCTATATCTCATCCTCAACGTAGAAGCTCTAGAATAGTGGTATATACGACTCCTGTTATAAAAAATCCAAATTCCATTCCAATTTCGAATAAATTTCAGAACTGTCAAAATTGTCAGATGGCGATATGCAAGTCCCCACGATCGAAAAGTCAGCTATTCCAGGATGTCAAAATTGTCAGATGGCATATGCAAGTACCCGCGAACGAAAAGTCAGCTCAAGTGAGAAACATTGAGTCCTCCACCATTTTCTCGAAAATTTCAAATTCACCAAATTCAATCGAAAATTGCGATTCAAACGTCCCCCAAAATTCCAACAATGACGACATGACGATGGAACAGACTGACGTGACCAATATACCACCAACGGAACTGACTCCACAGACGTTGAAAAGACAGAATGTCCCTCCCATCACCGTTAGGGATAAGAATATGTGGACAACAGTCATTTCGTTGTTCAAATCCAATAACATAAAACTTGTTAAACCCGCTAAGAATGTCTTTGACGGAGTTAAAATTTTTCCAGACTCTCCTGAAACTTTCAGGAAGATAAGTAGCGTTTTCAGGGACCAAAAAATCCCATTTCATACTTACAGCCTCCCTGAGGACAAAAAATTACGGGTAGTCCTGAGAGGCGTTCCGAATTTATTTCTTGCGAAGACATTAAAGCAGAGCTGTCTGAAAGGGGTTTGCCCCGGATTCAGTGGCTCGAATGCACAAGTCTGATTTGAAAAACCCTTTCCCTTTCTTGTCCTTGTTCTTTTAAACAAAGAACAGAAAGAAATTTTTAAAATCACTGACATATTAAATGTTCAAATCACCGCTGAACCCCAGAGACCTAGAGCCTCTGTGGGACAGTGTCATCGTTGTCAGCGTTTCGGCCACTGTCAGCTGAACTGCTGTGCCACACCCGCTTGTGTTAAATGCGGGGAAGAACACATCACACGAGAATGTCAAAAACCTAGGCAAAAAAAGCTAGGTGCGCGAACTGCGGTGGGGAACACACTGCGAACTATCGTGGGTGTCCTAGATGCCCACGAATAAGGCGCAGGGTGGACCCCGCCTCACAATCGCAGAATCGAAGATATTTCCCCGAAAATAGGACACGAGCGGGAGTGTCATATGCGGCGGCGGCCCGGGACGCCCCCCCCTCTCAGACAGCCCCAATTTCCACGCCTAAAGACATTCTTAGTACTTTTAGATCAAATGAGGATGTTGTTTGCGCAGTTCGCAGAAGCTGCTGCAAAGTTTTCAACTGGTTTTAATCCCAATTAATGGGTGAACGGCAGCTTCGAATTTCATCAAAGCAGTGAGTTGGAATTGTAATGGACTTCTCCAGAATAGACTCGAGTTTCAAGAGTTTCTTGTAGGAAACAACATAGACGTTGCTTTTCTGCAAGAGACTCATCTTAATGGGGAACCTGTTAGATTTCCTAACTACAAAGTGCTCAGAAATGACCGGATTGGACGTCCGGGTGGCGGCGTTGCCATCTTGGTAAAACGTTGTTATTCGCATGTTCAGTTTGGCATTTCCAATGATGATACTCATGGTATTGAAGCTGTAGGTATAATTTTCAACACGAGGAGTGGTCCTATGCGTTTAATCAGTGCTTACAACCCTCCGCGAAATCAAATAGTTCCTGAGGCACTTGATGTGCTCCTGATGGAAACAGATCAACCTGTTCTGGTCATGGGTGATCTGAACGCTAAGCACGTACAATGGAGTCGTGTAACCAACGTTAGTGGTAGACGGTTGAGACAACATAGTGACAGGCATGAATATCAAGTGTTGGCCCCAGATGAGCCGACGCACTTTGGTCCATATAGGCCCGACGTGCTTGACATTGCCCTGGCCAGGAACATCACCTGGAACTGGGATATACGCGTCCTCTCCGAGTTGAGCTCCGATCACAACCCAGTGATATTATCACTGGGGAATGATCCTACGCCCCAATCAGATCGCATGTGTACAAAGGTGAATTGGGAGAGATTCCGTTCGCTTCTGGAGACAGCTTACTGCGCTCCTGAGTGGATAGATTCTCCACTCGAGTTGGATGAGGTCGTGGCGCGCTACGAACTCACCATTAAAAATGCTTTGGAGGATTCCTCCCGCAGAGAACCGGCTCCTAAGTTCCATGATGAATTTCCAACGAGAATTAAAAACCTCATTCGTGAAAGAAACCGCGCCAAAAGAGCGTACCAAAGGAGTCTGTTCCCTGCGGACAGAATCCGAGCTAACGAACTGAATATGGAGGTTCGTGAAAACATATCGGAATTTCGAAATGAAAGATTTGGCACAACCCTTCAAAATTTAGAAAATAATGATCAACTTTGGAAAATTCACCAAAATTTAAAAACCAAAAAGACCGATCTCCCCCCTATTCATGGTGAGGCCGGACTGTGCTACGACCCCGAGTCCAAAGCTCGAGCTTTTGCAGACTCGATGGAAAGGCAATTTAGATTGAACGATCATCCAGACGATGATTTGGATCGTGATCTTTTGTTAGAAGATCGGGTTCGCCGCACCCTCAGGGAACCCAATCACGATGACATTCGTCCAGCTACGTTGGATGAACTTAAGGCTTATATCAAGGGGCTCAACCCCAAAAAAGCACCTGGTTATGATGGAATAACTAATCGAATGATTAAGTTTTTTCCGGAAAACCAGGTGCAATCATTATTAAATATCATAAACAACTCTCTGCGCCTTAAGAGATTCCCTCGTAGATGGAGGCATGCCATTGTGGTCATGATTCCAAAACAGGGACAAAACCCGACCTTCCCGCAAAATTATCGACCGATCAGTCTGCTTTGCAGTTCAGCTAAGTTGGCTGAAAAGATCGTCCTGCAAAGGCTTGATGAAGAAGTGGAGGACAGAAATGTCCTACCTAATGAACAATTCGGTTTCAGACGTGCTCACTCCACCGAGCTTCAGGTAATGAGGCTGGTGGAGGACACAATAACATCACTGAACACCAACAATAGCGTGCATATAGTTTTGCTGGACATCAGCAAAGCTTTTGACAGGGTTTGGCACGAAGGTCTACTCGCCAAACTCATTGATTTTCATTTGCCATTGGGTTTGGTCAAATGGTTAAAATCGTTCCTCTTAGGTAGGACATTTCAAGTCAGGGTCGACAATTCTCTCTCGGATTTGAGAGAAATTGAGGCTGGTGTTCCTCAGGGGGCAGTGCTGTCTCCTGTATTATACGCCCTTTACACGTCCGATATACCAAGAAGCGAACATGTGAAGATCTCCCTGTTCGCCGATGATACGGCTTTGCTCTCCTCTGCAGCCGACCACTTGATGGGGGTCGTTTATTTGCAAAATGCATTAATCGACCTCCAGCAGTGGTATCTGGAGTGGAAAATAAGGCTGAATCCTGATAAAACACAGGCAATCTCGATGGGACGTAAGAGAAATAACCCGGAGAGGGGAGTGACTATCTCAGGAAGGGAGATAGAATGGTCAGAGCAGGTCAAGTACCTGGGAGTCACTGTGGATCGCCGGCTCACCTGGGGTCCACACGTCAAAATTGTAAGAACAAAGATTGTCAACAAAATCTGCGCGCTATACCCTCTCGTCAATAGGAAGAGTCAACTCTCATTAAAAAACAAAATCATGATTTACAAGATGATGTTCAGGCCTGTCATTTTGTATGCCTCAGCCGCCTGGGGCCAAATCTGCAGGTCTAGCATTGACATCCTGGAACGGGCGCAAATGCGAGTTCTGCGGATGATAACGAACGCTCCGTGGTACGTGCGGAACGATCGGATCCTTGAAGACTTAAATCTGCCTTCCATCAGAAGCATCATTCGAGAACGCAATCAGAAAGTATTTGATTGCGCAACAGCCCACGAGAATCCGCTCGTCAGGGAAGCCACTGATTATGCCATAGACGACCCCTCGCGTTTTAAACGTACCAGGCACTCTTTAGAGTGATGGGCTACCTGCTAATCCATACTGGGTAGCGAAGCTGCATCCTCAATAGAAATTATTACTTTTTCCAAATTTCATATCAAAATTCCCTCTCGGTCATTTTCGAGAAACACCCTCATGGCAAGTACTAGTGCTTGACCAGTCAAAATTTTATCAAACCGTGAATGGCTGAGGCCCACATATTCGAAGTCTAAAGAGTAAGAGCCTTAGGGTTACACTTGAATAATTAACAGTGATAGGAGATCATGATAGATATAAATCCAGATACTTAAGGAATGCATCTCTCCTAACCCTTCGGATGGAAATGAAATCTTTTCAATGCAGAAAATCACCCGATCAATACAGAATGAACGCAGAAATTATAAAAAAAATGCGAAGAAAATTGCAAAACTTCTCATACCTTGGCAAATACTCCTGAAAAAACTCTCAAGGTGAGGTTATTGGAATTTCCATACAAAAATATATTTATCCCTGATTACCAATATGGATTTTCCCGAAGAAAATCCACACAGGAAGACACTACTAACTCAACCTCATAGGGATACAGAAGTATGGACGATAAAATCCCTATATTTTTATTTCTCTTGATAATTCCAAATCCCAAACTTTCTCTAGGGGCTTTTGAAGTAATACATTAAAATTTGCGAGAGTCTCAGGAAGCCATTAAAAAAAAATTAATGGAATACAAAATAATAGTATAATACTACTAAGCTACTAGTGATTATCAGATACTCTCCTGAGAAGTAGAATCATTATGTCTGCTCTCGAAAAAAAAACCAGTCTGGATGACAGCGGTGAAACGTTGTCCCAAGGTGAGGTTATATCGCCTTTGCTGTGGGCATTCACCGTGGATAAACTGATAGTAAATATACATGACTCTGGAATTATGACCCGAGGCTACGCTGATGACCTGGTCGTTACTATTAGGGGCAAACAAGACGGGATTATATCCAATCGCATAATCAGAAGCTGAAACGCAAGGAGTTAGATCCCACCCTGTACTTATTAATATATTAATACAAATTGGAATGATTAAATTGGATTATTTTACCATTATTAGTATCAAGATAGTACACAATATACCCGAGGAATGGAACTCATCAATCATTTTGAGGACTCCCCTCTTATGTAGATAGACGAAACGATTTTCCTACAAATAAGAACAGAATGGAGATGAAATGGAAGCTACTTTATATCTGATTCCCTGATTTATATCGCTCAACCGTGAGTGGAACTTTGCAAACTTTCGGACTCTTTCATGGTTGGGTTCATCTCCGTTCACTTCATTGCTTGGATAGTAAACATACTCGACCGATAAATGTGTGTTTTTACTTGTATCTGGGTTGATGATTATGGAGAATTTCCATCAGAACCTAGATGTTTGCTGAAGGATGTTTTAAGTGTTGATTTTTATATTTCGAAGACAACGTCTTGCAACATTTATACAATACTCTTATAAAATACATACTTCAACTACCATTCATTAAATTGCACATTGTTGCCTGTGAATTATTTAAGAATTTATTTTTGTCAGAAAAAATAAATTATTTACCCAAAAACCGTCAGTTAATTTTAAGTTGAGTCGTACCATAGGGGACAAAATTCATTCATTTCCATAGAACCACCTTGAAGTTGTTTTGAATTGAAATGAAAGAGTCTTATTTTGTGGGAACTTTATTTTTTTATATTTTTGAACATCCAAGGATTAACATCCACTTCAGCCCTCATATTAAGTTTCAACTTTAAATAGTGTCTTGATATAAAATATGTTTTTGATTCTAATAAAAAATGAATCAGATTTTCCTTTTTTTGGTTTGCAATTCTACACACTTCGAGTGTATCAATTGAAAAAAAATCTCCCTGTCAATATCATTTCCACTTGAATTTGTAAGAAGCCTGGAAGTGATTCTGGTTCAACAATCCACACTTGGTTCAAATTTTTACCAATGTCTTCATATCTTTGAGGAATAACTTCATGCTCTTTGGTAACTCCACTATTATATATATATATATATATATATATATATATATATATATATATTCTTTAATTTCTCGGAATGAAGATCTGATTTAGTCAATTCGTATAATTAGTTTAAACGACGTTTCGACCTAGTATTTGTCATCTTCAGGCTAAAAACGAAATTATTTTATTCAAATTTCTGCGTTTGCATCGTACGGACGTAACTGTATGCAACCGCAGAAATTTCAATAAATAATTTTGTTATTAACCTGAAGATGATAAATACTAGGTGGAAACATCGTTAACACAAATTATACGAAATAACTGATAATGGACAAGGATCAATATCTCAAGCTATCCAATGATATCATAATCAACAGTAGCTCATATGGGGAACTACAGAAAGACCCTACATCAGCAATTCAGAGAAAAGGCAATGAATTAATTAAAGTCATGTATACAACAAACCAAATTGATGGAGTTATGAAAAAGAAATTCGCATGCCATAATGGTATTTCTCCAAAATTATATTCTCAACCCAAAATTCATAAGCCCACCCTTTCAGTCAGACTTATAGTGGCTTCTGTAGGAGCCCCTACTGGAAAGATAGCCTATCATTTGACAGAAATTCCAACTAACGCATACAATTCCGACAATGAATATAATATAAAAGACTCGTACAGTTGGCACCACTGTAACAATTTCCGAATGACACCCGTCAGGTGTTGTTGGCCTAAATATAATTGCGGGACTTATTCCTAACCTGTCAGTTTTACGTGTCAAACCACATAGAATACACATTTATATTTATATAATTTTAAACAATGCTAATGTGGTTGAATTGACTTTGAACTTCGTTTCATTCCTTGATCTACGTTTTTTTTTTGTATCATCATGTTAGATAGAATAGAATATATCTAACATTATTGTAACCAACGCCAACAGAGTTGTAAGAAGCATGATGTTTCGTAGTTGAATATATATTACTATTGATTTTTTCATCTATCGTAGTCTCCCTGATGATGGAATTAAATATTTCCGAAAGCTTGGATAAACCTTAAATAGTTCACTCTTTCATTGCTGCTCACCTCAATATCCCTAGTTTTTTATATATATATATATATATATATATATATATATATATATATATATATATATATATATATTTATATATATAATATATATATATATATATATATATATATATAGTTTTTCGAAGGGTTGAAAATAAAAAATAAATGAGTTGAAAGGAAGAAGGAGTAGGGAAATGGATCGAAGGGTGATTCATTATCACCATTTACAAATTAACATTTATTTTTCATCGTTATTTGAAATATTTTATGCGATTGTTCATTGAATGTTCTGAGCATCACACACAATGATTGAATCTGAGAAGCATTGGATTTCCCAAAATATATTTTGGAAAATATTGGAATTACAAAATACTTTGTGCCTACTCATATTAAAACTCGAGAGATTCCGAATTCCTGAAATTATAGCAACATGTTTTTGAAGAGTCGATTATTTTATTACATTTGTTGGCTACTTCCTTGATGTGTGATTCCAATGTAGATATTGAATCGAATATAACGCCCAAATCTTGAATCTTCCATACAGATTTAAATTTTTTAATTAAATTCTGTGATATTTTCACAAAAGTTTCATGTTGTCGACATAATGCTGAAATTATAGCCAATCCAATCACGTTTTTGGTTTCCTAGCAAAAACACACGGATATGTAGTGGCGATACTGGATACGTTAAATGATACCCGTCAATCAACACGGATTCCTGCCAGCTCAATCCACTTCAACCAATCTCCTGGAATGCCTGAACAGAAGACACATTCGTTGACAACTAAAAACCAATCGAGGCGTCTTCCTAGATTTCTTCTAGAGCATTCGACCGAGTCCCGAGAAGACGTCTCCTCTTGAAGCCAGATCATCTTAGCGTACGTAGGTCGTTCCATAAATGGATCGAAGCTTTCCTCACTAACCGAATGTTCTCGTTACGGTAGGGGATGATACTCAGAACCACATATTGTAGTCTCTGATATACCCCAGGAATGAGTTCTGGACCCAATCCTCTATCTTGATTACACATCGGACTTGCAATCAATTTTCCGGTGCCAGTGCCAACACGCCTTCTATGTTGACGATACCGAATTATTATGTAACCCACTCTGTGACTCAAAACGTCTACCATCTGATATACAGCGCCTTGAAACCTGGTTCAACGATTGGTAAATACCCCCCAACCCATCTGAATGTACTATACTACATATCGGCCGTAACAACCCGAACCTCGATTACTATGTAGGCAATGTGCAAATTCAGACAGTCGTATCACAAATCGACCTGGGAGAAACAATTACCAATACGCTGTGCTGGTCAGATCATGCTGCTAACATTCAAAAAAGCCTTCTGAATCTCCAGATGTCAAAGTACTAGGCATCATCTACTAGAGCTTTGTCCGCCCATTACTGAAGTACAATGGGCACCGCAAATCCAGCAAATGGAATATCACGATCTACTGAGTGCACTAAACATGTCAACACTGCACGAAATAAGAAAACGAGGTGCCTCATTCAATGCTTCAGAGTCTAAACGAACTCTTTTTCTGAGGATCTGAGGCAGATGTTATCCCTAACCGAAGACGTCAGACTCCGGGGTCACTGCCTCAAGCTCACGAGAGAAAATTTCAAGACATCCACGAGACAACACTTCTTTCCTAGAAGAGTGTTTCACCAGTTGAATCCACTTCCCGAAAGAAGAGTGAGTGCTCAATCTATAAACTCGTTCAAAAACAGATTTGACAGCCATACAAAATGTAGCCAATTCAATAATTTGTCAACACTAGTGCAATTTTTTTTGTTTAAAATTTTTGTATTTTCTTGAGTTTGATTATTCAGATTTTTATTATATTTATAACTTTTGCATGTTTCACCATTAGTGTGTTCAATACCTTTTTGTTTAGGTAGGTGAGGAATCATACAGTCGAACTCCACCAAAAACTAATTTTAATACCAATGTGGCACGAAGATTTACATCAGAAACTGAACATGTTTCGAAGGATTAATTCTTCATCATCAGCAAAATGGAAGGAGTTACAAGCAGATCTAGAGGGGAAGTAAAATGTTGCAAGTACGAAGCGGTAAACATTAAGAGAGAAAAATAACCTACCACTGTATGGTGGAAAAGAAATATGAAGAAATGACACCAGGAAAAAATTACTATAATAACATTATTGTGTCCGCATCTAGTGCGGGTTAACTAGTGTTAGGGATCGTGGTTAGTCCTAACAAACATTTTAAATCAAAAACGATTTATAAAATCATCAAAAAGACATGGATGGAAATAGAAAATAGGTAAATAGTTGACATATGACAAAGATTTATGACCTATGTGATCAAGTTTCAAAGTGACAGAGAAATGTTTGTGACTCTGACATGGAATCGAGAAAAAGAGGTAGCTGAGTGTGGTGTAGAGATGTGTTATGAAATTCGATCTAAAGATGGGAAATCAAAATGGTAAGGAGTTGAAAAGTTTTAGGCTATCAAAATGAATTTGTTCATTGATTCAATGTGAATTTGAAATTTTGATTGCCTTGTTGATTTCAAGGAGATTGATTTTTTACCTTTATCTCAAATATGTAAAATATATAGGTCAGAGTTGGGATCAAAATTGTGCTTTTAGTTCATAATATGGTAAGAAAAAAGAGAATTAGAGTCGATAAGTTCATTTTCAGAGTGAGAATTCATCAAACGAACGTGTTCAGCTAGTCGTGTTCTGATCTCGCGGCCTGTTTGACCAATATAACATATTTTACAAGTAGGGATGGAACAATTTAGTTTATAAGCACCAGATTTGTCCAACAATGGAATTTGATCTTTAGAGTTTACCAAAAAATCTTTCAGGTTGTTAGAAGTTTTGGAAGAGATAGAAAAATTTGAATCAATATTGGCGTTGAGTTTATTAAACAGGATATTCTTGAGTTCACGAGATAGAGGCCAAAATAGGACAAAGAAAAATGTTTATTAGGTGAATTAGTTTGTGTTAATCTGAAGTTGGAAAATTTGTTGAAATATCTGTAATATAATATATTGATTGTGTGGATTGGGAAGCCGTTGTTATAAGCAATTTGTTTGATGATGTTATGTTCTGTTGAGAAATCGGAATAATTGAGAGGTATAGTGAAAAAGCGGTGAAAAAGTGAATAAAAGGATGAACATGTCTGATTGTACGGATGGTAAGAGTGAAAAGGTATGATGTTATCAGTGTTGGTAGGTTTTCTATATATGGAGAACTCAAGAGTGTCTGATTTGTGAATCATTAGGTCAAGAAAAGGTAATTCATTATCAGATTCCATTTACATGGTGAACTGTATTCTTGGGTTGAAAGAATTCATAAAAATTAAAAAGTGGTTGAGGTCATCCAAAGTGCCTTTGAAAAGTGCCAAAATGTCATCGACATATCGATGCCAGAATAAAATCTAAGAGAAACTAGATTTACTAGAGATAATAGGTTCAATATTTGATGAGTAGGTGGATTAGAATTGGATAAAAGTAATTATCTAACCAACATGAGACAATCTTCAGGGACTATACTAGGAAAAAGATTGGAAACATAAAAAGAAACTGAGATGCAATTGGGAAGAATATTAAAAGATGAAATTTTGTTCGTAAACTTGAGGGAATTCTTGACTGAATAAGGACTCGAAAAATCCATAAATAAAGGAAGTATGGAATTCAACAACCTGGCTAATGTGGAAGCAGGTGAGTTAGTGTACGAAACTGCAGGCCTGATATTTTTTTTCTTTTTTTTACAGCTTTTGGGCATACGAGGCGTTGAGCCCCTGCTCTCCCCCCTGTAAATGAATACATAAATATCTAGAAGAAACCATCGGGACCCCCAAATCCGATGGATAGTTCTGATCTCTCACCAACCCCGTATATACTTCACCCATCCACTGCATCAATTCTACATATTTCAGAATGTATTACTCCACCGCTCCCATATTTCACTTCAAGTCAAATATTCCCATAACGTACATCTGAATGTGTTCAAGCAGATCCGTGTGGAATCGTGATGGGGAAAAGCTCGAATTCCATCTGATGGATAACACCTCACAATGCTGGAATATATTATGTACGAGTATATATCGAATTTTGCTACATTGCTATAACAGTTATAAGGAACAGGCTATCCGTAACTCTGCGGCAAGATGAATTCGATTGAGCTTCCGGTGTTTCAGTGCTGATATATCACAGTGAATTTCATTTCGGAATTTTCAGGTTTCACTCGATGCTCCAGTAATATATACTGTAAAGGGTCAGTGGTTTTACCTAATCTTCATCGAATGAATTTATCTTATTATTTCTTTGTTGGTACTAAGAATTCTTCCAAAGTTGTCAAAACCTGAATCACCTCCGAAACACGTTTTTTTCAAATTCGGAATTCATTCTACTCCAATGACCCTATGGAAAAATAGAATATAGTGTGACAAGGGATGACACAAGGTGATGTCAGACAAGCGTGGGAAAGCCTGAAATTATGTTTCATCCCGTGTCACCCACTTCATTTTCTATATTACCTGAAACTCTACCCACAAAATAGCTGAAGTCCTCCGACCATGATGTAGCTTCTTCTGCTTCTTTCCATTCCACAAATTTCTCATAGCAAATTGAATACATTTTTTTGACTTCGCAGGTTACCATCGAGAGAAGCAGCTTGCGCTTTATCAATAAGATGTTGTGGTGTACTTGTATGTTTTTGCCCACAACTCATCGTATTTTCATTATATTTTAGTCTTGTAAATATGACATTTGTCACACCACTTCATGGTTTGAATAAGATGCCTATGAACCCTGGTGTATTCACTGATTCGATTTTGTTTGGGATTTTTGGGGGACAACAAATGAATGGCGTTAAATTCTGCTTAGAACTTCATTAGTAGATGGCGCGATTAAGGAATGTTTGTGTCACGCTAAATGTCAAACTTCAAACTTATGAAATTTTCTTTTTCTGTCAACATGACATTATTGCTTATTGCATAATTTTATGCATAAAATTTTGAATTGATCATTTACAAAGTTTATAATTCCGCACAGTTGGTGCGAAAATGAGATGAAATCCTTGAATGTTTACATCTGACTGTCAGAAATCAGATGGTTATTTCTCCTCAAACGGCCTATTTGGGATCGTGAAAACTTTCACGGAGGAAAGAGAAAAGAAAAGGGTCTGATATCTCTAGACGATGAATTGAATTGAAAAATGAGGGGATTGGAAAATGTCCCCGATGACATTGTTCCATTAAACTTTCCGATATAAGCTATTATCAAGCCATTCACTGCCCATCTCTGCCGCACTATTACCCCTCTAAGAACCTTCTGACTTGAACCTTCTGACCAGAGAGTTCATTGTAAATATCATAAAATCGATTAATCCTGGTCTGCGACAGTCTAGCTTCCAGCTATCATAGAATGACTTTTCCCACAAAGGTGAGCCCTACTTACAAAAGTTAGGAGAGAAAATAATAATCTAAATTAGCTTCTCTTTGATTTTTCAGTAAGAGATATTCGGAGGAGGAGGGCAATCTAAACCAAGCAGTTGCTCGGAAGAACAAGGCCCACTTCCACGATCGATGAGGCTAATTGCTATTATTGAGATAATTATCATTTTTCAATGAACACATGAATTCCACAAGTAAGCGTGGACCTTTGATTCTATGAAGACATGTTGATTTTGGCTAGAAATTCCAAACGGTCACAGAGTCAATTGCCCTTTGGAAAGAAATATCCACTATATTCAGAATTTTTCAATACTTTCAGTCAGGAGATTGTCATCTCATGGAAAAATATTGTACAGAATATATATATATATATAATATAAAAAATAAATATAAATGTAACAATGGAATAAATTAACCTGCTAGTTACTAGATAAATTACAATCACAAGTTGAAAAAAATTATTACAATGGGCAAAAGTAGTTCGGAGAAGATACGATTCAATTTATACATATACGAATCATTTTACTCTGAAGATAATTTGAGTTCTTGCGAAAAGATAGTCGTGTTGTCTGCCAAAATAGTGAACACCTCCTAATTTGCCCAAAAGCTGAGGAGTTCTTTCACTGAGGTAGGACACGAACGAATTGAAGCTTCGTCCTTTGAAGCTGTAGAGATGAACCTTACGTAACAGTAAAAAGCTTTAGATATGCCGCAAAACACTGCAGCGCTCACTAAGACTGAAATATATATTTTTCAGAAAGCTGAATTAGGGTAATTGTATGTAATTCACAGCATAAAAGCATTATCCCCTCCATAATAAGATTTTTATCATGAGGAAACGTCATTTGTAATTGTGGATCCATCATGTATGTCGAATTTCGCAAAATATTTTTCTTGTTGAAATTACTATCACATACATATTCATCTATTTCAATATCATTACCTACTGAAAGGATTTTCCCGTGTATTGTATATTCATAATTAACAATGAATCTATATTCCAGAATAAATATTGACAAAAAAATGGAATAACATACGATTTTAATATACATATTAGGATACATAAAAAATATATATATTTAAATATATAATATATAAATATATATATATAATATATATATATATATATATATATAATAATATATATACATATAAATATATATATATAAATATATATATATATAAATATATATATATATATATATATATATATATATATATATATATATATATATATATATATATATATATATATATGGTGTCCTGGTGTCCTCCAGTTTGTCCCAATATTTTACAGGTATAAGTGAATACACCATGGTTCTAAGACACTTCAGGTTAGAATAACAATTTTTTAGCGATTCGCAATAAACAAAAGCTATTCTGACAGGGTTGAAATGATTGATAATTCCAACTTCATTCAGTTTAACCATCTTAAGAATATTTTTTTTAGAATCTTATACAGACATATTGGAAGTAATTTACTTTCAGAGTATCCAAAAATTTTTATTCTAACTTTCAATGTAACCAATGCCAACTAAAAATTACTGAAATCAATTCATTATAGGGATTTATGTATGATTCAATATGGCGTTAATCATGTCCAGCAGCGTATATTTATTCTTCCATCATTTTTAGGTACAATTATTGAAGTAGAAGAGCAGATACTATTCTTATGATGAGTGTTTCCCATACAAAGAAGCTTTATTCATTCTGCGATAGAGATTGCGTTCCTTTTCCTTTCCACTAGAATACAGGAACATATTAGTTGAGAAGTGATCGGGAAAAAAACCCGGACGACGACCAAAGATAATCCAATCAAATTCGCTTTCTATTTTCTGGAGAATAAGCCCGGTTACCAGACTGAAAACAATTTTGTTCAGCAGAGAGCGTGTCCATTCCACTGAGCCCTCCATTTTTTCCACATAATATCGTTAAGCCCCATATTAGCCTAACTGAATTATGTACAACGGCCTTATGCAGTCGTTACCTATATACCCCGGATTATAAGCAAGCACTGCGGGATTAACATCCATGAAAAATGGCACGAATACATTGCGAAAACGAATTGGAGAAAATAACGATGCAATCATAATTTGAATCGCGAGGATACAAGCAGCTAGGAAAATAAATGCCAACAAGCCAGACCTACAAACGAAAACAAAAGAACGAGAGAATGTATGGCTATAAACCAAACTGCTGCTTTAGGCGAGGATCTGACCTACAAGAAAGTTTCCAAAGAGTAAAGAACTATAAAAGTTCGGATGGAAAACAGCATAGTTTGACTCAGTTTGATTATGCCATAATTAAAGTTGTTATGGGGGCATGAAGAGTTGAGAAGCACTTTCAATAACTACATCAGGAACTAACATAAACGAAGACCGCATACAACACGAAGTGGAATCAGGCGAACAATTTTATATACCACAAACCACTCTTCACAATAATTCGATAAGGTCATCTTAGATGTCAAGACAAGAACCGAATATGGATCCAATTAATTGTGATGATATATTTGGGTTGCAGGTAGAAATGAACAAATATGGTGTTTTTGGCACATCGGTTCCAAGAAGAGTATTTTTTTTCCTGGGACTCGATCTCTATAGTGAATGGAAACGATTTCTACTGCACTCTCTCTCTCCTTGAAATCCAGTTATGCTTGCCGGTAAAGTTGGTAAAGCCTACGGAAAATCGTTCATGCTGGAAACAGATGTGGAAAAATATAATTTCATCAAGTTCAACAAACCACAATTATGCTGGAAGTCTTGAATTGCTTGGCATACAGTTTGATGGATCTTTGAAGTGGGCTTTCCACGTATGTGCTATCAACCGAAAACACTCAAGATATACTCTACTCCATAACCTTTTTCTACTCCATTCAACTAACAGCTAGGGAGTCATTACATGGATTGACTTGGTAACTCATTGCAAATATCCAGCTAACAGAAGAAGAAGGAGAAACATTGCAGCTTCTATACAATTCTCTTAAGTTAATGCACTTGAGTAAAGTCAGCTTCATCATGAAACATCACAGTTTTCCGAGTAGAATTTCAAATATTTCTAACAATTTTAATGGAATTTCAAAAGAATAATTTGAACCGCTACAATAAACTTTCCCAGGAGGCCAAGCCACTCAACTGTGCGAAATTTAGAACATTTTTCATTGAGATTTGTTTTATTCAACGGAATAGTACTAAGGCCCACTTGTGAAGGTTCAGTTTAAATTCCAAGTGTCAGTTAAACTTTGGTTCAATGAATAGAGTTCGTTGTATAGGTGGTGGCTGCCATTCGTCAACTGTCAACTGACGGATGGAGTGCCAGTTAAACTTCAAGCTTCGGTTAAACACAGCGCGGATTGAAATACTGATTTATGTATTTCTGAATTATTGATATTTCTCCTGTAACCTATAAATATTTGTAATTTTTTGTTTTGGAAATTGACTTATTGGAGATATTTGAAGATATATTATTTGACGGTGGAGAAGATATTGTGAATATTGTGGAAAGTCTAAGGATAACATGGACATTTGAATAGACCAGGTATTCATCAATAGGTTCAGGATTGGATGGAAATCAGAAAATTGTTGACATCCAGCTGCCTTTCACAAGTACAATAATAATAAACATTAACGAAAATTCACAGATGGAGAAATTTGGGAAACACAAACAATTAGTCTTGATTGTAACTTGACTTGTCATTCTGGTCAGGGCTGTCAATTTTCCTCCAGTACGAAGAAAATGTTGATAAATGAATGTGATTTGAAGTTATATTCCTGATTTTCATCAGTTCAAACTTGAGGTTAAATAGCAGTTAAACCCCATCTTTAACCGACGAATCCAAAAAGGAGGAGGTTCTCTATTCGATCCGTATATTTTATGTTTTTCCATAATTTTTTTTCATGTATGATCACGCATAACTTTTTACTGAGGCATCCGATTCCGATAATTCTCTTCTCAGTGGATAGGGTGTACTTCGAGTTTGGTCCTATCTGAATTTGAAAGATGAAATCCACCCCTAAGGGCAGCGAAATGAAGGATATTGATCACTCACCCTCTGAATTCTGGTCCGTTAACCGATTCTATCAGGCATAACTTTGTACTGGGTTCTTCGATTCTTTCTTCAATAGATAGGGTATACCTTATATTCGGATTTCGAAATGAATTAGCCACCCTTACGGGTGGAAAAATAGGGGATAATTGATTTTTCACTAGTGAACATCGGCATACACATACGTAGTTGACAATGACAGATCGCTACTGACATTATTCTTGTTTTGTCAAAAGGATGGAATGATATACAGAGTAATGGAATAAACTAAACGAAAATGATTCATATTACAACAAATAGTAAAAGTAGATAATCATATTATTTAACTGGTAATAGTTGAAGTAAGGTGGGTAAGTAAGTATTTTGGAAGTAATCAAAAAACAAGTAGGTATTAATTGGTAGATTTTTGTCACAAAAAATTGAAAAAGATAAACTTTTCAACAAAAAATTAAACCGACGAAATACGGAACTGAAAAGTACAAAATAAAAACAACAAAAATTAAACCGACGAAAAAATCAACTGAAAAGCAAAGAATAAAATAAACCCTCTTAGTCTAAATGATAATTGAGCTCCTAAACCAATGTGAGTAACTGATTTTGAGTCGGCGCCAAACAAACAAGCAATTGAATTAGGTGAAGCGTAAAATGATGGCAGCGAGATGCACGGCTGCGTTTTGATGACTTCTTCCATAAATAATGATCTTCGATAATTGTTTGTTTGGCGCAGACTCAAAATTTACTTACATTAGTTAAGGAGCTCAATTATCATTTAGACTAAGAAGGTTTATTTTATTTTTTGCTCTTCAGTTGAGTTTTCCGTCGGTTTGATTTTGTGTTAAAAAGTTTTTGAACTATACTATGAACGTAACCTATACAACTGGCCCTAACTGGTATATTTAATTCCTCATGCTAATGTAGTTAATTTTTTCAATTAATGTATGTTTTTTTGTTGAATATTATGGTAGCTGGAGAAACGTATGCAGTTCTTGTCATGTGTTGAAATATTTTATATTTTTCTCCATTCATTATACTCAGTAGATACTCTTTGTATCGTTCTTATTTTACTTGATGCATCAACAGTTAGGGGGGTGTAATTCTAAATAAGTAAATAAATAAATAAATGCTATTACGCACTTAATTGGCTATTCGATAGCTTCCACTGCGCAACCCTTCCTGCCCAAGATCAGTACGGTTAGGGTGGGTTGTTATATATAATTATACTTTTAGGTTGTTGAAAATGGGCGCTACTGGCTATAGTCAATCCGAGCCAGTCCTTACTGGAAGACTGCCGTGGTCTCATGGATCGACGGACAATTACAATGATCGGAGAGATGAAGAGAGAGAGAGAGAGAGAGAGAGAAAGAGAGAGAGAGAAAGAGAGAGAAAGAGAGAGAGTGAGAGGGAAATTAGATACTGAGTTTGTCATCAAGGTATTATAATAGTAAACAACTAACAGTGACCACACTCAATAAATCGTACTAGTCTTAATATACCTAATGTACTAAAAGAGTAGGAATACGCACTGCTGTGACGTCATGGAGCCGCTTCCAATACAGCCCACTCACAGTCAACAAGGAAATACATATTTATATCTACGGTACAAAAGAGAGACCAGAAGGGTACCGATAGTAACAGCACTGATTTTGAATACAAATATTCCTGATACGACAATGCAATAGAGGAAACCAACAATGCTCCATAATTCATACGCGATAACGCAGTAAAGTCGATCAGTAACGTGGAGAGGCTATATGCTAGGTTGGTTCCCTCAATTAGATAAGAGGTGGCTGCACTGAAAATCCTTGACTTATGCTCCTAACTGAACCCTATAATTTTACATAGAATACATAACTTAGCAGACATTCCCCCGTGAATTATGTAACCTCCTTTGAGGGTACTCCAGTTGTTGTTGACAGCTCAATCCCCTTACAAGAATACTTACATTACAGCTACCCTTATAAGCTCACACACAGGTTTCTCCTCGTACTATAACCCGCTCACAGACTGAATTGTTTCAATACTTTCCATTCATTCGAACATCCCTTCCAGTGAGAACACCTGACAGAATTAGTGGATTCAGTAAGACGAGCGATTGAGTTTGGGACGAATTTTGACAACTTACTTGCAATCCACAAGGCCTCAAAGTGACATAATCAATCATCCACTCATTCGTGTGTCCCAACAATTCAATAAATTAGCGAACTATTTCCACAGCCCAAACTCTCCTCAAATGGCGGCCAGAGAGATGCCGTTCTTCCAATCCTCGAACACCCACTAATTTTCTAACATGACAACAATAAATGGTACACATTACCTACGAATTGGGGTCGACTGGAATTTCAGTATATTGTGAAAGGAAATATTATTTTTCAACTCAACCACACAGTAAACTAAAAAGTTACTTTTTATTTGGACTATAATTGTATTTATTCAATATCAGCAATCAAAATTAGCAAAACTTATATATCTTTGATTTAACATCCAAATTCAGCGAAGATCTTATTCTTCTTTGCGTTTTATAATAATGAAAACTCATTTTTTCTTGACGCTTTGTCCAGATGAATATGTTTCTGCAAATTTTTTTTTTCAGCAGGGTTTGTTTACTACCTTATTCTAAAGCTACTATCACTGAATATATAAAATAATTATGTTTAAGTTCTAACAAGTTACTCAGGTATATCTCATTGCATCTTCCATAGAAAAGATAATATTATTTATTTATGATAAAATAAATGCAGCAGGCCTGAGCCCATTTATATGTGTAAGTAATACAGTTAAGGTGAACAGAAATTGAGATACATGAGAAATATATTAGAAATAGTTAATTAGGAATTAAGTTGAATATTTCTCTTTCGAATTGTGCAAAGGACAGGAAAAATATATCAACATTGGAGAAATTGTTAGCACTTCTAGCCATTGTAGATATGGGTGAATGGAAATGATGCAATGTGTATGGAACTGGTATATGAAATGTATTCTAGACAGAAGGGTGGAATTTGGTTGTTGATAATTTTATGTATAAAGCATGAATCTCGAACTTCACGATGTTCTCTGGAAGAAATAAGATCGAATTATTGTAGTAGCAGATCATAGTTATAGCCTCTTTCAGGGTAGATTCCGTGCTTTTTGTAATAAGCCAATTTAATAAATTTCTTTTGGACACATTGATATATTTCATATGGGATGGATTCCAAACAACACTGCAACACTCCAATCCAATCCTAACTAGTGATGAATGAACACCGTTCATGGAATCGAACAACTTGAAATCTTCACAGTTACGTATAAGATAGCCAAGATTTTTCATTGCGCTGGAACTGACATGTTCAATATATTTGGAAAACATTAGTTTTTGGACAAAAATGAGTTTCTATTCATGGTATTTCAATGGATCCTTCAACCCAGATTCATCAGAGATTGATTCCGTTAACACAGATCTCTGTTGATTTCTGGATTTGCTCCGAAAATAACCTCAATAAAAAAATATGAAAAGTTGTATATTCATTTGAATAGAAATGTCGATGATAAAGATAAACAATGAGAATCCATAGAAATTATAATAGGTAGACTCGTCTCAAGAGAGAGATAATGACCCCAGAATAATTGAAAATATATAGACTATTCCCATGCTATACATTGATTGGTTTACCAAGTTCTCCGAACTCTTTCACTATCATGCCTTCAGCATGTGCACTATGAAAATGACAAAAAATGGGCTTAATTTGGAAGTAATCTCATTCAAATTCGAAATGCCTTTCTCATTGTTTCAGTACCAGGCTTTCAATCATTTGATATTTCCATATTATATCCGATGAACACTGATAAAACTTTATTCTAATTTCTTTATTCTCTTTCAGGTGAGTACCATCCAGTTGGCACCACCATCAGGGTTGTCATCATATGTGTAGGATTCACTGAAGATCAGGATTTATCAAGGTGATATTCAACATGTTTTATAATTCCAGTTTATTGGTTATCCGCCAATATGTATCACACTCGTCATAGGGAAATATCCCCCGCATTTCAGAGAGATAACAAATAACAAGTTATTTTTTCGATGGCGTAACTGTTTGCAAATTTTTAAACATTGGGACCATGAGTTGTATATGTACATTTCGGAAGAGAGATAAAAAACGCTTTCAATCAGCTTGCCTTGAAAGAACCAATTTCTCCTTTAGAAAATCATCGATTTGACATGCAGCCATATTGCAATCATATGTTTTGCATGAATTCCTTCTATCCTTCACAACCTAGAAATGGTATACTGGCCAATACTGTATGTGAAAGTCAAGCGACGGTCAGTTCATTGGAAATAGAGCGTATTCGTTTACGAATCACGAAAAAATGGTCAGTTGAGGTGGTCACTTTTCCCAGTAGCTCCTCCCCTGGGTGCTACTCTACTCAGTGGCTTACGAACAGGCAATTGTTTTTTAAATTGAATAATATTTATAATTGATTGGCTCACCGTCCCATGAAAACGAATACAGCTGCACTAACGGAAAAAGGGACTGGGAAATGAAACTATCTTTTCATTGCTGACCTATCGGAATTGTTCATTCCCTCTCCAAAGCTGGAAAATCACATGTTGGTAGAACATATGGATGGAAACGAATTATATTCAATCACAAAAATGTCGTATCTGATATAACCAAGCAAAATTGTCGTATCTGCTATGACATTGGCAGAAACGATAATTTTTCTTGGTAAAAAACTATGAAAAATTCACCTTTCATTAACATTCTGAGGTTATTCATGTGTGAACATCAGTTATTTGTGTGGTTAAATGAGTTCCTGAAGGAGTCTCATCATTAGTTAGAATAGAAAGTACATTTATTCTGAGAACGTGCTGAAAACATTGTGATCCACGAAGGAACACATTGAAGGTAAGACTTCAACATGACTCAATTGCGAAACATTTTCGACTGACCATATCACACATCTTCTGCGAAGCTAAAAAATTCTTATCCTGATCATATATGTCTGATATAGTACATTTGAAGTTGAGAAGGGTTGAGAAGACCTTACAATACCGAAATTCATCACATTGAACTTTCTGAAAGCTAATCAAATGAAAACTCATTTAGTTTGCCTCTCCCCAAAAAAAATGCTGAGGAGATTATCGAAAAAAAAAGTATACTTTTCTGGAAGAGCTGTTACCAATTCTACCAATACACAGGCGACAGTTCTGGAAAATATTTTCAGTAGCAAATAGCGACGAGAAGGAAAATATTGATGATGAATAACGTCCATGGTAACCGAAGTTGCATTCTCTTACTTGTTTTCTTATATATGCATATAATATACAGTAATACTTGTGTTCAATTATGACATTTTTTTATGTAAGTGAACACAAAGTGTAAATTTTTTCATGAAAAAAGTCGTATATGCATTTATTTAAAAAAATTAAAAATCACAACGAAATACCAATGATGAACTAGGATCTGAAAATATATCCCATCCCGATAATATTCAATTTCCAATTATAAATGTGGATGTCATTGGAATATGTCTTGAAATGCGATTATCTCAAAATGATCGAATTGTCAGTTACGACCTTCTTGCTTAGCACGGCAGTATTGTTTTCAGCACTCCACTGTATCATACCAAAACGTCATTCATTCTCTTCTTTCCAATTGATCACCTCCCACGTTCGTAGTCCGTACCGTACCCCACCGTGCCTCATTATATTCAGTTCCGTACAATATCAAATCTTGTTTATTCATTCACCCAACCTTATTTACCCCTTCATCCTTTTATTCACTTCCCACATCCATACACTGATTCGCTTCATACGGTGCTACATTGTATAAGAAATTTTATATCGAATAAACGAGTGGAAGTGACTTATAATCCCTCACCAATTCATCACCATTTATCTTTCCCGCTCCATCATCAGACCCTCATCACCATGTCTCAATAACCCATTCATCGAAAGCATTCCAATTAGCCCAAACACGATACCCCTGCTGTAAGTAAGTGAGGAGTTGAGTATCCTGCAGATTCCAGGTGATGCTGCAGCATCAGAACGGGGTTATCATGTTTTCGAAATATTATTGAAGTAACAGAATAACAAATTTTGAATCGGTCTGATTTGTGGAAGTTGCTCACATCCCTCCATCAACTAGAAAAGAGCTAATGAGATTCGAACGGTTGAACAGATATTTCCGAATCATAGCTAAGAACACTCTCGATCAAATCACCTCTCAAACAAAAAAACTGAATGAACATACTTACGTTTTGCAGCTCAAGGAACATACATACGTCTTGATATTCAAATGCCTAATGTTTCAGCTCATTTCTTTCAACGATTCCTCCCACCCAAATCCAATTCGACGCTGATATTGAATTAAAATAGATTTTCACAAACCAAAGATTACCAGATACGATTCTCAGTATGTGATAGGTTGAAAGTCTGGTACTCCTTGACAGTAACAACACTCGACCGCTGGCGTATAACTGTTTGTTTGGAATTCGACAGAGATCTCTCGCCTATGTACAGAAAAAAACGAAAGAACGGGAAAATATATGGCACAGCGATATTCTGCCGTTTGGATCGTTTTAATGTCACATGCGATGGGACCGACGAAATTTGCATGATGGCTTATGTGTCCCGCCCTAATGACACTAGGGATGACATTTTTCATGGAGATCATGTTGGGGTAAATGTGCACCACGACGATTTGGAAAGCCACCTCCTCGCACTCTGAAGTTCTTTCGATACCAAATTACCCTGGAACATGAGAAGCAAATACACGATATTGCGAAAAATTTGCTTCGGGGGGCACTGCGTTTTATTAACCTCTAAATGGATTATAAATGGAGTTGAGATATGTCTCAGTCTCTTCAGAAAGTGCTGTACATTACTCTCGGTGGATTCATGTTACTGAAATCCTGATGAATATTAAAATTAGTTGTGTTAATTCAAATGTATAGATGGAATTATCTAACCCTTAGAAAAATTCATATATCATATTGTGAGAATGCATGTTTGATTTGATTTATCTGCTTCAGAAAAATATCATGGTTTCGTCAAATAATCATGGATTTGAATGAATACATTGATTTGTTTCTTATGAAAGATATCTTAAAAATATTGCTATATAATTCCACATTGATTTTTGTGTTTGCAATTCTGATAACTCCATCTGAGTTGATTCCTTGAGCAAACAATAGACACTCACTTCACCAAATGATTTCCACCAAACTGGGTTCACAAAACCACGACCCGTGTTTTGCTATAAAATACATTGTGCAGATGAAATTAACTCAGCAATCACGATGGATCATGTTGAATAACCAGGGCAGGTAGTAGTGGTAGTAGTAGTAGGTATATGAATCTAGTTCAGAACAATATCATGCATTCGGAGGCCATAATATATCTTAATTGTTGAATTAAAGAAGATGCATCCGATTGCATGAGATTGTTTACAGTATTAAGTTCAATAGTTAACCTCTTAAAACATAATTCTCTAACAATATTTTTTTGTCATCTTGTTTCCATCTTTTTTGAAGTTAACTTTTTACGCAGTCGAGTTTTTTTATTTTCTAAATTACCTTTTTTTATGTTAACACACTCTTTTTACCATGGTTGGCTTTTTCAGTCATTTCATTCAAGAGTATATTTCATCAATATTGATTGTTGTCCAATGATACTAACTGAATTAAAATCAAAAGTGTGGAAGGATGACTCATATTGTTCTGCAAGTCTCGTGAGATTTTTCATTGTTTCAATTGGGTGTTGTATATTTATACAGTCTCTATTGTGTTCTGTCATCCTTTGTTCTGTTTGCCCAATGTACACCTTGTCACACTCAGCACATGGTATTTTGTAACTGATGTTTCAGAACTCTTGGTGTGTTTGTTTTTTGTCTCGCACAAAAATAATTTTTTATTGTGTTTTCGCATTTCACGCTTGCTTTATAATTTTCATTTTTTAAGACTGCATAGTTACGGTGTCAGACCTTCTACATGTGGTTATTTGAACTACTTGACGTTCAACGGTGCTTTCTCTTGTGTACTTTCACTATTAGACTATAATAATTTTTTTATCAAAGATTTAGGGTAGCAGTTCTTTGATAACATTGTTTCTATAAGTTTGAGGTTTTGGTTTCAAAATTTCTCATGTGCTAAGTGTGTAGCTCTATGTTCGAAATTTCTATTAATATTTATTTTTTGTGTCATTTGGTGTACAGAGGAGTAGTTTGTGGATATTTCACAGTTAGTTGGTTTGTGATACCAGTCAGTTACAATTTTGTTGTTAGATTATAACATAGACGACCCCCCGCGCTTTGAACGTCCCAGGCACTAACCAATCCTCTGCATTCTCTAAAAATATTTATTTTTTCCAAATTCAGATCTTGAGATCGTTTCTTGGCCATTTTTGAGGAGCAATCATGGCGAGAGCTAGAGACCGGTCTCTAGTCCTTGTTCAGTCAAAATTCTGAATTCGTGAATGGCTGTAAGAGTAAGAGCCTAACGGTTTCACTCGTTTTCGAGTGACAGTGATAGGAGACCATGATCCCATTCCAAAGCCAAAAATATGTTTATAAAAAACTTCATTTAAATGTAAGTTACCGTTCCGGTTACAAACTGGAACAATTCAATGAATGTCTTTAATGGAATAGTGGTGTGTAGTTCAAGTAATATCCCCTTTCACCAACATACCAATGGATCTGGTGGTCAGCCTCATGAATTGAAAATTGTATTTAAATGAACCACACACCACTATTCCATTGGAAGCATTCATTGAGTTGTTCCATTTTGTAACCAGCAACAGTTACTCCAATTTTAATAAAGTTTTCAGATTTCATATCTTATATCATTAAGTTTGACTTTCAGAAGTCAATGTAACTTTCCTATATTTTTTTTCAAAAGCTTTGTAGATGCATTGTCTCATGCTCACTGAAAGAAAAAGTAGACAACATATTAACAACATTTAATAACCACCATCTCAGACTTCAGTTCACAGTAGAATTGGAAAAACATGACAGGATTGCCTTTTTGGATGTTTTGCTGATAAAATCTGACAACAAAATTGTAACTGTCCGGTATCACGAACCATCTTACTGTGAAAGATTCATAAACTACCACTCTGTACCTCTACTGACACAAAAGATAAATATTATTGAAAATCTCAAACATAGTGCCACACACTTAGCACACGAGAAATTTAAAAACCAAAACCTCAAACTTGAAGAAACAATGTTATCAATGAACTGCTACCCTAAATATTTCATTGAAAAATCATTATATTCTGAACTAACTCATTAAGAAGGTCTGATACCACAACTATGCAGTTTTTGAAAAATTAGTATTATAAAATAAGCATGAAATACGAAAACACAATGAAAAATGAGACAAAACACAAAAAACACACCAAAAGTTCTGAAATCCAACATTATTTTCAAAATACCATGTGCTTTTTGTGACAAGGTGTACATAGGGCAAACAGGTAGGTACTTGAAACAAAGGATGACAGAACACAATGCGGACTGTATGAATATATACATAACCCAATTGAAACAATAATAAAATAAATAAACATTTTGTTTCAAGTTGAACGGTTTTATTGTTAAGAAACATAATGATGATGCAGATAATGTACAAAAAGCTGAAAAATAATTAGGTAGGTACCAGATACCAGTTATTTACACCACTCTCCTCATCAATATAGGACATTGATCAGACTTAAATAAAATAGTGGGGCGTAACGAAACCTGAGTAAATATGTAAATAATCGTTTTTTGATGTCGCACGATGATAGTGACAAAATAACTTTCACACACATTTTGCATAAGTTGTCTTTTGAGAAGATGCATCCAAAGCATATAATGACATTAGCGGTTGACTGTAAATAATAGAAATACGACTGTAAATAATAGAAAAACGACGCTCCCCACGATTCCATTTTACTCTGATCGATGCCCTATATTAATGAGGAGAGTGGTGATATGACTAGTACCTGTTACCATCATAATTATTTTTTAGCTTTAAGTACATTGTTTGCATCATTATTATGTTTCTTCACAATAAAACCGTTTGACTTGAATTTTTTTTCCCCATTTGATTTTTCAGCTTTCAGTAAATACATCATCTGCATCATTATTATGTTTCTTCACAATAAAACCGTTTATCTTGAAAACAATTTTTACTTATTTTATTCTCAAGTTTTTCGTTTTTAATTTAGTTACTTAATATTTCTCATTCTATTTAGTTCAATCAGTGCCTCATTATTACAAGGTTTCTTTCCTGTCAGTTTGTTGCAATCTAACTCCCCAATACATTACCCTTCCAAAGACTTTACTCAACTCAGTGCCTTGCACTTCCTCAAACAATTTCGATCCTGAATACACAGCTGCGTGGTCTACAGTGCTGCCTTGCATTTTGTGGATAATGGAAACCCATGACAACGATACGAAATCTTGACTTGAGTGGGGGATTCATGCTTGAATCACGATTCTAAGTTGACGAATTCCTTAATTTTGATTAGATATCTAGATTTCAGTTTTGTTGTATCGACTGTCTGAACTTTATGATCCGCCATTTTGTTTCGTGCGCCATCTTGGATTTGGAGTTTTTTCATAGTGTACTGTATTCTACTTGTCGAACCCTTTCATTTGATATCTATATCGGGGGGGGGGATTAAAAAAAAATGCATTCCGCCATTTTGGATTTACAATGATACTGAATACACATAACTGTATTGTGATCAAAACCGAAGGTGTGTACCAAATTTCAGTTCAATGGGTCAACAGAAAGGGGTTGAAATTTCAATAACTAGATTTGACCCACACAATGAAACCGTTTAAAAATCCCACAAGCTTTCCGAAATATCATTGGATAACAAAAAATATTAATAGGAAAGAATCTTGAGGAAAACGATTGAAGAGGAGAGAAATTGTGTTAACAAAAGGTAGACTTTCTCCAACACTCCCAATTCCTTCAAGTAGTGTTTTTTTAGATTCGAAAGGAATGATTCACCACCAGTTCAGTTTCATTATGTCGACCTGTGTATGTATTTATATTTATGTTAAAGTTATTTAAATCACTATTTTTCAATTCGGAAAGCCCCCCTGAATTGAAGTGTTTTTTTTTAAACGATCGTCATTTTACATAATGTATTGCGTTTTTATTAATACTCCATTCGAGAACTCCATTTCAATATATATGTTTCTTTTCTCACAATTCAGAGTCCTGAAAATTAAACAATACAGTTTCGAAAAGTCGACAAATCAGCAATTGTTTTTTTTTTATATTCCATCCGAATTCCCACCAACCTACAATCGAAATTAATTTAACGGTCGCTATCCTATTCAACTTTAGTATTGACGAATGCATCATTGATACACTTATTATTTCGCTATTTTATAATTTTTCTAATTCTGATTAGGATTTTATCTCATTCGGCTAAAAAACCACTACCATAAAACAACATTTCTATGAGTGGAATGTAATGGATACTTCTCTCCAATACCCTCTCCATTTTCCAACGATATTCAAAAACAAATGAGAATGGGATACAATTTTAATCCCTGAATCCGAAGCGAAACAAAATGTTGCTTCAAAATCGTTTCAAGCGTCAGCACCAGCCGAGTATATAATACCAAATAAATCAAACCGCCAGAAAAATAACTTCATTTCATCGGAGATTAATGTTTGTTTACGTGTTTGGACATCTACAGAATGGTGACTTGTCAGAAACATTATACGTGGTTTCAAATGGCCAATCATAACTTTCACTGATGATAGAACATAAAATAGTCTAGGAGAAAAACAAGACATTCCAGATATCTCTGCATTATGGAAATGTATATTATATTCAATATCCAGGGCATTCTACGCAGTAAGGAAACGACGTTGTTTGCAACATTGTTGCCAGGACAAACAGGTAGCGAAATTATATTTAGTAAAAGAAATCTTGTAACTAGGACCCTCCAGTCCTGTTTGTATCTCTTCAATAAAAAAATTATAGACGCAGAAGCTCCAGAGCAGTGAATAACGCAAAGATTTCACAGCAGCATCGCAAGTAAGATTAGCGACACTCAGATATAGTGCCATAATTGTCATTAATGGGATTGATTATATTCATGGAACAGAGATTTTGGCAATTTATAACAGTCAAAAGAATTCAAAACAAAATGTGTTAGATTTCCTGGAAATATAGGCTGGGTCATTAACGAAAAATTGGGCTTTAGGAAAACTTCAATTGACAAAAAAGCAACATTCGAGATTGTATTTCATCCTGGAAAATACATCCAACATCCTCGCAATGAACAGTGAATTAGCATTATTGAGCATGGTAGTCCGTAGAACTTTCTTCATACAATGACATACTACAAGATTTCAAGCTTGCGTTGTTTCATTTCTACAGAATTGACATTCGAACCTATCTTGCTGGGTTAAAATGATATGTAATGGCATACTACAATATTAACAAGCTTCCTCTGCCTAATTTTCTCAGATTTCCACTACAAGATTCAGAATCTTTCTTTGTTTTATTTGCACAAACTCAACATCCTAGACTATTTTGCTTGGTTGTAGTGATATATTTTTTTTTACATATAATAATAATAATTTCATTCACACAACGCCTTCTGAATTACATTACATATAAGTGAAATACAATAAAAGAAGGAGGGAATAAATTGAAAACCCTACAGTAGAACAAGTCTGTGCGCAGGGCTAGAGTGCAAGTAGCTAGATTGAATGTAATCAATAATTTGAAAAAGTAATAAAATATTCAAACAAACATAGACTTAGGTACAAGATAAATACTTAATAACTAATAAAATGGTTAAAAAAATGGATTATAATCATAATAACAAGTGATGTATAACATGAAACAAATGTGTTTTTTATGATTTGGTGAATGTCAATATTTGGACAAACATATAATAATTTTTATTTCATAAATTTTCCAAATACAATAAAATGAGACATGAAAACAGAAGAATGAAGATTTAAAATAAACGTGAAAGAAAAAAAAAAGAAAAACTAAATCACAGAAGCTACAATAGCTTGTGTGTGATGTATTAGAGGTTCAGTGAAAAAAAAAATTGATTACTATGTACAAAAGATATGTGAACACTGACGTGGTGAATAAACACAGACAACCACAAGGAAACGATTCCGCGCGTGGTGCACTATCTGTGTTTAATGCATCGCTTTTATAATCCCATAACTATTAAAATTATACTCAGTACATACATACACACAATAATCACATACATAGACACACCCACATAAACGTATATATATAATAATAACAATAATAAACTTTAATTATAACTACAACTAAGATGTTGAATTGGATGGTGCTAGACTATAACATGTTCTGTTTGTGGATATGAAGTTTTGTAGTGTGCTCAAGGGAATGGTGAAGAGCCAAGTTTTAATTTCATTCTTGAACATTTGAAATGAATTGATTCTTTTAAATCCCGATGGCAGCTCATTGAAGAGTTTCGGTCCTAGAAAGGTGTGACATCTTTGACCTATTGTTTTTCCTGCTCTGGGTATTACGAATTTGTTTCTGTATCTTGTATCGTAAGAGTGTTGAATGTGTACCAGGGACGATTTATTTTTGTACTGTCTTAAAAGGATCGTTTTTGCATAAAGTTGGTAAACATTCATCAATGCCGTTTCTTGGTAGAGTCTATCAGATTGATACATCCTCGGTTTTCTGTAGACATATTATGGCACACTACAAGATTCAGGAGCTTTTATTCCATCATTTTCACAGAATTGACATCAGAAACTATTTTTCTGGGTTGTCATGTCACACTAGGAAATGCACAAGCTTTCTTCGTTTTATTTTCACAGACTTTACATACGAGCCTATTTTGCTGGGTTATAATATGTCATGGCACACTAAGAGATTCACAAGCTTTCGTTGTTTTATTTTTAGGGACTTGACATTTGAGCCTATTCTGCCTATGTCAAGGCACACTACAAGATTCAGAAGATTCCTTATTTTATTTCCACAGAATTGACATCCGAGCCTATTTTGCTGGTTTATAATGTTATGTCATGGCACACTACAAGATTTACAAGCGATTCCTCTATTTTATTCTCACAGACTGGACATCCGAGCCTATTTTGTTGGTTTCAATGATCTGTCATGGTTCACTACAAGATTCACAAGCTTTCGTTGTTTTATTTTCAGAGAATTGACACCCGAGCATATTTTTCTGGTTAATAATGATATGTCATGGCACACTACAAGATTCACGAGTTTTTGTTTATTTTGACAGATTTGACATCCGAGACCATATTGCTTATGTCATGGTACCCTACAAATTCACGAGCATTCTATGTTTTATTTTCACAGAATTGACATTCAAGCCTATTTTGCTGGGTTATAATTATATGTCATGACACACTGCAATATTCATAAGCTTTCGTTGTTTTATTCTCACAGAATTGACATGCATGCAATACAATTATATTTCATGGCATACTACAAGATTCACAAGCTTAATTTTCACAAAGAAAAATCGGACGAAATTCGAGTTTGTTTTGCATACCATTTTTCTATAATGGAAATAAATTATAAATTCAAAAATACCTCTCACTATTGAGATTTTCAATACCACAATCCCTACATACCCATTCGATATTATTAACCTCTTTCCCATGTCTCTCCTGATGACTTCATCGCCCTAGTTAGAAATCTATTTTTCAATTATTCCACTGTTCGGACTTGTACCATCAATTGAACATCGTGTTTATACAAAGTTTTTTTAAATTCAACCATGGAATCTTCTACCAACTTTCTGGACTGGCGATGGGCAGCAACCTCTCCTTGCTGAAATATTCCTCCATAACTAACAATCATAACTCACCAATTCCTGGCTTTGTGACAAAATAATTATTATTTTATAAACTTCTATTTAGTTTCACCTGTCCCGATGTTTGTCATCGAATCTTGCAAGTTAAATTCAACCCACGGTTGGTTGGTTGGTTGAAAGCTGACGAGCCAGAGACAGGGTTGGCACTCAGCTTCCCTTGACACTGCGATCAGCTGTGGTCTATTGTATCACTCTGTCGTCAGTGGTTCCTCATTCAAACAGGTTTGTGCCTTCAATTAGGTCCAGGAGCCTGTTGATAAGGTTCTTCGGATTTTCCGGGCTGATCTTTCCAAAGGTTCTGTGTCGCCTACTACTTAGGGCGTCACAGTCAAAGATAATATGAGAGGCTGTTTCCTCCTCTTCAGCACATAGCCTACACTCCACGGTTTCCCTGCGTACTCACATGGTGTTAAGGTGTTTTCTTAGGCCGCAGTGTCCAGTCAACAGACCTATTATTATACGAGCCTTCGTTCTGTTCAGGTTCAGAAGGTCAGTCGTCAGGGTCCGGTTTGGATGCCCTACCATGACTCTGCTGTGTATTTGCCCGACAGTTTGATCCCAATATTGTTGGTGTCTTCTTTTTATCCACTCGTCGATCAGGGTCCTGCATCGGTTTTTGCTAATCCCATGTGCAGGTTCTGGCCCTGTGAATAGCGTTTCAGATACTTGTCTAGCAAGCTGATCCGCTTTGACGTTGCCTTCAATGCCTCTATGGCCTGGCACCCACATCAAGGTGTCCTTGTTGTGTTTTGCCAGCTCGATGAGGTTCTGGAGGCAGTCCCAGACCAGTTTGAACTCTATCTGTATAGAGTTGAGTGCTTTGATAGCACTTTGACAGTCAGATAGAATGTAGATGTGTTTTTTCCTATAACCACTATCTAGATTCTTCTGAATGCATACCATGATAGCATGTGTTTCAGCTTGGAATATCGTGGAGCATTTGCAAAGTGGTATTATGTAATCCCTTCTTGGCCTTACCCCATGTATTCCTTCCCGTTCCTTCAACTGTCCGCAGTTGATTGTGATTCTATACTCGGGGTCCCTGCAGATCCATCAATTCGTGTTTCGAATGGTTTTTCGAATGAGTATAGGGGTTGCATGTTGTCTGAAATCATTTCGAGTTCTTCGATGTTGATTACATGAGTGATTCTGGTATGTCCAGTTGTTCGAATTCTCCAGTTTTTTGTTTGTTTCAGTCTGTATGCAATCATACTGGCCTCTCCAATGACATGTAAGTCAAGGGGTTCGAGGCTTAGGATGATTTCCATTGCAGCTGTTGGAGTGCTATTCATTGCACCCGTGATACAGAGACAGGCAAGCCTCTGGATTCAACCCCCTTCTAGTTATTCAATTAACGTGAAATTTGACAGGTTTTTATAGTTCCCATGACAATGCATTATGCATTCGTTGGAGAAAAACGGAACAAAATGGCGGCTCCAAGATGGCGGACGAGATCCGTGTTTATGGTCCGATTCGATCCAAAATAGGTATGTGGGGGTTTTTAAGGTCGAAGATTAGGAATTTTCTGACGAAATTCATCAAATCAAAATGGCGGCTTGTAGATGTCCGACGATTTCTGTGATTATGGTCCGATTCTATTCAAAATTGGTATGTGTATTGGTGGGTCGGAGATTATGAATTCACAAATTCAAGATGGCGGCTCCAAGATGGCGAACGAGTTTTGTAATGATGGTCCGATTCGATTCAAAATTGGTATGTGGGTGTTCGGGATTTTTGGGGTCGGAGATTATTAATTTAGTCGAAGATTATTGATTTATTGTCACAATTCATAAATTGAAGATGGCAGCTCTAGGATGACGGACGAGTTATTCTTCAGGTGGTCTCCTCGTTGAAGAACTAGATAGCTCAGAACTTACTGGGAAAAGGCCTCATAAAAACGACTTTTTCAAAAATGCATAGATTGAAGCGTACTTACTAAAAAGCACAAAAATAAAATAATTTTAAAAAACCTTTTCAGAAACAAGCTTTTATTCAAATACCGTAAGGAGTACAAAATAATTGTTCTGGATGTGTGACGTGGGTCATTCTGTGAGTTATAGATTCAAAATCTTGTCGCATTTGTATTCGAAATAAGCTCTTGAATCTATAACTCACGGAATAACCTACGTCACACATCCAAAGCAATGATTTTGTACTTTTTAGGGTATTTGAATAGAAGCTTGTTTTTAAAAATATTTTTTTTTAATTATTTTATATTCATCTATAGACATGTAGACGATTGCATCGTCCTCCTCAATGGAAACGCCTCTGAATAAAATGCACTACTCTCCCACCTGAATTTTCTACATAATGCCATCAGGTTCACTATGTAGATCAAGTCTTGTGATGGTCTACCTTTTGTAGATCTACTTATCGAGAAAAGCAATACATATTTTGAATTCTCTATTAACAGAAAACCCACCCTCGCAGATAATATTATTCCTTTTTCACCTAATCATCCTTCCTCGCATACATTGGCTACTTTCAATCCTTCGTTCAACATACTCTTTTATATTCCCTTGACCAAAAAAATTTCAATGCTGGATTAAATACCATCGAAGAAATTGGAGTCAACTTCACCTACTTTCTATGCCTTTCAGTGGTGGAGTTTATAACGACATTAAAAACATTTACTAACGTTTTAACGATGATTCTCACATTTGTTTCTATACCAACAGCACTATTTCAAACATTCTAGTCAATAACAAAAATTAATCAGGATTAGTTTCTGGATTTGATGTGGAATATAGAAGAGGGGGATTTGCAATATTTTTTTTGATAATTCAGGAACATACGAAATCAGTTATTTCCAACCCTCTTGCATCGGCCAAAGTGGAAGAAAAATCATCACCAGAGTGAAAGATCATAATAAAATTATCGACAAAAATTTTTTGAAATATCAAAACACTTCCATCGTAGAGATCAATTCTAACAGCTCCTCCGCTGATCATATTGTTAATTCCAATCACCCTTTCGACACCGGTCTAACAAAGGTCATTAATTAAACACTGTGGAAATTTTCGAAATCAACTCTCACATAAGAAATCCCCTCCTAACATCTTCAAACGAACAAATCAAATATAATTGTATTCCTTTCTTCAATTCTTTACAATTTCTATGGAAATAATTGTTATTTTATACATTTCTGAATTCATATCAGAAACGGTGTTTCTACTCACCTCCAATCCAATGTTTGTTTTGATTTGTTCCTTTCTCTCTTCCTTTGCCTCTTCAATCAGAAGGCGCCACAATAGAAAAAAAATCTTATCATTGTTTCCACACTTGCAGCGCTACTGTAGAACGTCATCTGACCAAAATGTTGGTTGATTTTCACATACTTTTGTTGAATTCATAATTATTTGACATGATTATTCACCATGACTCCAGTGATGGCACTTCCATTAACAAATCTTCTCTACTTTCAACTGTGTATCAAGCTACTTCAACATGTAATTTTTTCATTAAAGTATAACACTCACAGCCTCCCCTCTTGTGTGGGAACATGTTCTATATGTGACTATTGTGGTTTTTCTTGTATTGTAGCACTAACGACAACTGGGGATAAACACGTATCATCATTAACAATTTCTGGAATAACTCTCTGGGTCCCATGAAACTTTTGGAGATGACTTTGTACTTTTCTTCCAGATATTCACAGCCACTCCACTTGGAATTTGGACGTTTACAAAAATTATAAATGTATCTGTCGCCAAACAAGTTGACATATTATCATCCATGAGAAAGTTAGGTTCTGGAACAACTCATATATTCTCTGTTTTTTTTTTGTAGTTAGATTTGAATTCATTATTCAGTTTCACGTGGCTATGATCCGGAAATGTGCAGATTCGGTTTTTTTCAATACTTCCAACAATCTCCCGCTATATGTAACTCACTCGAATTACCTGTTATCTGAACGATTCCAATTTATGTTTGATAACCAATAGTGGTTAATATCGGCTAACCATCAACGTTACGCTGGCAAATTACCGGAATTGATTCAACAGAGGGATATGATATAATCGATGACTGATTGGCATGTGGTAATTCAGCAGGCCAAACTCATGAACTGTCAATCATTCCAAGGTCCGGTAAAGAACAACAGTTTTTCAGTTCAGCGGAAAAGGAGAATTCTTGAAGTCTACATATGAATAGAACTCATATGGCGACTGAATTGAGAATTTTTCCTCGTTGGATTTGGTGATAAAACTTTTTTTCATAATTGAAATGATAATAATGATATATTTTGAACTGAATTTGAACCAGTCAAAGAGATGCGGGGTCCAGGGTAGAAAAAGTTCATGAATAATGGAATTATTAAGATTAGGCCAAGATCAACCATATATCTGGTGGAAACGAACCGGATGGAATGTGAAAATCCCAAATATCATGACTTAATATAATGGAAACTAATCACTTTATTTTTTGTGTGAAGGCATCGTCAATAATATAGAAAGTTGTAGTAACAATACAAACAAGTAGAAATATTATGAAATATTCAATACATATCATTTTATATCGTTAAATCCATCCATATGTCACATATCAGGAATTCGGATGAACCTTGCCCCATATTTTGATAGCCCAGATATATGCACACTACGTTGTTTATCAAATTCCATTCGTTCGAACACTATTGAACCTTCAGTTGTTTTATAATGGATCAGGTTCGACGGTTAGATATGATATATAATGAGTGATGCTGGGTTTTTTTTAAGACAATTTTTTTTGTTTTTGGCTCCCAACCAAAAATTTTGTCGGAAATGTAAGAAAAAAATCCCTGAAAATTTGAACTTTTAATATTAACATCAAGTAATTTCCCAGAGCGAGGAAAAATTTTCCATTTAAAATACACGTACACATTTTTTTTTTCAAATATCTATAACATTCCTTGCTATCATATCGTACCAAAGCACAATTCACTCAAGATTACATGCTCTACAAAAAAAAATATTTTTTTGACGTTACTGAATGAAAATGGAAAAAACTTGTAGGAAATTCAATTTTCTCCAAAAAAACACAGAAATCGAATCGCAGAAATTGATATTTCTCGAGATATAAAGCGTTAACTTTGTCGTTATATGGAAAGTTTGATTCGATAATTCTCGAAAATTTCATATTACGACAAAGTTAACGCTTATATATCTCGAAAAATATCAATCTTAGCGATTTGGTTTATGACACTTTTTTTGAAGGAAATTTAATTTCCTACAAGTTTGATATCCACATGTTTTCCATATATCCAGTCATTCATGAAGTAACGTCAAAAAAATAAGAATTTTCTACAAAAATCAAATTAAGTGACTTACGAGTGCAGATTATAGCTACGTCACAGAAAGCGGTTTTGTAGAGCATGTAGTCCTGAGTAAATCGCGCTTGGGTACGATATGATATCATGAAATGCTGCTGAGTTATAGATATTTGAAAAAAAATTATCAAAGTTCACGTGTATTTTAAATGGGAAATCTTTCCTCGCTCTGGGAAAGTACTTAATGTTAATATTAAAAGCTCAAATTTTCAGGTAATTTTTTTTTGACCTTTCCAACAAATTTCCGAGGATCATAAACCAAAAAAATTCCTTAAAAAATCACCCTAGCTACAAGATAGGGAAACAGTTCGATATTCACGAGTCAGCCCATATTTTCAGTACTACTGAGCTGCCGTTCTGGCAGCGTTGTATGAATACTTCTAGGTTACCAACCCCCTCAAGGCCATTAACACCACACAGTTGAGTCGTATAGTGGAGACAATCTCTCTCATATTCATTACAATATTATAAGAAGATTTAACACCTAAAACCAATTTCAGTCTTCTTTTTAGAAGCATGAGGGAATCACAAGACTTCATTTTCTTTGGAAGATTGTTTAAAATGTTGGCCCATTGAAATTAGGTGGGAATAAATATTCGAATGTATGTATATACATATATATGTATATATAGAACGGGTAGTCGTTGCTGACTACTTAGGGATGGAACCAGTAAATAGTGGGGTTTTGCAGCAAATGAAAGAGAACTCTTTGAAGGTTGGCAAAGCTTTCGGAAATTTTATTAATTATTTTCATCAAACAATTTTTTCACAATCAGGGAAACCACAAAGGAGTGAAAATTGAAGTTAGTTTTCCTATAAAATGACTTATCTTTGGAGAGAATGATTATATAGGTTGACACATTATGAAGGATGAACGATGTTACAATTCATTTTGAAATAACTAGTAAAGCATTAAAATTATTATTATTACAATTTCTATTAGTCACCATATTGTCCACATGTGGGCGAAAGTTACAGGTTAGATACTTCTGACAGATAGTTGACATGACATCTGACAGACCATTGATATGCCCTCTGACAGGCAAAACTGAAATGAGACTGAAAACAGTGGCAGTGATCTTTCTGTTGAATGTGATTCAGTAGCTAAGACCTTCGTGGATTCAAAATTCATATGGTGGTCAAACTTGTTCACATGATCCGCTGAAGTGCATCTTTCTGGATGTAAGCTGCAATCACTTTTGTGGGAAACGATTCTAGCGCCTAATGACCCTGAAGTTTAACCAACATAATTTTTATCACATATTAAACAAGGAATACTGTATATTACATTCGTTTGTGAAGTAATGGGTAGCTCATCTTCAATTTTTGTGTGTACTGACCTAATAGTTAGGACGGTTTTATTTGCAATTTTGATGTTCGATAGATCATGAAAAACTCTAGCTAGTCTCGGGTCATTTCTTTGATGAATGGTAGGACGTATACGTGACTTGTGCTGGGCAGTAGCAATTCCATTTATCTATGTTGATAAGGGGGTGACACTTGGTCCTGATATAATCTCAAGTGAGGGTTGGTGTATGATCCGCCGGCGTGTCTAATTTCAATTGACCTTTCGTTTTCAAGTAGGCGCTGCAGCTCAAGCTCTTCATTGAAGAGTAACCATAGTGGAGTACATGAAATAATTTATGAGTCAGTGGATGAGAAGAAAAATTAGATGAAATAATGTTTTTTATTCAGAATAAAACATATTTTTCCAAATGTTTCTCGAAAAAACATGGCACACAAAATGTTACTTTGGACTGACTACATTCTGTATCAACTCTTCTAGCATTTTCTCCAGCATCTGTAGTTTCCCGTAGTCTACTATAGCATCCTGAACAACGTTTTCTCAGACGTCTGTTTCATGATCTCGTAGTTCTGTTTCTGTTAGAATGTGAATTCCAGGGGTTGCAGTGGGCGTTTGTACACCTTTGGCGAAAACATTTTTCGGCAACTAACCTTCGATTTTAGTGTTTGGATTGATTCCCTCAAAACCATAGTAAAAACGTAGAAAACTTTCTCCATCAATGCTGAAACTTTTAGGCCAAATTGTTAGATGGAATTTGCCCCAACATTTGGGAAATTACGCGCCAGCGTGTCATGGACAGTGAATTTGTTAACTTGCCTTATTATCTGACGCAATTACAACCACTTAAAATGTTAATAAACAGTTTTTTGAAATTCCGGTGTCTCTGAATCTGTCTTTTTCTGTAAGTTTTCGATAAATTGCCAAAGTAATTTCAGTTTATTATTGCAAAATGGATTAGTAAGTCAATATTTGTAAATTTCTCATCTGTGTGTCTTTCAGGAAAGGACCATTCTTTGAACAATCCTTCTTTCATTCATTGACCGGCAGACTAATACTATCACCAGTTTATACAGTGCTTCTCAAAAGTCCTCTCCCCCCCTCTTATTTTTGGAAAAATCATACATAAACAAGTGAAATTTGGGAACTGAATATTAAAGGTTGTAAACTTCCCTACTAGTGATGATAGATGACGAAATCGTCAAAGATGACGTCACAAGGCCATTGTGACCAATTATTTTAAATGGAACCCTTCGGCAAGCGACACCTCTTTCAAAATGTATCGGGAAAATCTATTCAATGATACTAATTTTGTTTGTGTTTATGGCAGTTTTGATGGCTCATTAGTAAACATTAAAATTTAAATTCCATTCAGTATGATATTCATTACAGATTGAAGAATCAGTAACTACCTGAAGGAATTGCTTGAAGTGAACTCCATTTACTTCCTGACAGTGAAATATCCTATTTTTAAACTATTCTCGTACTTTTGCAAATGTGTCTGCGGAAACAGTCTCACATTATGCAACAATACGTTGTTTTAAGACGTCAATATTATCGGGTTCAGTGGCGTAAACCTTTGATTCAAGGTACCCCCACAGAAAAAAATCCAGAGGTGTGAGGTCCGGTGATCGAGCTGGCTATTCCGTTGAACCTCGTCGTCCACTCCATCTACCACGATACTCCTCATCCAAATACCGTCTCACTGCACCGTAATAGTGTGGAGGAGCACCATCCTGTTGGAATGTTATTTCCAAATTGCCGAATTCATCTGGATTATCTCCCAAAATTTCAAGCTTTAACGGTTCATTGTGTTTTGCAACAGCTCCAGATAAACCTCACCAGTTGAATTGGTATTTAAAAAAAGAGGCCCAACGATGTGGTTTCCAAGGATACCTGCCCAAACATTCACCTTCTGGGAAAATTGGGTATGTGTTCCACGAAACAGGTGAGGATTTGCGTCACTCCAATACCTCACATTCTGTGTATTTACATTTTCATTTAGATAGAAAGTACGTCGTCACTAAAACAAATTGTTTTGACATAGTCTGGCTGTTGGTTAATTTTAGTTTCCATATTTTCACAAAATCCTAATCTTCGGTCTGTGTCGTCGTCTGAGAGTTGATGAACCATTTTTAATTTGTATGGATGAAATTTGTTTGTTTTCAACACCCTGTGTACTGTACGTCGACTGACTCCACAGGTAGATGCAACTTGAGTTGTTGAAGAAGTAGGATTAACTGTAACTTCTGCCAGTATATTAATTTTTTTCTCGTCAGAAATTTGTGGTTTGCCAGATCGTTTCGCATCATTGATACTACCCATTGTTTCAAACTCACGGAGAAGCTCCCTTGAATGAGTCCTCTGAACGGGGCGATCGGGAAACCTCTCATTAAAAATGCGTTCTGCTGCATGAATATTTTGTCCAGTTTCACCAAGAATTAGGATCGCTGCTACTTTATCTTCTGAAGCACGTACCATTTCGCTTCTTGAAGCACTTAGACGTTCGGCTCACAACCGTTTAACAAATTATTGGAATGTACAAAAATATTAGAAGTACCAAAAGCTGCTAAAACAGTTGAACGTTCGATCAACAATACACAAATTATTACATGTACAAAAACTTGGACAATTACAAAAACGTTGAATTAGGGAGACTAACAAAAACGTCAGCTCATTTGACAACTATCCAGAGGCGGAGCTTGAATTTGGAACTTTAGTATCAACTGATTTAATTCATCACAGCTTTGCGTTTTTTAAAAACTAGTTGCCAAAACTGCCATAAACACAAACAAAATTAGTATCATTGAAAATGTTTTTGCGATACCTTTCAAAAGAGGTGTCGCTTGCCGTATGGTTCTATTGAAAATTATTGGTCACAATGGCCTTGTGACGTCATCTTTGACGATTTCGTCATCTATCATCACTAGTAGGTTTACAACCTTTAATAATCAGTTTCCAAATTTCACTTGTTTATGTATAATCGTTCCAAAAATAAGAGGGAAGTAGGGGACTTTTGAGAAGCACTGTATATATCAGGTAGGTGTACCGTTCCAGATGTCTTTCTGCTAATTCAAAACTGTGCTATTAAGAGTTATTGGATTTACGTAGAGGATTTCTGAAATTTTGAGTGTTGCATTTATATGATAAATTCGCGATTGTATTGCTGTTGAAGTTCTTTCATTTTGTCAACATATTTTTGATTGTGAACATATAACATGTGAATAACGCTCGAGCTCAGTTGGAGTTTTCTGGGTTCACGACAGTGGCTTATACTCTGGATGAAAGAATTGAAATGATTCACCAGTATGCAAAACAGGATGGTCATTTTCAATGAACATCATCCGGAAAAAGATGTTAGCCTCGAATATATACGTATGTTGATGACAGAATTCGAGAAAACGATCCCCATGAAAAGCAGAAGGAGGGATACATCACGAGTACTCAAAGGAGCTGCAACTTTCGAGCTGCAAAAGGAACAGGAATTTGTCATGAATCGGTGCGGAAAATTCTGAGACATCAATAGAATATTTTGCGGACTGAGGCCTTACTCAATTGATGCTGCGCGTGGAACCATAAAGAAACATTTGTTCCAGTGATGAAAGTAGTTTCTTCCCAGATAGGGCGGTCAGTTAGCAAAACTATCATCATTAGAGACATAAAAACTCTCACCCTCACAAGGGAAGGTACACTGAGAATCCTCAAAAATTTATTGTGTGGGTTAGCATTCATGGAGAGTTATAGGACCCCAAATTATCAGTGGCAGTCTAGATGTCATATCAATGTGTTCCAAATTACGATGAAGTCTTCAAGCTGAAAACTCGTATTGATCCACATGACCACCAAGTCTCAAAAGGAGTTCAACTTCGTGACCAACAAGACGGCGCTCTACCACACTATTATAGCCTTGTGTGTGGCCTCCAAGATCTCCAGATTTGATCTCCTCATATTTTTTCCATGTGGTAATTTGTGATCTGTATCTTATGAATCTGAACCATCCTCAATTTGGAAATTCTAAATGAATTCAAACTTTTCAACCGAAAATGTTCATCATATCAATTCTATTTCGACAAAACGTGCACCCTATAGGCGTCATGAATTTCTGCATACCTGTAATGAATTTCTGAATCATTATATCAGAAGAATTCTCAAGGAATTGTTCGAAGAGCTGTTGCATACACTCCGTTATTCTGAGAAAGTGGAAGATAAATTACAAAAACCTCTGAATTTCATTACCTCACTCTAAGTTAAAGAACATGAAATTGTTATTTGCGTAACATAGATAAGGAACCGTAGTATACACGCAATTTGCAAGAATATAAAAATCATGAGTGTCATCATCTAAATCGTTTTCCCTTCGTCCATTATGTCTTCACGATTGCCGCAAGATAGTTTATAGAATCCCCGCAGAGTTTTTCCTACGACATGTTTGATAAATCGTGCTGGAGGGATATTGGTTTGATAGATAGTTTCATTGTCGTCAGCAAGACGGCATTTTCTGCTGAATGAGCCCATATGTCATCATTCAGGGATGTGGGAAGCTTTGATGAATGAATGTGTCGAAAATATTTTGTTGTGAAATGGTATCATTTAACTTCTGTGACACCAATCTGGTTCCAGTAGTAATGGAAAAATAATTTTCTCACACACCAAACTGATATTACTATGAATAAATAGGATAATTGAAAGATAAATATATGTGACAGTATTATACGATTGAGATGATTTCCATAAACATGTTACGAGAATATGTTTAGTTTCATCAATGAACGAGTTGATTCAATCCTTATAATATTATTGAATACAACTGTCAATGTGTCTACCTATATCGGATCGCTCACCTCGACAGGCAGCCTCTCCCGTGTATGCGAATTAATCATAATTTTATCGATTCAATAGTAGTAGTATATATATATATATATATATATATATATATATATATATATATATATATACCAGGTGTCAACGAATCTATTAGACAAGTCATAATTTCTAGAATATTAGTTGTATCGAAATGAGATTTGGTATAGATAAATGATATGTGAAGAGAAGACTTTTCGTATATTCTTCACTTTCCGGTCACTTCTGGGTTTGAATTTTTGAATGGAAAACCCTGTATATTGTAACATTTTTGGATTTCTGACACAATTCTGGATCAAAATGTGACATTTTGAGAAATTTTAACTCCTTCAGTCTTTTAGAGTCACTTTTAATATTGCCTCTAGGTGTTGAGCGGACCTAAACTAATCTGACGAACTCAGGTGAGTCAGAAAATTACAATCGCAAAGTTTTAGGGACTAGTATGCTAGATTGAGAGAAGTTGGCAAAATTACATTTTCGTGTCTATTATTTTTCAAATTTTTTGGCAAGCACTTTCCGAAAAAAATAATTTTTTGATGAAGCAGCGATACTGATTTATTTGCGATTGGAATTAAAATTAAAACAAATTAAATATTACTAAGGAAAGTACTGGATAATAATTCATTCACTTTTGTCAAGTGTGCCATGGAAAGCCATTATGCATAATATTTTGCAGTTATTTTTATCAAGTCTTCTTTGGAAAACAGAACACTCACTTAGGTGATGACAGTGACATTAAGTTTTATGAGCAGACAGTGAAAGTTTTTTAATTTTCGTTAAATTTCGGTTTAATTTTTCTTCAAAATAATCTGTACTCAAAGTGAAAAAGTGGATATGTTATTAATATTTGGACAATCTCATGAAAATTCAAGAAATACTGCTGAGTTCTATGTTGATAATCGCTTTAGGCAAAAAAAAGGGAATTGGGAGGCGATACAGACGTTAATCACGAATAGAGAGACTGAGATTAACATTTTTGCTATGATTGAGGTTGATAAAACGGTTTTTTGAGATAAATCAGCCAAGAAATGCAGATAAGTCACGAATCAGCAAGAAAAATACTGAAAAAGTACGGATATCAAGCATTTGAATATTAGTTACATCAACATTTGTATGCTGACGATGGCGATAGTCGGGTAGTGTTATGGCTGCTTCAAAATCATAGAGTTAACCCGAATTTCATCAACTTCATTCTATTTTCCGACGAATTTCGATTCACATCTTCAATAAGCAAAATACTCGATACTGGGCCCAACTAAATCAACATGAAATGAGAAAGTGTTATTTTCAAGGTTTGGCTCCAATATACAATATTATAGCTATAACACCATTCCGACAAATGTTTACATATATTTTACGTTTTTTTCTAAATTCAATCAACCACTCAGATGACTGACCCTGAAGAAGTTTCAAAATTGAAACGAAAGCTCGGTCCAACGTATCAAAGAGTTTTTCATAATTCAACACCTTTTCACAATTTTCATGTAAACGCGTACTGCATATTGCCCTCAGAATCAGTTCACACAAGTAACGAATAATGAATTCTCTCACCAAAACTTCGGAAGGGATTTCCAGGAAAACATTTTTATTTGCCAAAAGAACATTTGATAATGTGGAAAAGAAGTCCGTAAAAACCTACATACCCAAGAAATCAAGAAGATGTTGATAGAAATGTCATCAACTAGAATATACAATCAGGGTTATATGATTCGACTATATTTCATCGAAGGAACAGTTACGGTATCATTTATTTTCTAATCGTTCACTGGATTATAAGGATTTTGGTGTGACAAATATCTCTCTATGGCATGTGAAGAAGGTATTCCGTTTATTGGATTGGGAGAGGTTCGTATTGTCCGGCAGATTGTGAAGAACCCTAACAAAAACACTTCTTGTAAGAAACTCGATCTAACTCAATCTACGAAGGTACTTCTACTTCACCATTTCGTGTCACAATCCGATAAAGGAAATTGATTACAGCCATCAGTGCTGGATCGATTTACTGTACTGGTCTGAAAAACGCTTGGATATTTGAGGAAATAAATCCATTCTGGGATTATACTGCAATAATGTTGAAAAGCAACTTTTTTTAATTCACGCTTCGCCTCTATTCAAATCTTTGAAATTAATTTCCACTCACTTCCAGATTTCCGAATTATTTGAAATTCTGTTCGCTTATTAGGAACCGATGACAATACAATAATTTCATAGCCTCGACCTGGTATTCCCACCAAGATCGTCAGGAAAAATTATTTACATTGCTCAAATATGGCGAATGTGCTGACTCTCGGCACATTCACCAAAATTTAGTAGAATCTTCCATCGCATGTGGATGATTCAATCGAAGGGTTTTTCTCCGTAGTGTTTTTTTGTCTTCTGTAGCAATGTGGACGAAAAAGTTGAAAATAAAATTATAGTTTGAAAACCTGAAAAATAACGCTTATATAGCAATAAGGAATGAAAGTTGAGAATAATAAGAATTAAGTCATTGACCAAAAAATGTTTGTTCCCTTATGTGACTTTTTAGTCCTCATTGCTATATAAGCGTGTTTTTTTTCTAATTGAGGGCAAAATGTATGTACTCATCACTCACTAAATGGGTTGTTCAATCCACTTTCAAAATTCCTTCACAGTTTTCTTTGTGTTCTTGTCCGTTCGTCCATCCGCCTTTCTGTCACATCCGCTTCTTCAGAGATGTATAAAATTGATCCAAATTAGTTTTCAATCTGTAATACTTATAATACTCAGCTGCATATTTCAGTTGAAACGAAAATAAATCAAATGGAACTTCAGATGGTAATAACAGATTTATTATAAATATCTTCAGACATTGGTTATTTCTCAATGTCAGCACAACATTAGCGAAAAACTAATATCCCTATTTGGGAGACCATTTTTTGCCAAGAATAAATTCGTGGATATTGAAATTCCACATTGTACTCTGGGCTACTATTTCAGATGTTGGTTCTTATTTTTTGTATGAAGTTTCGTCATTCATGAAACTCCAAGAAATAAAAATATACTAGTTTAGTCTTTTGGAAGGAATTTCCTTTGATAATTCGAACTGTTATAAATGCAAATCAAAGTTTATTATAATTTTTATCACTATTCTTCTGTCTGTTTTTTATAATATTCTCAGCATGGAGCATAATAAAAAAAAATAGTTACAATCGCTATTGAATTCTCTCGATTTGCCTGATGGAATATTCAGGTAAATAGGTATATTGAGGCAGTGGTGAAACTGTTAGTTACTTTCCATTAATGTTATATCTCCATTTCTACAAGGTACAGAAAAAAAAACCTCAATATCAATGTGTTGAAGTTTTTGAACGTACTAACCTTGGGGCCATTGTGCAGATTACACAATAATAAATAGGCAACAGATGTCTGAAAGACTTCAAAAATTTTGTAATAGTAGCCAAACGCCTAAATTGTATTTAAATTTTTTCAAGAAAAAAATATATTCAAAAAAAAAAACTACTTTGCCGATAACTTTCAATATTTTTCGTACGAAAAAATATATCAATTTTTGTTAACTTGAAATCAATTCGTACATCCGATTGAATTACATAATGAACTGTCCCATACCTACTTATATTATCACAACTCTTCGTGTGAAGTATCTTTGTCCAAAAATGTTTCTACATATATTCACGAGTTAAAAAGGCAGCTGCTGCCACCAGGGTGTATACAGAAAAATAGATGAAACTAGTTCGTCGGACTTAGATTTTCTGAATAACTTTTTTTTTCGTTATATAAAATAGTACTTTTTGTCTTTTGTCTCGAGGGACTTTCATTCAACGAGAATGGAATTCAATATATGACTCTTGCCTCTCAATTGAAATGATTTGATTGAACTCAATTTTCCTTTCCTCAACTTCGGTTGGGAAAATAATACACAAAAATAACTTCAATACATCTATCAACAAAAAAATCTCAAAACCATGTTACGGCTCGACGCTCATCGAGTGAAAACAAATAACAATCAAAAGTAAAATAGTAAAATAATATCACTCCCATGTGGAGAATGCAAAAACAAACTAACAGTATGAAGATATTTCTTATTGGTTCCAATAGAGGGCTCATATTTTCGTTTTATAAAGTATTTCCTATCATTGAAAAATAAAACCGGTTTTTCTCGTAGCTCTGATATATCAATGTAACTAATTGTGCATGAGGTTCACGTAAATCAATAATTGAAAGGTGTGCATCGAGTTAATTTTTCTACTCATAAGCCAGCGACTTTCCCCTGTATTTCTCATTCCTCTCCCAACTTCGGATATATTTTCCAATTCCCTCGTAACCATCTGTGGACACACGAATCAAATTTCAAATTTTAGCCCTTCGTCTTCCGAAACGATTAAACCAAAATTTCTGCTGATTACTCGTGGAAGTTCCTCCTGTGGAACCATTGTGTCGAAGAGCGATTTTCTTCGATCTCAGACTGACGAAACATGTCCGCCGTCAGTATAGGAGGGCGACAAGACCCTAATAGGACCTTTGCCGCCTATTCGAGGCACCGAAATTCTGTATTTTCTGGCAAAGCCAAAAAACTAGGGCAATGGCCCTGTTGGCTAACGCCAACGGGCGTAACCCACAGATTCACACCGATCAACTTCCGGAAAAACTCTCGATCTTTTTATTCGAAAACACAAGCCAAGCGCAAACTGGCCTTTCCGTTGGTTACTCAGCTCCCCGTGAGACGAGGAGTAAGTTCATAATTTCACTTTCTCGTCTCAGAATCTACGCTAGCTTCTCGTGAATTCTGCCGACTCGACAGAAATGTGCCCCCGGTGTTCAATCAACGAAGCTCTGTTCAAAATTTCCAGATGAAATAACACTTGCAACTTTGTTGCGTATCGTAAGTAGCAATGACCCCAAAATGAATGGACTTATTCGTACGCTGAAATATCTGTTTTTATCCGCGCAAATCCATTTATGTATTTCGGAATATGAGCTTCCTTTTTCATGATTACTATCGTTTCGGACGTCCATCGTCCTAATGTATTCAAAAGGTTTTCACGACGTTTCGAATGCTTGTATCTGCAATCATCTTCAGGTGAATACTGACAAGTTTAGGTGCTACTTACCAATTCATATGACTGTTGGCGCAATGATGCGTGCAATTCCGCCATGTGCAGTGGTGCGTGGAATTTCGCGCGGTGTAGTAGTGCGTGAAGTTTCACGCCTCTGCAGCCCGCCAGAAAGAGCAATCAGGGATTTCCATACGTTCTTGATCTCAACGCTTGGTTGACTAAAGGCGTTATTGTCTTCGATGTAGGCGACCTCTTTGAACTTTCATTTGAACCAATGCTCCCCTCTATGTAGAACACTTGCGTCGTCCCATAGAACTCGATGGTGCTCAGTCCAGGCGTGGTCAGCGATTTCCGATTTTGATGTTTCTCCACGTTGAGTCTATTTCTTGTGCTCATCCAATTTTACCGATAACGGTCTCTTTGTCTCTCCAATGTAGGAATCTCCGTATTCACATGGAACTTCATGAATGCAATTCTTACTGATTTCATTTTTGTTGTCAGGTTTGGTCTTGGTCAAGAAACTCCGTGGAGTACTGCCGGATTGGAAGCAGCTCTTGATGTTGAACTTGTTTCCCATCCTTCTGATCTTCCCAGGGACACCTCTGATGTACGGAAGGCAGATCACTGTGCTTTGTTGTTGCTCTTCAGATGTCTTCGTTTTCCGGAGTTGTTTCAATATTTCTTCTAGGAGTTTCTTGGGATATCCATCCCGGTGGAGGTCACCTCTGATGTGGTTTAATTTGGCATCTAGTGACTCCACGTCGTTGCATATGTGCGTCGCTCTCTCTACCAATGTTCTCACGATCCCTCTCTTCAACGAACTCGGATGGTTGGAGCTGTAACTGAGGTACTGCCCCGTATGTGTCTCCTTTCTGTAGACAGAGGTGCGGATTTCATTGCCTATTCTCTCAACTTTCACATCGAGAAAGGATAAGGCACTGTTGGTTTCCATTTCTATCGTGAATTTGATCGAATCCCTGATTTTGTTAATTCTTGAGAAGAAATCCTGGAGATGTTTGTCTCCGTGATTCCATATAATGAAGGTGTCATCCACGTACCTCAACCACAGCTTTGGTTTGTATTCTGCCTCCCGTATTGCCAATCGGTCCTTTTCCTGGAAATATGAGTTCTGTAGGCAGCACTGCAGTAATTCCAATATTGCGTGGGTAGGAAGGTCAGTCCTCTCGTGCAGCTGGTCATCCTCTTCGAATTTCCTTTTGATGATACTGAGAGATTCCTCTATAGGGACATTGGTGTGAAGGCTCCCCACGTCAAAGCTGAAGAAACGATCTTCTGGTGAAGAAGGATCCGACACCCACTATAGAAAGGAAGATCTACAACACTCTGAGAAAATGCAAACACTTCATCCCAGACAACGAACGATCACATCTAACGCCACACTACAGCAAACCACCGCATCTCTACGGGCTTCCGGAAATCCACAAACCAGACATGCCACTGAGACCGATCACCAGCTCACGGAACTCACCAACCTACAAGTTATCGAAATACCTCCTACCGATACTACAGCCCTTACAAGGAAATAGCAGTTCATACGTCAAGAATTCCAAGCACTTCGTTGACACCATCACAGATGTTGAACTTGGACCAGAAGATCGTTTCATCAGCTTTGACGTGGAGAGCCTTTACACCAATGTCCCTCTAGAGGAATCCCTCAGTATCATCAAAAAGAAACTCGAAGAGGATGACCAGCTGTACGAGAGGACCGACCTTCCTACCCACGCAATATTGGAATTACTGCAGTGCTGCCTACAGAACTCATATTTCCAGGAAAAGGACCGATTCTTCTCTCAAGTCGACGGACTCCCGATGGGATCTTCCGTTTCTTCAATCATCGCCAACATATACATGGAGTGGTTCGAGGAATTGGCTATACGGGAGGCAGAATACAAACCAAAGCTGTGGTTGAGGTACGTGGATGACACCTTCATTATATGGAATCACGGAGACAAACATCTACAGGATCTCTTCTCAAGAATTAACAGAATCAGGGATTCGATCAAATTCACGATGGAAATGGAAACCAACAGTGCCTTACCCTTCCTCGATGTGAACGTTGAGAGAATAGGTAATGGAATTCGCACCTCCGTCTACAGAAAGAAGACACATACGGGGCAGTACCTCAGTTATAGCTCCAACCATTCGAGTTCGACGAAGAGAGGGATCGTGAGAACATTGGTAGAGAGAGCGACGCACATATGCAACGACGTGGAGTCACTAGATGCCGAATTAAACCACATCAGAGAGGACCTCTACCGGGATGGATATCCCAAGAAACTCCCAGAAGAAGTATTGAAACAACTCCGGAGAACGGAGACATCTGAAGAGCAACAACAAAGCACAGTGATCTGCCTTCCGTACATTAGAGGTGTCTCCGGGAAGATCAGAAGGATCGGAAACAAGTTCAACATCAAGAGCTGCTTCCAATCCGGCAGTACTTGACGGAGTGTTCTGACCAAGACCAAACCTGACAACAAAAATGAAATCAGTAAGAATTGCATTTATGAAGTTCCATGTGAATGCGGAGATTCCTACATTGGAGAGACAAAGATACCGTTGTCGGTAAGATTGGATGAGCACAGGAAATGGACTCAACGTGGAGAAACATCAAAATCGGAAATCGCTGACCACGCCTGGACTGAGCACCATCGAGTTCTATGGGATGACGCAAGTGTTCTACATAGAGAGGAGCATTGGTTCAAACGAAAGTTCAAAGAGGCCGCCTACATCGAAGACAATAACACCCTTAGTCAACCAAGCGTTGAGATCAAGAACGTATGGAAACCCCTGATTGCTCTTTCTGACGGGCTGCAGAGGTGCGAAACTTCACGCACCACCACACCGCGCGAAATTACACGCACCGCTGCACATGGCGAAATTGCACGCAGCATTGCGCCGACAGTCATATAAATTGGTAAGTAGAACTGTCAGTATTCACCTGAAGACGATTGCAGATACAAGCATTCGAAACGTCGTGAAAACTTTTTAAATACATTAAGACGATGGATGTCCGAAACGATAGTAATCAAGTTACCACATCGTCTACAACATTCAAACAAATCCCGTTTTCATGTTTGTTTCGTTCAAGAAACTGAAATGATGAATTATGAACCGCAAATAAAAATAGCTCACCCTGGGACCAATCAAAACAGTAACAATAACACCCACAGGGTGTTACGATTTTCGAGGGGACCTTCTTAATACGCACGTTCTTCAACAATGAAAATGTTCAGTAGCCAGTGTTCTCGTAAATGAGCCTGATTCACGATATTTCCATCTTTTCTTCGATTAAACAGCTTGTTGTTCCAATAACCATGGAAAACAGGTGAATATAACAGATCTTTAAAGTGAACAAAAGGCACTCACTTAACTAAATTATTCTCACTGAACTGGGTTTACAAATCCACACACCTGTTTCGCAATACGAAAGCTTCTTCAAGTGGAGATAATACTAACTCAACAATCACAATGTATCATGTTGAATATCAAGGCAGGCAGTAGCAGGTATATAATGATAATATAATAATAATATATATTTATTGACCATTCCAACAAGAAATAATAGAGAACAAAATATGTATATCATGAAAAAGGTTAAGTAACAAAGTAATTAACAAAATACGTATATGTGGTGAAAGGTCAGAAAGCGCGTGATCAATATGGTACTGGTCTTCCTCAAGCGACTGTAGCCTGCATATATTAGTATCAATTTGCGAGGAATTGGGTAAGATTTCATAAGCCAATATGTACATAATAGTGGGGTGTTCTTGTACTCACAATTTGATTTTCTTTTGAAATAAGTAAACATATACCGGGGGTCACATTCAAAATAAAAAAGTTAGAGTCATTTCCAGTCAAACCTGAAGTGATAAATAACAATTGATTATTTCAAAAAATGCATATTTATGTACTATACCTACACTTTGCCCAAGCAGCATTATAGTGACAGAAACTGATACTGCAACTACGACTCGATGGTTATCACGTAATCACCACAGAATCTACCACTATAGAGTAAGAATAACCAAAATTTTATATGTGTATGGTTGTAGTGACGTAATTCCCATCTATGGTAGCCACTCCACAGTTTTATAACTTATTAGTGTCATTTGAGGTGTCTGAAACAGTATGGCCACTGAGCAAATCACTTCGAAGGATTTCAAACTTAAAAGTGGGAATTAACCGTTGCGGTAACCATCCTGTACCACTTAAATATCACTCAGAAGTCACAGTCACTTTCAAGATAGTATGATAGTTTCGGTGTCGTTTTGGTAACTTCCATAAAGCCTTCAATGTGGCAGGCACTTGATTGTGATATGTGGTGATGGTTGCCACGTTCTTGCTATCTCCATAAGTGATAACCTTCAAAATTCACCATTCCGCGCGATGACGAAAGCTAACCTAAGTTTTCTCAAATTATTTTATTGTGGTTTACAAAAAGTTTGTTCACCTGTTACGTGAAACATGAAAACCAATTTTAAATTTTTTATTGTGGTTAAAAAATTATGTTATTTAATATGAACTGGATGTTAATAGACAATTTGAATAGATCGGGTCTCTGACTTGTGCTCCTGCTTAATATTTATACTTTAATTGTTAATTCTGTTTGCATAAATGCCATCGTTTTCATTACTTGTTAATTGATAATTGTTACTTGATAATTGTTGATTGGAGCTGCACAAATCCACTATACTTGCACATGTCCTTTTTTAACAATTAATGAATATGTACCCGCAATTTCGAGGTTGAAACTTTGAAGTGGAAGGTTATAATAGCCCGACGTGTTTGCCCCTTGCAAGGGTATAAGACTAATTGTAATTTTAAGGTTATAACTTTGAAGTGGTGAGTCATGGGCCTGCGAAGTGGGTGCCATTTTTCAGTGGTGGAAAAGTTAATGATCTAGTTCCACTGGACACTTCATGATGGAAGGAGCTTGAGAGTGGTATATTTACACTTCCTGCCACTTGAAAGTTATATTCTGCAAAAGCCGCCATATTTACAGTAATATGCTGGGTCGCCATTATCATAGAAATGATCGAAATATTCAATAAAGATTTATTTGTCATCAGCACTGCATCAAACGTAGTAATTTGTTACGTAAGTATTTGTTTCAACTAAGCAAGATTGATAAAACAATGTTTGAGGGATTTGAGTACATAATTTCCGAGGCGAGTTATTTTCAAAATTATAATGTTTTCCTTAAATAAAGTGTATTCAGATGGCGCTTGCTCACAATCGAGCTACAACACCCATATTTCACATAAAACTTTCAATCGTTTTAATTTTATCCCGATCAGAAGTATCCAAATTCAAAGGTCATGGAAAAAGCCATCAACATCTAGCTCATGAAATATCTGGAAGACTCAGGAATTGTCAACGATAGGCAATATGGCTTCCGCCATCAGAGATCAACTGGTGACCTGCTCGCGTACGTCTCACATATATGGCAGCTATCTATTGAAAAGTATGGAGGAACTTTAGCTGTGGCATTAGATATCTCCGAAGCGTTCGATCGAGTTTGGCACCAGGGACTCCTCGCCAAGCTTCCGTCTTATGGCTTGCCCCCTCAGCTGTGTTCTCTGCTTGCTAGTTTCCTCTCAATCAGGTCTCTCCATGTAGTGGTCGATAGAGTTTCATCTGACACTCTACTCATAAATGCTGGTGTTCCGCAAGGATCCATTCTCGCACCAACACTATTTCTACTTCACATCAACGACCTGTTGAAAGCAACTTCATGTCCAGTACACAGCTTTGCCGATGATAGTACCCTCCACACCGCTTTCTCTTCCAGGGCCCCTATATCAGCCCGTGAAACCAGAAATGAACGAGGAAGAAATGTTAATAATATAAATATGGACTTGGCAACAATTCTCGAATGGGGATCTAATAACTTGGTGGAATTCAATGCAAACAAAACACAAGCATGTCTTTTCTCTAGAAAAGCCGATCTCACTGTGCCTAACATAACTTTGTCAGGAGTAACCATACCACTGAAGCCATCCATATCGATGCTTGGTATTACTATCAGCAATAACCTTTCCTGGGAAAATCACGTGAGGTCCATTGCCAAAAGTGCATCCCAAAACTTGGTTTTCTGTTTCGTGCCAAGAGCTATTTCACCCCCAGTCAGCTGCTTATGATCTATAAGGCACAGATCCGACCTGTCCTGGAATACTACTCCCATATTTGGAGTGCGGCACCTAAACATATCCTGAGGCTATTGGATTCTGTCCAAAAAAGGGCAATTCGTCTCGTCGGTGATGCCTCGCTTACAAACTCGCTCACTTGTCTGGAACACCGTAGAAAAGTTGGCGATTTGTCTCTATTTTATAGATATTTTCATGGGCGATGCTCTTCTGAAATATCAACAATCGTTCCTGCTTTGGCAGTCTCTTCGAGATTAACCCGTCAAGTTCAGTCATCACACCCCTTCGTGGTCACTTTGGAGACCTGCAGAACATCACTTTCCAAAGACTCGTTCATCCAACGAACAGCGAGGCTTTGGAACTCATTGCCTAGGGAGGTGTTCCCCGAGGCATACAACCTTCAGAAATTTAAGAAGAACACCAACTCCTACCTTCTTTCCCTAGGTTCCCACGATGTTCTCTGAACATTACAGGATATCCCTTTTCGTGGGAACCAGAACATAAAAAAAAAACTTACTTACGCGTTTGTATGTTTATATGTTAAAGTTGATCGGGGGTTAGAAATGAATCGGGCAGAATGGAAGAATGAGGAACATATATCACAAAAATATGTTGCTGCACAGAGATCGAGCTACATATCAGTCAGTTGTTGAACGTGTCTAGTGTCGGCCACTACATATCCACGTTTTTGCCAGGTGACCACAACGTGGTTGAAATGTGGCTATCTGAGATCCAGGAACGTAGATCGGAACGTTGCGGCCACCAAAAAAGTGTTCCCCATTTTGGTAGCCACCGCGTGATAGAACCGTGAATATTACGTGGCGGTGGTTGTGGCCAAACACTTCAAAGTTTTCCAGAATCGTGGCCGCTACGTTCCATCCACTTAAAATGCTACTTGGGTGAGTTCCATTATTTTATCTGTAGAAACAAAAAAGTTTTAGGGTGAGCCACTTTTGAGAAACACCCAGTATATTCCAGATTCATCGGATTCATCAGTTTTATCTTTTTTGTTTTCAAAAAATGTACAGAAATTATCATCCGTTTTATATGCGATATTGATGTAATATTTACGCATTTTTTTTTTGGTAGGTTGGCCTAAATATGTAATTTTGAAACTATGCTTTTTCTTTCGAGTAGGAAGCACTTCTGATATAGCTTTTCTATAACATTTTTTCGGAAGAATATCATTCATAAGGTTTGGACTATAACCGATATCAATAGCAATTTGTTTGATTATATTCAATTCTAATTTGATTTTTTTTTCTGAAACCGCTTTCATATTTGTGCCATCCTACCAGAAACATCTGTCTTTTTTGCGTAATAATGAACATTAGTATTGCATATAAAACAGATGACAGTTCAAGTTGATTCATTATTAAAAATAAAAATTAAACTGTGTAATCCGATAAATCTGGAGTTTATAAAAACTTTTTAACTAAAAATCAAACCGACGAAAAAAGAATCTGAAAAGAAAAAATGAAATGAATCATTTTAGTCTCGAAGTCAATATCACTGGAAAAGCTACTCGACGGGACACACACGTTGCGAGTGGTCGGAAGCGCATTTCTGGAATGTTATTGTTTATGGCTGGAGATTTCACGTTGCATTTTTATGTTATTTTTTTTCGATCATTTCTCGAAAGTAGTTTGAAGATCAAATTTGATCAATTCAGAAAGTCTGTGAAGCAATTTTTCATTCACCAGATATTTCATAGTGTTCAAGAATACTTTGATAAATATATGGATGGCATACTGTTATGAAATCATTTCTTTTTCAACCATTGTATATGTCCACTGTTAATAGTCACTACGAATTACAAAACAGTGTAACGACTATGGGTTCAAACTATCTTATTAATTCATATACTTTATTTATTAACTCCTTTAATGTTCTGTTAACTTATGACTATTCGTTCACCCAGGATGTATATATGTTTGTGTGTATATATTTATATTTATTTGTGTTTTTATCTTTCTTTCTTAACATACAATGCTTTTTTGATATTCCTGTATTGTTTCTCCTGACTTCTCTGTGTTGTTTCCAAACTTATTCATTATTGCTCTGTCCACGAGATTTCATCTTTTGACAATGAAGTATATTTTGATTTGTTTCGATTTGATTTGATCTTCGTTTATTGTTTGTTTGGCGCCGACTCATAATCAGTTACTTACCCCACTTTAGGAGCTTATTTATCAAGACTAAAAAGTTCATTTAATTTTTTGCTTGTCAGATTCTTTTTTTGTTGGTTAAATTTATTGGTATGGTGCTTAAATTTTTCAATTTTTTCTAGGTGAAATCTACTAATTGCTACCTTATTAATTCTAATTACTTTTGGAATACACACTCATCTACTGATGTATACTATAAGGGTTAGGCTGAGAAACAGAGAGCGTCCATCAAGCACACTCAACTGACACCTTGCCTTTTTTTCAGAACAAATATTGTGTTGATTTGTTGAAAATATAAACATGATGTTCATTAAATCAGATGTGGAATCATCTGCGACTGAAAGATAAACCTCTTGTGGGGTATTCATTTTGAAAAGGGAAACAATCTAAATTGAATATTGATAGGGAGATTTTTCTGTGAATTGAAAAATCCACGATTAAAATGAAGTTATTTTTAGAAAATCAAATAACTATCTGAATGAAAATGCAAATTTCCAATTTCAGTTTTTTTTTTCTTTTGAGTTAGGGCCTTTTCAGAATATCTATCAGATGCAGTTCAATGTCCAGCGTGGCTTTAGCCGGGAAACTAGTAGTTTTCTGTTAGACATTCACAAAAAATAACTTCATTTTAATCGTGGATTCTTCAATTCACATAATAATATTTCTAGCAATATTCAATTGAGAATATTTCACTTTTCAGAACCTTGTGTATATAGTATAGTGAGATACTGTATCCATTTATTTTTTATTGTCGGAAAATAAAGATCTTATTTTTGTTATTATAACTAGCTGGCACCAGCTATTATTTTTTTATTTTTTCTGACCACTATTACAAATCCCCTCGCCCCTTTCGGGACGGAAATCTGAAAAATACTGAAACATGTATTTCTTTATCTGTTACGAAGACCACACATACCGATTCTTATGACCCTAACTTAAAAACTAACGGAAATCTCATATAAATTTCCATCCCCATAGGGGTATGCCTTTTCAAAAACACTAAAACATATATTTCTTCATTCCTTACAAATACCTCAGATACCAATTCTCATGACCTGACTTGAAGACTAACGGAACCCCAATACAAACTTTTACCCCCATTCCATCCCTTCAGGCGTTGAATTCCTAAAAACACTGATATACATTTTCCTTCTATTTGTAACAGTAGTTTTGTCTGGGCGTTAATTGAATATCAGTCAATCAGTGGCTCAGTAAGACAGGAGATGTAGATATATATGTACATAATAATTTTACCCCAAACACCAGGTAGCTGCTGGGAACCGTTGAGGAGATCCCTGGACTGTGGTCCTTCTCCATCATCAGATCAATTCCGTGCATCCATTATGTAGTCTCATCAGAACTATATATGTGTGTCAAGTTTCAACAAAACCGGTTCACAGCTGTGGAATCAATGAATCATTCCTTATTTTTCTACCCATGAGGGGGTATTTTTTTTTCAAATTTGAATGGGACCAACTAAGAAGCATACCCTATGAAGTAAACCCAGTACAAAGTTATGCGTGGTAGTATCGGTTAACAAGTAAAAATTCAGTGAGTGAACCAACAATCATCCCCCATTTTTCTACCTTTAGAAGTGCATTTTTTCCGAATCCAAATAGGACCAAATTCAAAGTATACCCTATCCATTAAAAACATAATCGTAAAAATTGGACTACTCTGTAAAATGTTTTGCGTGGTCATACAAAAAAAAATACGCGTCGACTAGAGAACCTTTTTTTTTGTCGTTGGTTGATGAATTAACTTGTGGCTTTTGTGCAAGTTTCCACACAGGCCAAACAGGCAGAACAGTTGAAAAACGATTATCAGAACATAGGAATTATTTCGTTATTGGAAAGACAAATTCAACTTCTGTTTACGATTTAGAAATATTACATACTTACAATATTTGCTCCATAACCAGATCCACTTAAATAATTTTTCTTTGTTGAATTTGTTTCACTTAATATTAAACAGGTAATGGATATAATATCCGTTGTACTTGGACTCTTTCCCTATAAAAACCTCATGGATAATCTTCAAAATTCCCAATATTATTGATTGAATTCATATACCTGCTACTACCAGCCTTGATATTCAACATGATACATCGTTAATGTTGAGATCTCCAATTGAAAAAGCTGTTGTACATGGAAACTCGTGTCGTGGTTTTGTAAACCCAGTGAAAATAATTTAGTGAAGTTAGTGTCTTTTGTTTACTTCAATATGGATTTTCAGTTAAATATATTCTATAATCCAAACTGAGGAAAGTTATCATGAAGCATAAATATCGATAATAACAGTCAACGTGCCTATCTGGACGTTGGGTGGATTGTGGATAAAGCCCGAAAACAGTCCAGAAAATCACATCTCTCGGTCAATGGGTAGTTAAGTAATAACTCCGCAATAATACGAAAAACAATAACAAATATATCTTAACCCAGTTGGAACTGTCGGGTGGAACGAAACCGAATGAGGGCAAGACAAGCATTATAGAATTATAGAGAAAGACTTTGAGACTTAACGGCTGATAGACACGTTCCAGATATCCAGGAAAAGCAGATAATGAACGCTTTCGAGTATAGCCAGATTGACATTTCGAAAGAATTGTCTGAGAATAACGTGAACTGTGCAAGATCCGATGATGAAGCCGAGAAGTTGGTGTTCCATCACAATACAAACAGTGGTTATTCGTCGACGTTGGGAAAGGAGTAACTGTATATAATTGAGCTCATTATTAATTTCGACTTTAAGGACACTCACTACAATAGCTTTTGTATAGCAAAACCCAGTTCAGTGAAAATCATTCAGTGTTGTGAGTGTCTTTTGTTTACTTTAATATAGATTTTTATCGAACATCGGTCGTATCAATTCATTTTTATTTGAAATTTGACAACAAAATATCTTCATTCAAAAACAGTGAATTGTCCTCAACGTTCATGTCTATATCAACAGTCATGAGACCTATCCCTCAGTTGAAGCATAAACCTGGTTGATATACCATCAAATTGTTGTGGTTGTTGGTGGCGTAGGGATTTATTTCCTGATCGATATGGTAGAAAACTTTTGAGAGGTCACAAAAAACTGTCGCATAAGCACTATCAGAATCCTCAGGATATTCTGCCTCCGATTGATTTTCAGAAAGGTTATTATTAAATCTCTTGAACAGCGGGTGTAGCATAATATGATGTTAATGGATGAAGATGTGTATAGAGAGTGGCACTACGGCCTATTTCCACCACAACTTTTGCAGATCTATTGTGGTTCCCTCGATATTCAGATGACTTAGGCAAGCTTCGACGTTTCCATATTTAGGATGCCTGACAGTGGCTCATTTCCGTAGATTTTTGCCTCTGTGTAATCCGTTCCCTTCTGTGAAAATCTTGTGTTCGATATACCTTCGCATTCGCATAGTATATGGACTTAGGTTTCTTCTTCTGTCTGGCAAAACCTGCGAGTGGTTTTTCAGTTTCTTATCAAGTTCACAGTGTCCTGTAAGCATGCCTACTATTGCCTTTACAGACCCTTTGTCCTTGCTCAGAAGGTCTGCCTTGAGCGGAAGTGGTAGTTTTCTGAGAAACTTTTTTGCCTGCCTCCGTCCTGGGGATTGTTCTCACCAGTTTTGGCCCTGTTTTCACCACTTGCTGATTGTTTTCCTAACCGTTACTTTTGCTATGCCGCAGAAGGGTTCCGGGCTTTTTCGATCCCTTGAACCCATGCCAGGGTCACTTTCTTATGGTTTGCTAGTTCATTCAAGGCACAGGCACAGTCCCACACAAGTTTGGAGTTAACTTGTGTGGCATACAATGCTTCAAGTGTTGCCTGGGTGTCGGAGAATATTACAGTGGTATGGTCGGTCCCATTCTGCTAGTTTATTCCTCCGATGCAGTGGTGTATTGCTGCTACTTCCGCTTGAAATACTGTAGTGTCTTTTGACAGACTCACTGGGATCATTATCCTTGGTTTTTGCCCGTATATTCCGGCACCGATTTCTTCTTTGGTCTCAGAGCCGTCTGTGTACCAGATTGATGCTGCGCTGATGGGTGCTCCTTCCTCCCAGTGTTCTCTTTCTGGTATATCATTTTCTTATGTTCCATTGAAGTTGTATCAGCCCTTATCTTTTTTTTGGTCCTTGGTATTCTGTTTCATGGAGTTTGATGATAATGCCCCTCGCATGAGTAGGAGACAGCTCTTGCCTCTCCCTGTAGGTGACTATGTGATGGTGGTAGGTTCAGAATGACCCCCATCGCGGCCGTTGAAGTGGTTTTCATGGCCCTTGTGGCACTGAGACATGCTTGTCATTGTAAGCATGTTAATAGCCTTATGATTCCTGAGTGAAAAGTCTTTGGCCACTACGCCACTGATCCATATGATGTCATGGGTCTGATTACCCTTCTGTATAGCCCTATGGTTATCAAGGTATTGAGTTCCCAGTTCTTGCCACACATCCTCCTGCACCTGCCACTAGGCTGCTTTTTCGGCAATTTCTATTGTATGGGCTTTCCAGTAAGTCTTTGATAAAAAACCACCCCTAGGCCCATCTTCAGCCAATGGAATTTTTCCCCTCCAGCACTGTTGGTTTAATGCCTCGCAGCGCTCGTTTTTTCCGTAAAAGCGACAATTTGTATTTTCTGAGCATTGACTGATGTTTAGGGCCCTTTTAGTTCTTTCTGTGAACTGGCCCCCAACGACTATCGCTAGGTCGTCTGCATATCCAAGGCAATGAAAGCCTTCTTGGATCAATCTTTGTATGTGGTTTCTCTTGGCTTTTCGGATTTCTTTGTTGCACAGCGGTAATTTATTTTCGTACGTATTACAGTCTGAATTTCCTTTGGCTCTATGGAGTTCTCATTCCACCAGACAATTCTATTGCCCCTATTTCAGCATGATGGCCCCAATTTACCTGTCTTACTGCCAGTTCTATGCCATATGTGTCCCTTGCCGGCGCTGTGCCATTTTTTATGAATTTCCTGACTGATTCTACATATCCTTGTCAAATCGTCTCTCTTGGAATTCTATACCCAACTGACGTGTTTGGGTCGGAGCGAATTTGCCTGTGATCTGAGCACGATGGCTCTTCCGAAACGAGCCAGTTCAGATTCGTCACTCGCCTTGCTGGAACATAGTGTCGAGTCTAGGACTTCCTTGCGGTTTTTCGGTACGAAAGTGGGCTTATTGCCTATGTGAGCAATTACAAGCCCTTCTGATAATACAAAATTCAATAGAGACTCACTTCTTTGGTTGATGTTCTTGCTGTCCCATACCGTGTGGTGGGCGTTGGCTTCACTACCGATGATGAGTTGTAGGCTCTTGTCCACGCAAAAGGCGACTACGTCGCCTAGTGCATTTGGCGGGCATGTCTCATCTGCTGGAAGGTAGGCGGAGCATATAAACCAGATATCAATAGAAACAAATATATTTGAGTGTACGTTTTGTCATAATATTCGGAAACTCACCTAAGTTCTATTAGCAACACCTGTGCAGAATTGTATGCTTCTGGACACGGTTCATGTAATGTTATGTTCTATATTCTTAACACCCTAATAACCCCCTTTGGGAATTAATTTTCAAAACTATTTCCTTAGGGCTCCCTTTCGTTATATATGGAACTATGTCTGTCATTCAGTTGATAGAATTTCACTAAGTTTCGTACTGTAAAATTTTGAAATACACTGCATAATGAGTTTTTTACTGATGACTACAACAACCTGCAAACATTCGGAAAAGGTGTTAATAAATATGTTTTTTCCACAACTGTCAGAAAAGTACACTTTTTGTCTAGTTTGCGTGCCTAAAATGTGTTATTTTTCAAAATCAATATGTTTCATTGTTTCACGGAAGAGTGTGAGAAAAAGTGCAAAGCGAACAAACATCAAGGCGGCCGTCTGAGGGACTATTGAAGCGATTTATTCAAATTAAGTCAAGGTGGCTGTGGCTATTGCATCTTCAGAAACCAGATGTCATTCATAATTAGGGCATGTGAAGCTGTCTCTCGTAATCTCTCAACATTAGTTATAGTTTATAATTGCAGAATTAATATAAGTAAAAAATGAGAAGCGAAGAAGACTTGAACACCACACCAGAGGAGATCGTGGATAGTGCGGAAACAGCAGTTCTTAATCTGCTGCCAGAAAAGTCTATGGAAAAGTTGAGTAGATAATAAACAGTATAAAAACTGGTTGTTTCCTTTTTTGACAGTTGAAGAAAAAATATTGTATGCAACACTTGAGTAAAGTGTTCGTTTTTTTCACTCGTAGGAATTCTCTATTCGTGAAAAAGTACCACTTTACACACTCGTTAAATGAATAACTATTTGACAAGCTTATTTATTTGTGTATTTGTATGTTTGTATGTTTGGTTCAGATCTTGCAAGTGAATTTTCACCTACTTCTAGTTTTCCAATCAACATTAAATTGGGAAGCTGTTCATAATATCCCTTTTCGTGGGAACCAGAACATATGAAAAAAAAATAAAAAAAAAAAATAATTCCAGTGACATTGCATTATTTGTTAGAGACAAAAAAGGGGGGCCCAGTTTCGTGATTATGGTTCGATTCTATTTAAAATTAGTATGTGGGGGATTTCGGGGACAAAGATCACGAATTTTTTGTGGTTATATCCCAATTCCAATGAAAATTGGTTTGTGTTGGTTTTTGGAGTCGGAGATCCATATTTTTTTGTCAAAATCGCGAATTTAAGATGGCGGCTCCAATATGGTGAAGATTTTTGTGATTATAGCCCGACTTCATTCAAAATTGGTGTGTGGCGCTTTTTGGGGTCGGAGATCATGATGTTTTTGTCAAATTTAGTAATTTGAGATGGCAGCTCCAAAATGGCGACATGTTTTTTTATTATGGCCCGATTCCATTCAAAATTGGTATATGGGTTGTGTTTGGTCGGAGATTGTCATTTATTGTCAGAATTCAATGATAGATTTCATGAATAAATAAAAATAATTGAATAGAAATGATAAAAAAAATCAAGACAAGCTTTTGTACAAATGAACTAAAACGAAAAAAAATATAACTTAAATTGTTTAACCTAGGTTATTTTATGATTAGCAGATTCAAAAGCTCGCCGCGAATATAAAATGGGTATTATTCTGTGGAAATGTTGAATCTGCTACTCACATTAAATAAATATTCATTTTCTTTTTAGTGCATTTATATGAAAGCTTGTCTTATTTTTTTTATCATTTTTATTCTCACTCACTCCCCAAACCCCATGTTATTTTCCGAATATCCGAATCTTCCTATCACTACTCTGCATAAATATTATGAGGTGTATTCCCCTGTTCATTCTGGCCTTATCTATATCTTTCTCAGAATTTCATAGTTCCCAAATTCTCCCAAATATGCATGGCTACCACAGTGTTCATGGAACATTGTGGGGCATCTTCCTCAGAGTATTTCCATAAATTCTCTGGAAGACTATGAAAAGTGAATGGAACAGTATATATCAATATCCCGATTATTACCGAACTTTCCGCCTCAATGGAGCCAATATCTAGGGGAGTCGATTTTGACTCGAAATTGAACAGATTATAAGTAATAAATATGAGCAGGAAACAATAAAAGTATAAAGCAGCCCCTGTCAACCCTCGAGTAGTGGAAAATATATCATACAGAATCAATTCGGGGGAAAGTTGATTATTTGCAGGAAAGCAACAACATTTCAGCGTTTATCTAGGGTGATTCAAAAGTACTTCGACAATCTTCAGGAGGTAATTCCTCAGGATATTCTTATATGAATTGTTCCAATAAATATATATCCGGAAACGCTTCGTTTCCAAGATACAGGGTGTTGAAGTTTTATTTTTATTTTAGTTTTTTTCGAATATCCCTCGAAGTACTGACCTCAGTTGGACGAAAATTGGTACTGAGGAATTATTTGAGGTGTCAAATTGTAACCTGATGTTATTATTGCTCTCACTCGTAGGAGTCGCCACCTACACGTCTTTTTCTTTCTTGAAGATTCATAACTTTTTTGAGGGTACTTCTAGCACATTTTTCAGTAGAAATATGAATGTCTCTATCATATCTACGTGAAGAAGCTCACCCTGACACAAGTCGCTATAAGCAACCGTTTTCTAGATATTTGGACTTGAAAATTTCAAGTCGATTATTTGATAATCGATGCGTGTTGAAGTTATTTTCATTATTTTGCATTTTTCACTAGAATGCTTAGGAATTGAATTTGACGTTTGGGTAAGTAGTTTTGGTTTTTTGTAGGGGGCGCCACCTATTCTATTTATTTTTACTCGTTTGAAATAGTTATTTTTGTATCGTGGGGGCAAAATCTGGATTTGTTTTAATAAAATTGGCAAGAAATATCAACATTTTATTTCAAAACATTTTGAATATATAGAATGAAATGAAATAGAGAAAACTGAATTGTACCAAAAATAAATTGTTCGAAGTGTCCACATTCAGCGAAGATACAGGCATTCAGTCTTCTAGTCATTGACTCTCGTAACCTCTCAAAAATTATTGGTTCACAGGCGTCTACTATTCGGTTTCTTAGATCTGCCTCGTTTGATACTGGAATTTCATAAAATTTCAAATGTTCCCAAAAATAAAAATTCTTCTACACCCCTACCGATCCATCGAATTGGATAGACAATGTTGAGGAATTCCAAGGCTACAACGCTAAAATGGGCCGGAGCCTCATCATGCATAAAATACATGCGGATACGAATTTCTAATGGTACATTCTGAAGTAGTCCCGGTAATTCATTTTCTAAAGAGTCTCTGTAAGTTGCGCCATTCAGTCGGAACGGAAGAAAGAAAGGACCTATCAAGTAATTATCAATTATTGCCGCCCATACATTTACAAAAAATTGATACTCATAATGTCTTTCACTAACTGCGTGCGGATTTTCTCGAGCCCAAACATGGTTGTTATGAAAGTTTGTGATAGCATTTCAGGAAAAGTTTGCCTCTTCCTTGAAGAGTACATATCCTGAAAATTGAGGATTTCTAGCCAATTTTTTTAAAAACCACTGACACATAGTAATGCATTGGTGAAAGTCCCGTGGCAAATGGGCTTGTACCCTTTGAATATAGTATGGATAAAATTATTGATCGTGAATAATTCTCCAAACTGTGGGCTGAGAAGAATTGAGAGCTTCAGCAATTATTCTTGTATTTGTTCCTGGATTCTCCTCGAAAGCGTTCAAAACAGCTTCTTCTAATTCTAGGGTTCGGACTGCTCGTGGTCTTCCGATAATATCAGCTGCCCTCTCGGAGCTACCTGTTTCGGCCAAACGACGGTGGAGACTGGTCAATGTTGGAGCTGAAGGCAGTACTCGGTTAGAAAATCGCTCCTGGTGAAAACGTCTTGCTTGGTGCGCATTGCCATCCGCAAGGCCATAAACGAAATGCATATCGGCTAAATGAGCTATAGTGTTTGAATAATCCATTTTTTCAAAAGTTTTGTTTTGAAACCTACAGAAACCTCAACAAAACAACAAAACGTTCAACTGTCACATAATATGTAATTACCAAAACTGCTTACTTAATTGTCGATTTCATTTCCTAAGCATTTTTGTGAAAAATGCAAAATATTGGTAATAACTTCGACACGCATCGAATATGAAATAATCGACTTGAAATTTTCAAGTCCAAATATCTAGAAAACGGTTGCTTATAGTGACTTGTAATTGGAGTAGCTTTCTTACGTAGATTTGATGGAGGAATTGATTTTTCTACTGAGAAATGTGCTAGAAGCACGCTCAAGAAAGTTATGAATAAAAAAAAAAGATGTGTAGGTGGCACCCTCTTCGAGTGAGAGCAATAATTACATCAGGTTCGAATTTGACACCTGAAAAACCTCTCAATACCAATTTTCGTTCGATTGAGGTCAGTATTTCGGAAGTTATTTGAGAAAAACGAAAATAAAAATAAAACTTTAACACCTTTCATCTTGGAAACGAAGCTTTTCCGGACATATATTCATTTGAACAATTCATAGTAGAATATTGTGAGAAATCACTTCCTGAAGTTTGTCAAAGTACTTTTGAATCACCCTGTATATCCACTCGGAGGTGAGTCTTCCGGAAGGTAATCGCTGAATGTGTTCACATTTTCCATTGGAACGTTTTCGATAGCATTGTTTTTTCTCTTTACTCCACATTTTTGTATATTGATGTGGACTTTGGTGGAAACTACAGTGCAAAATGTCGACAAAGAAGTGATGAGTGGAATTCAAGTGATTCGTTCCATACCAAAATGGGGTACACAGTGTATGTTCACCAATTTTTTATTTCTGTGTAGATGTCGACTCGTTCAATGATAATAATATAGACAACTGCCTTTGCCCTGCAAAATCTCAAAATGATGTTTCGATAATTCAAAAAACAATCAAGATGTTTCAGTACTTTTCGTTGGGGTATTCTTATACGTGTGTGCAAGCTCCTACCTTGAAATTTTTGTCAATATATCAGATATAAACCTAAACAAAATATAAAATACAAATGTGAAAGGTAATTCTAATTTGATTACAAGAAAAATTTTCAGAAAGTTGGAGAACAAATAAACGATAAACAAAAAGATAAGAGGTAAAGCATTGTGAAGAATCAACAATTGATATACTCACTCCACATGAAGTTGCTGCAGGTCATCTCCTGTTTTTATTTTTATCACTGTATTGTTTGTTTTCACCAGAATGTTTCCATTTTCTGACCATACACTATTAAGATTCGTTTTTTTCAATGACTCTGGACATAACGTGTAACTTCAGTAGCTTCTCTTGCCTATGAACAATTAATTTTTATTTTATGGGATATAAATTTCCTCGGGATCTTCTGGCTTTTTATACAAACAATACTTGAAATCAGTTTTTCTAGCAATACTAGCAATTGTTTTTTTATACTTCAAATGTTACTTATATATTGAGAAAATCGAATCGAAATGTTCATGAATAGTTTATTGAACCCACATCTTTCTGATGGTTGATGATATTTTGTATGTGATTTTGGATACTTCGGAGAGAGATTCGAATTCAGTTTCATCTTCTGAGACTTCTCCCGAATGAGCTTTTGTCACATCTGCGGAATTTGAAGTTCAATTTGATGAATGAATTTGGTGTTTTGGAACTATAACAAATAGTGTCAAGTGTCAGTCAACTGCCGGCAAGTTATTGGTGCAGTTTTGAACTGCTGGTATTCCTGGGGTATTTGCAGATTTTTCTCAAGTAACATTTGCTCCAAGTCTCTAGCAATATAGATTTTATTGTTCACATGCAACTTTTCATTTATGGAACATATGATATTCCAATTCTGCTTTTCATCCTCTCTACCATTTCTTTTCGACTCTTTTCAATGGTCTTATCGTTTGTAATGGATGGAGTAATTCCCATGAGCTGCCTTGCATTATAAAGGACAAGATTCCTTGTCACTCGAAACGTGAAAGTACAACCCAACAGGGCTTTTTAATTAGAGTAAATAAATCAGCCATAATATTTCGCTCCAGATGCTTCACCCCGAATATAACGATATTTTCCTCTTTTGATTTCCTTTTCCAAACATTCGAATTCGTCTCCTACGTGAGACGAGCTTTTACCGCTTCAATGAGTGATTTCGATTCCTGTTCACTCGACTTCAATTCCAATGTTTATAGTCATATAATTACAAAACTAACTTCACAGTCTGCTGAATCAAATCACTCGATCATTTCTTGATGTGAAACATTATACAATTAGTCCAGTCAACGGATGCTCAAAAAGGGGTCTGGAGTGCAAAGAGGAGTCAGATTGTTTTACTTCAGGGACAGGTTTGGGTTTGTTAGATTGCGTTAAGAGTCCCTTAAGTAAACTAAACGTCCCTGATTCAAGTAAGTGAGCCAAGTACATGGGGGCTCCCGAAAGGCCTTAAATTTTGCCTTTTTTATTTTTCACTCATAACTCGAAGAAAGTTGGCACAACAGAGGGAATTAGAATTTTTTACATTCAGTTGAACTGTTCCCAAGCTATTTGCATTTGAGAATTGACATTTCCGCAAAAATCTGTTTCAGATCACATTTTTCTTCAAACTGGACTCTTAACACTTCAAACCATATTTGTAAAACAAACTACAAACAAATCACGTGAAATTTATATATATATATATATATATATATATAAAATTGAAGAAAGGGTAGTCTCGTGACTGGACTAGTTGAAAATAACTATGAATTTGAAATAAACTTTGTAGAAAGGATATTCCTTGAGGTTGCAGTCAAATTTAATGGCCAGTGAAAAAAGAAAAAACTCTTTCTTATTTTGTCAAGCTTTCGAAAATGTTTATTTTCATTATCAAGACAGGTGTGAAAAAGGAAAACACAATTGTGAAATGCAATTTTACACAAATTTATAGAACTTACTGAGGTGAGGTTAAGTGAAGACAGCGAACCAATCACCATTTTGTGAATGAGGAAATTTTTTCAAAATCATATCACTATGAAACACTACTAGTAATATATATAAAAATTAAACAATTGTAAAAGCACATATTGTTTAGGAAACTTAATTCAAACAATTTAAAATTGGACAGGACAATTACCACATGGTTAAAGCATGACTGAAAATGGGAATGGTGGATGACAGGAAATGCATGACATAAAATGTCAAGTGTCATATGTCAAAGTCAAAATGTCATGGGAGAAACATGTGTTTTGTCCACAAAACGAAAGGAATAGTACCAATCTATATGACAAAAATTAATAAATGAGAGAAAAAATCAAGAAATACTAAGCAGTTTTCTATATTTCAAAACTTTAGTTAGAATCAAGTTTCAACAAGTAATTGTAAATAACACTAAGGTTGGAAATATCAGATCGGTTATTCATGGTATCAGGTTCATTTTTTATGTAAACCATTTCAAGGAAATTCCTTTGGTGGTAGTTATTCTCTACTGCTAAAATGAAAGGGTTGTTGAAATTACTGAAATGATTAGAATTTGTATTATGTTCAGCTAATGCACAACAATTTTTTCTAATTAAGAGTGATTAAGAGTGATTGTTAAATTCAAAAAAATATGTGGTGCATTAGCTGAACATAATATAAATTCTAATCATTTTAGTAATTTCAACAACCCTTCCATTTTAGCAGTAGAGAATAACTACCACAAAAGGAATTTCCTTGGAATGGTTTACATAGAAAATGAACCTGATAGGATGAATAAACGATCTGATATTCCCAACCTTAGTGTTTTTTAAAATTACTTGTTGAAACTTGATTTTAACTGAAGTTTTGAAATATAGAAAACTGCTTAGTATTTCTTGATTTTTTCTCTCATTTATTAATTTTTGTCATAAAGATTGGTACTATTCCTTTTGTTTTGTGGACAGAACACATATTTCTCTTATGACATTTTGACTTTGACATATGACACTTGACATTTTATGTCATGCATTTCCTGTCATCCACCATTCCCATTTTCAGTCATGCTTTAACCATGTGGTAATTGTCCTGTCAAATTTTAAATTGTTTAAATTAAGTTTCCTAAACAATATGTGCTTTTACAATTGTTTAATTTTTATATGAATTACTAGTAGTTTTCATATGATATGATTTTGAAAAATTTCCTCATTCACAAAATGGTGATTAGTTCGCTGTCTTCACTTAACCTCACCTCAGTAAGTTCTATACATTTGTGTAAAATTGCATTTCACAATTGTGTTTTCCTTTTTCACAGCTGTCTTGATAATGAAAATAAACATTTTCGAAAGCATGACAAAATAAGAAAGAGTTTTTCTTTTTTCACTGGCCATTAAATTTGACTGCAACCTCAAGGAATATCGTTTCTACAAAGTTTATTTCAGATTCATGGTTATTTATATATATATATATATATATATATATATATATATATATATGATGCTATAATTGCTAGTATTTTGATTTTTATTATTTTAATTGTATTTTTTTCTATAATAACCAGTCATCATGATAAAATATTTGCCATTTGTTATGATAAGTCTGATTAATTTAATTATTTTTATTGGACAATTTTGAAAAGAGATATCTATTATAATTGTAATGAAATATCCGGCTATGTTGCTTACTCTTTTTCAAATAATCTTTTACCTGTATTCTTTTACCTCAGTTGGTACGCCTATGGAAACATGATATTACTCCCTCTCAAAGCGGGAGTCAGTGGTGCCATCTAGTTGCTTTGTAAATGAGTCTTGGTTCAAAATACGGTTTTATGAAAATTGCAGGTGGTAATGTGATGAACAGAGGAGTAATGAATGCAGAAAATAGTCAAATAATTATTCTTCTATTAAATCAAAAACTTAAATGTAAAGTATTTCTAATCCCAATTGGACCGACATAAAAAGTTTCGAGAAGGAATTATCTTCCACACGACTGAACTCATTCATGATTGTACCAGGAACGCTTTGAAAGTAAAAACACTAGTAGTATATAAATTTCCCATTTGCCGGGGAGTGCATATGAATACTCCTCGTAGTGTTCTTATTTTTATTGCCGTTCCAATTGGGATTAGAATAACTATACCTATCCTGCGAAAATTAACTTATGAGTAGTGTTCTTGTCAAAACAGTGATATGTGAAAAGTGGAGAACTTTGCTAATGTGCAAATCGAATGACCTTTAGAAATAATAATTGTAGATTATATTAAATTATACGAACACAACCAGAAATACTGCTCAATAATAGTGAAAGGTGTAATAAAATGACTTCAAATAAGTGTCTTCCCGAATACATCCACTCAGTTCAGTTTTCTTTCAAAAAAGTACCTGTGATCTATTCACTTGTGCTTTTCTTGAGTCCTAGAGGTGTCCCTGGCTAGTGGATTCTGCTGCTACTGTGTCCAAGCCCGTTTCTCTCGTTGGACGATTCCCGGATATGGATATTAATGTGTCCTGGAGGTAAGAAGTTTTTTCTAGGTAGTTTTCAACGGTTATTGTTTCTGGATATGTTATATAGTTGTCAATTGGCTGAATTGCTCCTAATCTCGTAGAATTTTCCTATTTATGATTAATAAATTTTGCCACTGTGTTCATCCAAAAATAATTCTTTTATCTCTCCCAAATCCTCATTATCTTTCTTACAGGCAACCACCACTTTTTGTTTTTTCCCACAAATTTTAGGTTTCTACTCACTTTCTATAGCACTTCTCCTTATTCTGAACTGAGATATGTATTTTATATACAATTTACATTTCTATACCTTACATAATATATACAGAGTTAGTTAAAATTCATATCTGACAATTTTCTGTACTCAAAATTTTATATTTTTTTTTCATCGAAATGTTCAGACATGTCGCTGTCATGTTTCCTTCTGATTTGATTCTATCATACAGGATGTTCCAACTTGAATATTATTTTTGTCTACTTGAGATCTAAATTTTATCCATGAATTTTGATTTCTATATTTTTTATAGGTTGTGCAAGTTAAATGAATTGATGGCTACATACTTATGACAATAGAAAAGCTCCATCGCTTAACTTTTGAGATATCTGCGTCGACTAGAAAATGGTACAAGGTTTCAGAAAAGCAAAATGTACATAGCAGGTATTGATGTGATATATAAGAATCATTATATCACCTTTAATTTTTTTACATTGCACAAATATTTCTTATCATAAAAATATATATATATATATATATATATATATATATATATATATATATATATATATAATGTATATATATTCATGTATATATGTATATATATATATATATATATATGAATTTTGTTGATTCTTGTGAATTTGGTTCGTATATTGAAAATAAAAAATGTTCAATGAAGTATTTTAATACATTGCCAACGTTTCGACAAGGTCTGCAGTCTTCTTCGGGTTTTTTTTGTAAAACACTTGATTATAATCATAGTGAGGAGGTAGACCATGTTTATATTCAACTGTTTCAGCCAAAAACAAACCCTGAAGATGTATGTACGTTGGCGATGTATTATAATACTTCATTGAAAAATCTTCATTTCCAATATTCGAACCCAATTCCCAAGAATCAACAAAATTCATAAATACTTCCGGTTCAATGAATTCTAGACATATATATATATATATATATATATATATATATATATATATATATATATATATATACATATACAGGGTGAGTCAGAATAAAACCGCCAAACTTCGACTACAGATTTCTCACCTCATTTCGAGGTGAAAAGTTATCATCAAGGTATGTCCTAAAATGCATCCCCTCTGAGATACAGGGTGTCGAGAATTCGAAAAAAATTCAGATTTAATTAGTTTTCTTCAAAATCCCTGAAGGAATAAATTTGAAACTCGGTACACTAATCAAGGTTAACCAGTGTGCTAATTTGAAGTTATCATTTTTTATTTTCGTAAACCAGTGGCGTAGTTACGATGGTATGTGGTCATATGTTCCTTCATATTTTCTTGGGACAAGTGAATGGACAAATGAGCGTTTGAGTTCGGCTCATCAACCTGGAAGTCATAACATTCCATGTGCCTAATAGTGGAGGTTTCAGAAATAATTGAAAAAAACTGAAGATATGTCCTTATTAGAGACATAATTTCCCATGTGCAATAATCGAATAATGCTAATTTCTTACAACATATCGGAATATGTGTCAACCTCCTGAACATTTTTTAAATCAGTCCATTTGAACATTTTCTTAAATGACTTATTTCTATCTATGTAGTGTACCCACGAAACCGTTGCTATTATTCAAGTAGATATTGATACAGAATAATTGTTTTTCTTCATCAAAAACATGTTGATTGGATGATATTCTCCAACTTTGATAATGATACTCCAACATAAACTTCAACAAATTAAGATTACTCATCTTCAGTTTTTCGCAAAAATTATTTCATACCTTAACTCTTATCTAAGTGGAGTATTATGAATTTGAGGTTGGGTTTGTTTGTCAGTTGTTGTGTCAAAACAATTATATGCAAGAAAGTATGGTAACATATCAGTGAATCCGCGACATCGATTCGATCAAATAATATGATGAATGGAAAAATGGGGTTATCGGTCTCATTCTGACTCACCCGTACTAGGTTTTCGATTCTCGCATTATTGAAAAATGTTCATAGGGTTGACCCATATTCCGATATGTTGTAAGAAATTAGCATTATGCGATTATTGCACATAGGAAATTATGTCTCTACTAAGGACATCTCTTCAGTATTTCTCAATTATCTCAAAAACCTCCACTTCCAGGCATATGGAATGTCATTACTTTTAGGTTGAGTATCGATAAGCCGAACTGATGTCAAACGCCCATTTGTCCATTCTCCTGTCCCAAGAAAATATGAGGGAACATATGATCACATACCATCGTAAGTACGCCACTGGTTTACGAAAATAAAAAATTATAACTTCAAATAAGTACGGTGATAAACCTTGATTAGTGTACCAAGTTTAATTTTTTTTCCCTCAGGAATTTTGGAGACAAAAAACTAAATCTTAGTGTTCTTTAGTATTTTCAACACCCTGTATCTCAGAGGAGATGCATTTCAGGACATACCTCAATAGCAACTTTTCACCTCGAAATGAGGTGAGAAAACTATAGTCGAAGTTTGTCGGTCTTATCTGACTCACCCTGTATATATAATTTTCATATTTACATTAGGCGTACATCTACCATTTCGTATTTAATATACTAACAAATGAAATAATTCATGGGTGACAGCGGGTGAAGCAAATCCTGTTTTCATTATATTCCATTATGACTGAAGTTCTTCACCATTTCGTCGCAACGCCAGAATTCCATCAACTTTTTCGTTGCTCCTGAAATACAATCACATTTTTTACTGACAAATGGTGATGGTAGGGCACGAAATGGAAATTCATTATAGACACGACAGTTGCGTGCAGTTGTTCATTCCAAACAGAAAAGCAAAACCTGATTCGTTCGGGAAATATATCGTTATTGATATAGAGTAACGACGTGAAAAATGCGATAATCATGGTGAAAGTACCAATTTGATGTCACATAAAATAACATGCTACATTACATTCGGTTTATGATTGTGTGATATTGTTGCTGGAGGAAAATAATCAGGAACGGAAAGGAAAAAAAACTACTGCACGGCCGTACGGAAAGGGGGATTCCACAATTTATCAACTGACAATTTCACTGCTCTCGTTAATTGCCCATTATTGATTGCTGAATTTCATATGAAATTATTCCGTACAAGTCATTCGTGCAGGTTATTCCTGTGAATTTTGAATTACTATAAGTAAAGGAAGGGGTCATACTTTTGATTCTCCACGACCTAGCCATTCGTTTGAAGAATATGCGATAATTACTATCCTATTGGTAGTTCCGAATAAAGCAAAGCAACAACTGATGTATATCAGCCAATCATATATTTTTTCTATATTCATGCAAAAAACAAAACTTTCTTGAACTATATTTAGTGGAAAAAGTGGTTCTTCATTGCACTGTGCAATAAAATGTTTATTGCACTCATCTGTCATTCTACATTGTTAGCATTTTCCCCTTCCCTGTGGAAGAAATGTTACGTTTCCGTTAGCTATGGTAGTCGGTGAGTCACGCGGTCGGGGTTGAATCCGTTCAGTCAGTATCTTACCAAAAAAAAAGGTAATTTGGGCGCCACTCAAGCCAATAATACAATTACTACTGAGTTCAACACCTTGTCCGACTCGAGAAAACAAGGATAGTGAATATAGCTGAAATAATTGAAATATTTGCAAATATAAAACATCAATTTTCAACACATTTGCATACAACAATAACCAATGTTGAGACTCCCTTGAAGTAAAACAATACCCCCATATATTGAAACTCAAATATGTACAAATGATATACAAACATACAAGGGGAAAATTGCCTGTGTAGATTCATGGCCCTGTATAATGCACAAATTGAAAACAAATGGTTAATCAAGTAGATACCTGTGGCTAACTGAGATATTTGACTAATAGTCAGCTTGCATAAAATGTGTAATATTTGAAGAAAAATCAGGTAAATCATATGATGAAGAAATAAAAATAAATGGTTAACAGGCCTGAATCTATGGTATGATAGTACCACTCCCACGATGTGTTCTACGCTGTTCAGTTCGATCAGCACTAGGACTGCCGTGCTGTGTACTGATGAAATTTCTGCATACCCCTGGGTAAAAAGTTGGAAGTATGCACCAACAATTTCTTCGGAGGTTAGACATCCAAACTACGACGTCATCACAAGGTCACCGCTGACATGAACCCTTGAAAATTCCATAAATGCTTCTTTCAACAAAATCGAGCAGCTAATTTTCAGTGAGCTACTACGCTCTCAAAACTACAATGCAGAACTTGTAAACTACAACGGTTATTCCAACATTTCGAATCACGAGGCTGTTCGTGACCTAGTCCATCGAAAAACGAAAATGGACTCCATCCAAAAACCCTATTCAAACAAAGAAAGAAAGTTGAGTCTTTTTCAGATGAATGAATGTCCTCAAACTTACCCCACACGGTGGGACGATCACAATCGTGGAAATATCAAAAACATCCTCGATGTATTTCCGAGGCTAAACCCAAGATTATCAAAACTCTTGACAATGGTCAATCTCTCGGTTTCTCAACCCGAAACGAACCCTCGAGCGCAGTCGCACGAAGTCCCTTCTGACATTCCTGCAATCGGCGATCTTCTACATGATCACCATCTATCGACGAGTTCGAACCAACGCGATGGTGAAATCTCTCAGTTGAAAGGATATACAACGTTTCAGTAGTTGAAACCACTTTGAAACCAAAGAAAATACTATATACATGTGTCAGCAGACAACCACTTGTAGGAAGATACTTCCGTATGGCGTTCAAACAAAACAAAAGAACTGAAAACGTATCAGCTCACATCCAGTGACTGTACTTAGTGAATGAATGAGAATTATAATTATCATTATCATTCCATATGGAACTCCTGTGGGAGTGTACACATCCAACAAGATGAACATTCAACTCTAAAATCAAATATTATCTTGTCCAGTGGACGTTAGGATTGGTGGCGACATCTTGGCGAAGATAGCAGAAACGCGCTAACCCTACTCTGGGTAAATCCGAACGCTACATCTGTTATTCTTCATCTGTCATTTGTGATCATGACAAACATAAACGTAAAATCGACGTAATTTTTGGTACGCTTCTTATTTTCCCACACTTAGTGCCATCTGAATAAAACATTTTTTGTTTTTGCATGAACGTAGAAAAAATATTGTATGCAATTCGTGCAGAAAGTGTTTATTGCACTCGACATGTTGTCCAACTCGGCCTGGCGGCCTCGTCAGACAACTTCACGTCGAGTGCAATTAACACTTACTTTTTGCACTTGTTGCATAAATAACTAGTTTGTACAAGTGTCGTTTTCAGTTCATGAATGTTATAATAATCAGAACACAGTCACCTACTCATGAGGAATTATTTATGAACATTAACATGTATTTGGCAATTTCAACAATTGGTTATATTGATTCCTTGAGAAGCAACTGAATGAATATCCAATTCAACTGCAGAACGTTCGTCATCGCTGACCATTGACGGTGTTATTGAAGTGGGAAAGTAAAATAATGCAGAGGCAGAGAGAGAACTTCCTCGAAATCACCCTCAGCTACGGTCGAGGATTTCCATCCCCTATGTCATTTCATTGCAGTTAAATTTGCTGGAGATCTTCGAAAACAATGGCAGGTAATCTGCTGCAGATCTGGTAATTTCATAAATTCAGCAATGGTGGTATGCATGTTCCCAAACGTATTCATCGCAACTGGTTGAATAATTCAGAAAGAACCGACAAATAGTTATGGAAGTTGAGTGTAATGCAGCATATTCACATTAAAGATTCAGGTAGTTTCGAATGATGCAGAAACTTCGTTGAATGTTGGTGGGTGTCCACAATATGAATAAGTAATGAGCTTGTTGTCTCTTCGATGTCATCCACGCTCCATTTACAGACTTTTTCACGACGACACGCTTCGAATAATCCAAAAACGGTTTCCACTTTTATCGAAGGATATTTGATATGAGGAGCTTCATTAAAAATCTATCATATTATTCTGTCAGAGTTTTCTTTCGTTTCAAAAATACTATAGATTCATGGTAACTGCCTATATCCACGTTTTTCTTGGGTTCCAATTCAGTTTTTATCATGAAGAATTCGTTTTTTTTTCGAAATGAAAGAAAAGTACGCTTTCAGTGAAGTTGCTTTCAACTTTTCATTCGACTCCATTCGATGAATCCATTGCAGGCAATTTCATATGGTTGCCGTAATTTTTCAGGAAACAGATTCCAAGTTGCTCTGTCTACAGCTTTCTGGATTTCTGGTGGAAGAGAGCGATTTCAATGACAACTTCCATTATATTTATATTTGCAGCAGCTCCAGATCCAGCTTTAGATCCAGCTCCAGCCAATTGAGCTGACAAAGTACTCGGTAATAAATTCCTGTATTCTGAATTTCCAGTAATATTTACTAGAAATTGATGGATCAACACTAAAAAAAAAAGTTTCAGGAGGATTCGAATATTCCTCAATTAATATTATATGTAATAATAGTGATCGTATGGCAAGTACAAACAATTGAAAATTGGTTATTAGTTACTACGAATCAATAATAGTGCCTAGCTCATTTGGGATCTCCACTAGTAGTAGTAACTAATAACCAATTTTCAATTGTCTGTACTTGCCATACGATCACTATTATTACATATAATATTGATTGAGGAATATTCGAATCCTCCAGAAACTTTTTTTCAGCGTTAATTCATCAATTTCTAGTAAATATTACTGGAAATTCAGAATACAGGAATTCATTAACGAGTACTTTGTCAGCTCAATTGGCTGGAGCATCTGCCTCGTAGTTTAGAGATCCTTGTTTCAAATCCTATGGGAGTTATTTAAAGATGATTTTTTGTACTATCAGTTAGCGTTGTACAAAAAAAAAATTATAATATATTTGTTAAAACTGTTTTCATTTTGTTTGTGAGGTTGCTTCATTAACAAAATGGAGTGCCACTGTCAACACTTGTTTCATTAATAACAATTTCAGTATCAGTCATTGGGTAGATGAAAATCACCCAATAGCAACGTTTGTCTTAATCGACTAACCCATTGGAAAATAATCAATAAAAAAAATTTTTGGAGACAAGCTTTCATTCAAATATGCTAAACAGTGAAAATAATTTCTTGAGATGTGCGACGTAGGTTATTTCGTGAGTTATAGACTCAAGAGCTAGTCGCGCAAAATTTTCAGTTCGAATACAAAAGCTAGAAGCTTTTGTATTTATAACTCACGGAATAACCTACGTCGCATATCCAAATCAAACATTTTTCACCGTTAAGCACATTTGAATAAAAGCTTGTCTTTGAAACGGTTTTTTTGTACCCTAATCTATGCATTTTCATTAATGCATCGTCATTATGAAGCCTTTTTCCTGTAAGTTCTGAGCTATCTTCAATTCATGAATTCTGACAAAAAATCAATAATCTCCGAATAATTCATAATCTCGGGCTTCAAAAACCCCGACATACCAATTTTGAATAGAAACGGTCCATTGTCACAAAACCTGTCCACATCTTGGAGCCGTCGTCTGGAATTTATGAATTTTGACCATAAAATCATAATCTCCGACCCCGAAAACCCCAACATACCCCTTTTAAATAGAATCATATCATAATCATAGAGATCGTTCGCCGTCTTGGAGCCACCATTTTGATTCTATGAATTTTGACAGAAATTTCATAATTTTCGATCCCGAAAACCCCCACATACCAATTTTGAGTCGAATCGGAACATCAACACAAATCTCGTCCGCCATCTTGGAGCCGCCATTCTTTCTCTTTCAAAAATTACATAAAACATTGTCATAGAAACCATGAACACCTGCCAAATTTCACGTGAATCGAACAACCAGAAGTGGGTGAGAAAGCTTGTAAAAATAGCAACACACATCACTCGAGGCAGATAGGTTTAATGAATTCGTGTATTCACTTGTTATTTACTAGTCGTAGTTATTCTAATTAAGGAATGAAAGAAACTTGTGCCGTTTTTATCCTTTTCTCATGGAACTTCCCAAGAATTTTGCTATGCTTTTCACTTGCCCTGTAGTTATTATTGGGTCAGCTACTATTTTCACACAAATCTCTTTCTGATTCAGTGCGGTTGTAACTTTCTTCTTCAACAGCAACTGATGTTGTATCAGCATTTTTCACAGAAGATATAGATTATAACTCAAATGGGAAATATATTTTCTGCAACGTCATTAAATTACTTGTGATACTCACTTGGGCGTTATGTTTCTGGTTTCGTGGTGATCATTGAATATTCAGAGAGTTGCACGTACAGTCTCACGTTGAGTGTTTTATGTCGATTGTTTTGATAAAGATTTCTGAATATGGGGCCAATTTTTTGCAAAGTTATTTCTTTCTTGATATGTTTGAAATAAAATCAGAATATTCGTATTCAGGGATGAAATGAAAAACTGAAAGTTTCGAATGTTTGTCGTGCTCACTCTTTTGTTCTTAAAGTTGAAACAGTAACAATCAGAGTGAATTATAGTAGTAGTAGTAGTAGTATTAGTGAATTAGAAGGAATATGAGTATTTAAAATCATGAACCAGTTATGAAAAAGGATTGATGAGTCGAAGTGAAGTATAATGCCTAATCGAAATAAAACACATAAATGAAATAGTTCAATATACTCTTTCATAATGATACATGCTGGCAGCTGTCTGTCTGTTGTTTGGCACTATTGGTTAGGTAGAAAATACCATCAAGCATATTCACCAAAAGGTGAATTATACCTTCAATTTCAGTAGAAAAAACCGTGTGTTCAAGAAAAAAAGGAAGAACAGCCTAGATATACTGCTTCATTTCGAAGGTAAGCCTATCGATATTAATTCGCGATTGGACTTTAAGAAAAAACAACTACAAACCATATAAAATTTAACCTGTACAAGTTTTGACAGAGAGTCATAAGGAAAAAAAGCTATAATTTTGCCAACAGATCATTCAAAATTTGAATGAAGATACCTTTTATTCAACTGAAATACTGAGGACTGACGCGTCATCCTTTTTTCTGGCTGGAAAATGAAAGGTCGTGGGAAAAAAAGACAATAGGAAAGGATTGGTAGAATAATTGAAAAAAACAGAGGAAGACGGTGTAACGAATGTTGCGGAATTTTTTGAAATAAAATTGATGGCCCTATATTTCATGATTAAATATCAACAGGAGTTACTTATCAAGAAATAGTCAACCCAGCTGAAGTAGAAAATAGAATTTTTCGGAAGCCGTGCTTGTCAGTATCATTTGGATGGAAGATGGGGCAACCCCGCATGGTGTCCCACCCGTTCAAGAATATTTGAGTAATGTATTCTCAATATGGATAGGAAATAATGGAAGTATTGAATGGTTACCTAAAAGCCCGGACTTGACTCCTATGGATCAATTTTTCTGGGATTTCTAAAAGACATTGTTAATGATTTCAAAAACGGTATAAAACATTTGTTTGAAGGTTGTAGACGATGTTTTAAATCAATTAAGACGATAGACATTCGAAACGAGAGTAATCAATAATATTCAACTCATAAAAAATACGATTCGACTTGAAATAGAGAATTTGAATGTCAATTATGAAGCAATTTCCAACGCACTCAGTGATATGAGGAGACGTTATCAATAACGCATTGACAATAATAATGGTGGACCAAACGATCATCTTTCATGAATTATAATGTTATTTAAATTTCCTTAATACATTTTGTTATGTATTTTTGTAGGAATATTTGAACTTTTTTTCCCTCAATGTAAACCATTTTGATTATTCCATGGAAGAAATGCCTCTAAACATACATAATATAGTTGTCATTTTCATAGCTTCCTTTGAAAATGTTAACTTCCATAGAATAGGTATTCACAGTAACAACTAGTCTTAGTTATTCGACGTTAAATAACTCAAAAACGGTATGAGATAGGGGTATCATATGGTATATTTTTCAAATCAGAGAAAAAAGAATAATCCAAAAATTCAATAATATACAGGGTATCCTTTATCTCCTGAAATCTGCACGCTACTGTATTTTTGATATCATTTTATGAAAATTCAGTCACAATCACACAATTTTTACATTAAACTTTTTTTTCTATAAGCAATAATAACGATGATGAGGGTGGGTAATTTATGGTGAAAAACACGGTACAAAAATAGGCACTCAACTGTGATATCCTTCTAACCAGACACAAACATCTAACGATTTGTCTTCAGTTGTTTTTGTTGGCGCTGGTTTGGGTTCCCTTTTTACTGTACCAGTAACTTGATAGTTACTCATTATTTGAGAAGATGAAAAGATACTCAACATGTGAGTGGAAACTGTTGATCCACGAGCAGGTAAAGCCTCTTTATTATCCTGTGTAGGTGAAGTTCTACTTTTTGAGAAGAAATAATCAACAAAATTATTAAAAAGGAAGCAGTTTAAATTATTATTTGGAGTCAAAACGATATTGATGACTTTTGGTTGAAATTCTCCTAAAAAATGTACGATTTTAATATAGAAAACGAAATTGGTGATAAAGATGCTTGGCCAGAAGACGTAGAAATTGAAGCTGCAGATGCGGTGAACAGTTTATTGCAGCAGAAATCGCGCACAAATTATCAAAAATAATATATAGAATATTTATACAGTGCGGCTTTCAATAGTCCACCTCCCCCTCCCCGGAGCGAAACATCAACTTCAAACTTTTAAATAGCATATGGAGGACATGTGGCACATCGTTGAGAAAAAGACAATTTTCTTTCTAAATATTTATATTGTTTTTCATTTCGTTGATGTGACTTTGAGGCTTTCAAAAGCCCCCCCCTTATAACTTTTGGAAGGTTCGACGTTGAATAATGAAAAAAAAAGGTTTTGTATGATATCGCCGATACTAGTTTTTGAAGATGAAAGACATTGTGATTGCTCGATAGATTGCGCGGAGGGGGAACATCAACTTTAAAATTTTAAATAGCATGACGCGTCATGTGGCACATCTTTGAAAAGATAGTTAATTCTCTTTCCAACCATCTTATTGTTTTCATCATTTCATCGATTTGTTTTTTCACATTGTGCATTTGAAATGTCAAGCGTAAGTGCCATCTATCGGGCAATCACAATGACTTTCATTTTAAAAAGTAGAATCGGTGATATCATACAATAACATTTTTTCACATTATTCTACGTCGAACCGTTGAAATGTCAACAGGGGGGGAAATATAAAAAGCCGCACTGTATAAATTCGAAACGCCAAGCATAAATTACAAAATAATTATAGTTATTGGTCATATTAGGTAGGTATATTATTAGTTTTGATATAAATTATTTCGGGGGGCGATTTTTGGTTCTGATCATGGTTTAAACAATCTGAATTATGACTTTAGGGTTGTGAGGACTTCGGAGTAGGATAATTCGTCAGAAATAAGTGAATTCGGGGACAGTTCGTCCGCTTGGTATTATTTTCCTATAATGTAACAAAATATCACAAGTGTTAAAAATTATAACATTTAGATATAGAGAGTAGATATAACATCAAAAAGGTTCAAAATTTCTCAAGCAATTCAAGAATCATAAATTATAAAGGTTGAACTATATAAGAAAACAAAATTTGATTACTTTTCAGCAAAACGAAAGATCAAGCGTGAAAAAAACTGGATGGTCAGCCATTCCCAAACCAAATTCCATGAATACCGAAACAACCGTTTCCGAAATAATTGAAGCGTTTCATACATTTACCTCACTCTGTTTATTGGCATATTTAATTAATATAAGTATGAACATCGAATTGCATACCTGAAATTACTAATGTGATCTTGTGAATTCATATTTGTATTCCTGCTATACAGTGCTAGTCAAAAGTCCCCTCCCCCCCTCGTATCTTTTGAACAGGTATACTTATAATAATGAAATTTGGACGGTGGAAATAAACGGATGTAGGCTTCTCAACTGGTCATAACAGGTGACGCAATAGTCATAAATGACGTCACAAGGCCACTGTGACCAATAATTTTAAATGGGACCCTATGGCAAGTAACAGCTCGTTTGAAAGGTATTGAAAATACCTATTCAGTCATACCAATTTTGTTTGGGTTTCGGCTGATTTTGATTGATAAATTGAAGAAATACGAAAATTATAGTTTCGCATTTAATTAATAAAGATTTTAAAGTACGCCTCTGGTTAATTGTCAAAAAGGTTGACGTTTTTGAATTCTCTACTTGTCAAAAGTGTTTATACCTTGAAAATTTACCTAAGCTATTGTTTAACGAGACGTTTAAGTGTTTACATAGGCAAAATGGTACGTACTGTAGCCGACAAAGTAGCAGCTATCTTAATAATTGGTGAATGTAGAAACAATTTCCATGCAGCGGAACGACTGTTTAATGAGAGGTACCCCGATCGCCCTATATCGAGGGTTTATTTGAGGGAGCTTCTTCGGAAGTTTGAAGCATCAGGTAGTGTTCAAGATGCCAAACGATCTGGTCGACCAACAATTAGTGATGACAAAAAAATTGACATAATTGGAGAAATGGTAGTAAACCCTACTTCTTCCACAGCCCAAGTTGCATCTATCTGTGAAGTCAGTCAAAGGACAGTACATAGGGTGTTGGCTAAAACAAATTTCATCCATACAAATTAAAATGGTGCACCAACTTTCAGATGATGACCCCGACCGAAGACTAGAATTCTGTGAAACTATGTCCAATAAAATGAACCAACAACCAGGCTACATACAGACAATTTGTTTTAGTGACGAAAGTACTTTCTTTCTCAATGGAAATGTTAACACTCAAAATGTGAGGTATTGGAGTGACACAAATCCTCACATCTTTTGTGAAAAACATACTCAATTTCCAGAAAAGTAAATGTTTGGGCAGGTATTTTGGGAAACCACATAGTTGGGCCTCTTTTTCTCAATGCTAACTTAACCGGTGAATTGTATCTGGAGATGTTACAAAATGATATTGAGGCGTTAATTCTTGAAATTCTAGAAGATAATCCAGATGAATTCGACAACTTGGAAATAACGTTTCAACAAGATGGTGCTCCTGCACACTATTACGGTGCAGTAAGACGTTACCTAGATGAAGAATATCGTGGTAGATGGATTGGACGACGAGGTTCGATCGAATGGCCAGCTCGGTCACCGGACCTCACACCATTAGATTTTTTTCTATGGGGGTACTTGAAATCTAAGGTTTACGCTACAGCACATGACAGTATTGCCATTCTGAAACAACGAATTGTTGAAGAATGTAGGGCAATTTCCGCTGACACACTGGGACGAGTACGACAAGAGTTTAGCAATAGGATGCATTACTGCCAGGAAGTAGATGGAGCACATTTTGAACACTTATTATAAGAACTGGTTCTTAAATCTTTATTAATTAAATGCGAAACTATGATTTTCGTATTTCTTCAATTTATCAATCAAAATCAGCCGAAACCTAAACAAAATTGGTATGACTGAATAGGTATTTTCAATACCTTTCAAACGAGCTGTCACTCGCCATAGGGTCCCATTCAAAATTATTGGTCACAGTGGCCTTGTGACGTCATTTATGACTATTGCGTCACCTGTTATGACCAGTTGAGAAGCCTACATCCGTTTATTTCCATCCTCCAAATTTCATTATTATAAGTATACCCTTTCAAAAGATACGAGGGGGGAGGGGACTTTTGACTAGCACTGTATATCGAGAACATTAGGTGATCGAAATATTGGATAATCTATGAATCCCTCCAATCCTCTAGAATAAATTATTTTCCAATCCTAAATTTCAAATAACGCGTTGCATCAATTCGGTGTACGATAGTTGTTTTCAGATATAATGAATTGTTAATAATGGCAAATGGAATGAAATTATTGAATAAACGTGTTAATTTATAATCAGAACAAATAACCCTTCATTAGTAAATCAATTCTTCCCCATTATATATTCATTTAATTCCAACAGAATATTTGGTTTCCATAGTTTTTCATTTCATTTGAAAATAGATCGTTGCCTTTGTGTCTTCTGAGTTTGAACGCCTAGAGTTGCACATATGCAATGTAAATTGTGGTGCTAAAACAAGGCTGTAAGGAAAAACTTTTAACTTTGAGACAATATTTCGATATGACAAACAAATCTTCATAGGGAACTAATATAGCACATTCATAATTGAACAAATGGTTGAGAATGAGAACTTCAAAACTGAAGGCGTGACTGGGTGCCCTCTTGCTCATAGAAAAGGACGAATGCTTCTCCACTTATAAGGGATTTTGGAAATATCGGTGATACTCTGGAGTCATTGTACTTGTACCTTGTACCTGTATAAGGGTGTCTACAGTTAGCCGTGTAGTGCCAACTATGGATTGTTCCAGAATGGTTGGACACAGTATATAAGTTGTAACATAGTCAATGGTGGCATTTAGTTTTCCCATGAATTCGCCAACGGCGAGAATCGTTTTAAGGGAATTACTTATATTTTAGGGAATTTATGTATAGACAATAACTTTGTGCATTCCATCATTTCCTGGATTGTATTCCTCAAAATAGTGGTTTTGTGAGCTAATGTTCCGAAAATCAGAAAAATATGGACGAACAGTTGGAGTTAGTAGAATTAATACATTTTATTATTTATATAAAATTGCATAGTATTTTAGGATTAACATCTTTATTATGCCTACAATTTTGAGGTTAGGTTCATTATATTTCGAAAGATATTGGCATAAACACGCGTGGTGCATATATGCAACGATAGAATAATACACTAGCGTATTTTGTAATTTTGACTATTTATCGGTAATTCTAGATTTCTGTTTTAGAGGGGGTTTTTTCCTCCGGAATCATTGGAGATTGCTTATGACTTCGATATCATTGACACTGAGAATATTCATGTTGAGCCCCCTTACGTCAGCGCCTTAACTGATGAAGATTCTGGGGATGGAGTTGACGATAGGGATCCAAATCATATTTCTGGTCGACAACATCGCGCACAAGCGGAACTGAAATTGGCAAAGATCGAAGAATTAGGTCATCTGATGAAATTTATGAAAATCGCGAAGAAGATGATCATTAGCAAAAAACATTTAGAAAATGGCAGAAAGAGGTAACGTACTCACGGGCAAAAGGCAACTCTCCAAGTAGGTAGAGTACCTTGAAAATTCCAGATTTCATGAGGTATAGTAAAATGTCTACTACTGAATTGATCGGGCTGTTTTGGACTGAATACATTTACGGCTACCTTTTCGGCGAAACAAAAAAAAATACATTATTCAAGAATGATCAAGATCTGCATATAATTCTGGATACGAGTGTTGCCTGTCATCGTAGTGTTAACATGTAATTCATCGTCGAATTGGAAAGTGTTATTCGTGATGGAACGAGTGCTTTCAAGTGGGTTTTTACCCATTACAAGCCTCATCGTTTTCGAGAATCAGTCTGTAAAAAAAAGCAGAATTGGTGCGATCGGGTCACGTGTATCAGGTGCGAGAAGTAAAAATGATCAATATTCCAGCATACATGCGAAAGTGATCAGCCAAGCAGCAGCGACAACAAATCAGTACTCTATCGAGTTAGAAATGTGTGCATATTTCCACAAACAATTCATAACGTTCAATGAAAACTTACATTTCTAATGATCCAGTAAATTACAATGATAAAAAAGCTTTTGAGGAAATATGAATAGATATGAAAGAAATAATATATTGAAAATATTGTTTTCTTCTATACATAAATATATTTTCACATATTTCTCATAATGTTCGTTTACTATGGGGATTTGACAAAAAAAAATGAATGTGTATAACATAAATAAAAATATTTCCATATTTTTTAATTACTGTTATATTAAATAAAAAATTCAATTGATTATATCAATGTGAAAATACATTTTAATACATAAATGTCAACGACTTTTTCAACCCAAAGAAATTATGAATTGACTTTGAAAATTTACAAATTAATATCGGACAAAGTGAATATCAATACTACATTCATTGCAATTTGTCAATAATTGTAAACAGAAAAGTTTTACTACCACTTCGCGCGACAAGCTTTTCGAAACCAAATAATTCAACAAAGAATAATTAAATCATTGTCAGCGATGACTTAAACTTAATTTATATGTTTAAGTACACGGCTCAAATAAAAGCTTTCCTTTCAAAAGGTTTTTTATTAGTAATTTTCCCATCCCTATGGCTCTAAATGAATGTGATGGCCTCATTTCATCTGTACTCAAATGTAAAGTATCTATAGTATGCATTGATTTTGCAATAAGAAAAATAACATTGACAGGCCCTTTGAAGTGACTCAATAGTATTTTTGTGTTGCAAATATTTATTGAAAGCTATTATTCCATTCTCTTTTCAACTGAACTCACCTATTCTGAAGAAAAATTCAACTATACCATTGGCTATCTAGAAATTATAACTTAATTAATTAAATCCACTTATGCATTATCTTGTATTTATTTTGCAATTTTAAGTGTATAAATACCATAGACAGGTACCTGTTAGTACCTAAATGGTTTTCCTTTCATATTGCCAATATTAATTTGTATTTATATGTATGCTAATGATTGTATTTTTTGCAACAAATTATTATTATTATTCATGTCCCATTTTTCCTGACACATGATGCGTTGACTTGATTGTTGGCTTTTTCAGAATCAATAATTAAATTCTGAAATCTACCTCTCTGACTGGTCGCGCCATCGTTTTTTTTCGTTTCAACCTTACTCTACGAGATCAAAAGTTATATAGGAATTCAATTCTAACTAAGCGCGTCCTAGAATTTTTATGTAATGTGACTTAAATCGAAAGAAAGAAGTATAACAAAGTTTTCTCTGAGTTCGATTCAACTATAGAATTCCATCGAAATATCGAAACGTTGATAATATAGATTCGAGACAGAGGTTAACTCAGCTGTTGACGTCAAACGGATGGTATTTTTGGGTTCTAGTGACCATGGTCGATAGAAAGTTAGTTTTGTGATGTTGCCGTCTGATTCAGAAGTTACTGACAAACTTCAACACTTGTGACGACCTTGATATTATAAAGTTTGTACCTATTGGTAATCGTATGAATGAAACTGTTGCCATCCAATAGTCTACGATACTTTACTAACATCATCACGAAACATTTGAACTTTCACAACCTAACCAAAAGAACAGGGTGGTTTGTTCAAGCTACGGTGTATCGTTTCCTGATTGGCTGCTGAAACTCATCATTCTGTATCATTCAGGGCTCATAAGAAAATAAGACGCTACAATATCAAACGCGGAAAGCTGTCTCAGCAGCATAACTCAACGAAATAATCTGCGTTATCATTTTACTTTCTTCCAAGGGATTTTCGGTACAATGATATTATTTTACCACTTTTACTAGTCAATATCAGGAAAAAAATCACAAACTCATTTTCATTCGGAGATAGAGTTGAAATCACTTCCGTCCAAACATGCAAAATAATTTCACTGATTGTCACGGAATTATACACTTATGACACTCCATTGACAATACGAATTTCAGATTCCTTTCTGAAATAACATCGATATGGGTTACGCGTTTCGTGTCAACAAAGCACGTTCATTGCTTTTTCACGTATCTGGGAGTAAAGATAAATATTTTTGTAGCGCTTCCCCGATCAATTTCCCAATTTTCACGCCAGGAAATGTTTTTCTCTATACATTGGATGGATAGAAATGATTTCGACTAGCTATTATTTGACTCCACTCGCATGTTTGTTTGTTGATTGTTGAGTAACGGACCAGTCGCATAATGAAGATTCACTTATGCCATTACTTTTTTTGCATTTGACTGATGCCTTGGTAAACCTGAAATTCACAGCAAAAAGTCTTCAAACATTTTTATTATCTAGTTGGCACCCCGTTAACATCAGTTGGGATCCTCCAGAAATGTGAAGCAATGTGAATTTTAATTCTACAGAACATGTTCAGGTTGAAATTAAAGAGGGCGACGTTAAAATGTATTTTACCTTATTTCAAAAAGAGAGTGCCATTTTGTACACGTGACAAAGGTGAAACTTTTTGGGCGATCTGGGGGTCTATTCTCGAAATTCGACTGAAATTTGTCGAATTCGACATTTGTCGATGGAAATTGTCGCAAAACTTGAACTTGTGGTATTCTCTATTGGTTCCGACATCCAAGTCGTATGAGACAAAAATTGTCGAATAGCATGAGCTGGTAACAACAAATTAATGATTTTTGAATGTGTTCTGTGCTTATGTGATTTCGGTTTGAGTTTGAACACGGTTAGAAGTTTCGCTTTACAGTTTTACGCTAACATTTTGATTCGAATATTCCAAATATGAGTACCTCAATTTAACTTGGTTGGTAGGTACTTATAAAAGTGTTTGATAACTCACCCTTTCTTCAAGAGGTATTGAGGAAGCCCGATGTCCCTGTTCCACAAATAGTTCCGGGATATTAATCAATTCCCTAGCCATTTCCTTGGCTAATCTGAATGTTTTGATGATCATTCTATCAGATAAATGACTGAACGCATTCCTATATATACCTTGTCTATCTCGGGGCCGTTTCTATTTTTCTTGCTTTTCCTAGCCTAACCTATGAAAGTGAGAAAAGAAATTTTTCAAATATGTCATGGTTTAATCTTTGATAACAAGGCCGCAAATTGCACAAGTTATATTTCCTAGAAAGAAAATGCTTGAGGAAAAATTTGAAAAAAATTGCGATAAAATCCTCCAGCACGAATAATATTAGAAATGAAATGCATAAAGCACACAAAGTCGTCTTCACAAAAGGTTCTATATCAATTGAAACATAATTGGTAGACCGACAGGCGAGAAACAACTTCTTTCCTAGCAAATACCACGCAGAACGTTGGATGATATTCCCCTGACAATCCATGCAAACTTCCATATAAATGGATATTGTTCGCGAATGTTTCTTTCTGATAAGCTCGATTATGTTAAAATTCATGTCGTGTCCGCCTAACAATCCGCATACCGGTTTCAGGCTTTCTGGCCCCCATCAGAACGGAGTAGTCACCAGCCAGAGATCCGGAGAGCTCTGGCCGAAGCGGGACACAACATAAATAAAATCATCATCGAGCTTAAAACATCTTTAGGCGCGTCGGAAAAGATAACTCTTAACCGACGATACATAGTGACAGAAAGAAACACTCCATACAATTCTCCTACCTCGATAGGATTCTAAATAAAAGATTCCTTCTCAGTGGGAGTGGCTCAAATTGCCCGACTGGCATATTTTAATGAGAGAAAAAACCATATGAAGGGGATAAGATATGAAATGAAATGCATAAAGCACACAAAGTAGTCTTCACAAAAGGTTCAATATAAATTGAAACACAATTGGTAGACCGACAGGCGATAAACAACTACTTTCCTAGCAATTATCTGCTTATATCTAATCATGTATAATTATTATTATACTTATTATTATAATAAACTACCTTTAGTTACGCAACTATCACATAAATTACGTCTTAAATAACTGAAATACGGAATTTTAAAAAACTATCATTGCAAGTTTACAATACAACCTTCAAGTTGTCCACCCTGATTAATGGGCTCTGTCATTGCAAATTCACATTTCATCACTCTCTCCCATTAGGAACAGAGTATAATTCTCAACCTTTTGCTCCAGGAAATTCAAAATTTGCACGTCAATTATGTTTTGATCGACAATTGTTATGTGAATTTTAGGCTGGAAAAAACAATATTAAACCCAGATACAGGGTGTATTAAAAAAAAGGAATTTCCATTTAATTCATCGTTCCCAACCGTTTGTTCTCGCTTCAGGATATTCAAAATTTTCCCAACAATTATGTTTTGGTCATTCGACAAACGAATTATCGGTATCGGTAGCAGAACGTTGAATGATATTCACCTGAAAATCCATGCAAACTTCCATATAAATAGATATTGTTCGCAAATGTTTCTTTCTGATAATATTTGTTGGGAATATTTCTCGAATCACATTTAAAACTGAATGAAACTACCGGAATTATTGTTTTATTCGAATTTTCAACGTGGAAGAATACATCAATTCTTCTCGATCCAATATCGAAGAAATCGTTTTACAGATTCATTTATTCATACTGATTATCTACTGTTCGTGAACCCGCTCGAAAACTCGAAATTCATATAATTTTTTCAATATAAAATAAAATATCATTGTAGCTTCGCTGCTAGGAATCGAATCTGAGCCTTTCGCGTGACAGTCTGAAAAAAAGGGGAAGTTTTAAAGTGGTTCTCATTGATTATCGAAATATTGTATATATTAAAATTTCATCTATGATCAATAGAAAAAAATGGCAAAAAGGATGCTGACACGGGGTGTTCCCAAGCGGTCACTCCTCCAAGTACAATCCGCGCCCGACGTTGCATGACTCCACGTGACAGTCTGGCTACTTACCCACTACACCACAACACTTCCTCAATTTGATATTGATAAAAATATTTTTCTGTGAATTGAAAAATCCACGATAAAAATGAAGTTATTTTTGTGAATGTCTAACAGAAAACAACTGGTTCCCACGCTGGACATTGAACTACATCTGAAAGATATTCTTAGGGGACCCTAACTCAAAAGAAAAAATCTGAAATTGAAAATTTGCATTTTTATTCAGATAGTTATTTGATTTTCTAATCATTCTCAATTGAGAACTCATGAAGATGAATGAGGCAAAGAAGAATGTTTTCCAAAAAAGAGTACTTACCAGAAGTACTTTTTAGCCGTGGCTTTAGCCAGGGAAGTAGTTGTTTTCTGTTAGACATTCACAAAAATATAACTTTATATTTATCGTGGATTTTTTAATTCACAGAAAAATATTTTCATCAATATCCAATTGAGAATGTTTTCCTTCTCAAAATGAATACCCCACAAGAGGTTATCTTGACGATGGAAGATAGTGACTAAAGATTATCTTTCAGTCGCAGATGATTTAATGAACATCCTGTTCATATTTTCAACAAATCAATGGGAATTATATAATTCAGTCTTACTTGGCTCATTTAACAGTCTAACAAATATATATATATATATATATATTTGAATGACCTATATATCAAATCACTGTATGTATTGAGCTTAAAATATCTTATTTGATCAATTTCCTGTTTTCTTACAGGAATTATATATGATACATGAATCGAATGAGTTGGCATATAGTAACAGGGCATAGTGTAGTTTTGTCAAAAAACAATATCGAATCAACTTGTGGTTTTATCAGTATAAAACAGCGAGAAGATATTTTGTCACTATTAAACTGATCTGACTGGTTTTGTTTGAAATTTGAGCCATTTGATTGGCTCAAAAATAATGAGAAAAATAGTCAATTTAAAATTCACCTAGTAAATCTACATTTTCTATTCTTTGGGTTTTTCCTCCATGGAACGAAAAAAGAAACAGTTTCTATCCATCTGAGTAATTAATTTCGAAAAAAGGATCCCACATGAGGTAAAAAGCAAAAGTTTTGTTACTCATTACAAGTGAATAAATGAAGAGATCATGGATTTTGATCTTTTTCAACAAATTAAAATCGCTCTACTCAAACTGCTGTTGAACGGTAGCCTACTTAAATGCCGTTATTAGATATGACGTCATTGAAGTGACGCGTTGGACGGCTTCTTATTGGATTTGCTTAAACTGCCGTCAAACGGTTGCAAACAGAAATACCGTTAATCAATTATTGCTCTATCTCACAGCTCAGCCTAGCATAATCAGTATATTTTTTCCCAAGTTTATTTTGGTCAGAGTAGACCAGGGCTGATAATTATTCGTATTGGTGATTATTGTTGCATGTCAATAATCAGTCCATGTCCTACTCTGTCTGGATTAAACTTGCAACAGAGTTTATTTCCGATAGAATATGAAATATGGCATTCATTTTCAGACTTTTATTGATACTTATAAATCGAGAAATGAAAGAATGTTAGAGATAGCGCTCTCTACAAAACCGGAGTTTCCATTTGGTTTGCCTTCACAATCCTGCACAACGAATATGTCTCCATAGAAGGCACCCTCGACAACAAAGTGCCGTATGATTTTTCTGTGTCCTCACTGCACACAGAACAAGGCAACCGTTGCCGAAGTCGTTTCTGCTCGACTTGATTGACAATTTTGACAAAAGCTTCCTCTGTGCAGAAACTTCTGAAAATGGGAATTTACATCGTTAGCTATTCAACTTGGTAAATGGAACGTATCGATAGACTTACCTAATCATGTGGATATCAATAGCACCATCAAGTACGGCATGTGATATTTCTTCGGGAAGCATTTCAAGATAAAAAGTTTCAAGGAATTTCCTATTTATGATATCTTTAACAATGTTACTATCTTCAACAAAGGAATTCAGAATCACATTCTGTTTTTCATGATGGGATTTCTTCGCAAATGCTACAGTATTTCCTTTCTTTTTCTGTGGTAGTCCTATGAGTGTTAAATCCTGTCCTTTTGGACATCTTCATTTTTGTATGGAAACTGGCATCTTGATTGTTTACAAGAAGATATCATTGATGTTAACTATTTGAAACGACTGTTTGTTGACGTCATTCAAAACTGGATCACTGATATCTGGATTTGGATCTGAAATCACCTCCTCCTCTATAACCATCTCGTTACAGAACGCAGGTGATTCCACGGATAACTGATCCATAGATGGATTTGCATTATCTAATATGAGCGCTTCATTCGTATTGCTTCTATCTTGCCAAACCATCTCATTGCAAACCCCAAGTTCATGTGCATCATTTGCATCTGATATCCTCTCCTCTATATGACACAAGGAATGGAGGATCTCCGTTATATGATGGGAATGCTTTATTCATAACTTCGAGAACCACCTGATTACAAGACGCAGGTGATGCCACAGGTAAGGTACCCAGAGATGATGGATTTGCATCATCTAATACGATTGTTTCGGAGAACCATATCATTACAAACCTCAGAGTGTTCCATAGAAACCTGGTTATCACTTTCGAATATAACTTCATCATTGCTTTCAATAAGAAACTGAGTCTGATTTCCGTCTACATGCACAATTGCAACATATCAGTATCATTAGCCCAGAGCGTTTTAAGATTTTTTAATACATTATGCCTTTGCTCAAACAAATACCCATCCGTTGAGCTGCCAGTCTGCCAGTTCTGTGCATAACAAAAGTATTTTTTTTTTCGTCTTTGCGTGTCGATACTTGGTGTTTGGAATCGGTTTGTGGTCAGTGATATATAGGCTTACCTGTCGGATACAGCAACAATTGATTACCGGCATTTTTAGTATGCTACCGTTTGACGGCAGTTTGAGCAAATGCGATTAAACGCCGTCCGACGCGTTACTTCAATGACGTCATATCTAATAACGGCATTCTACTAGGCTACCGTTTAACGGCAGTTGAAGTACAGCGAATTAAAATAGTGAAATATATTTCAGGAAAATCTTTCTTGACACACCGAACAACAGCATTGTCATATTTTCTATTAAAATTAATTTGAAGATATATTTCATTACTATCCACCACACCCCAGGGTTTTATTGAAAATAATTCATTATATCTAACCTCATTCCATAAACTGGGAGAAATTACTTGGGAAGATTGTAACGCGTTTTTCTAGGGTCGGAAATAATAACTATCATCCCTAGAATCGTTACGTTATTTATGACGCCAATACACTTATTCAAACTATTTTCTCAAACTCAGCGCTTACCCTTGGGCTCCAGATTTCATAGTGGTCCACTACACGTAGCACGGGTAGCAACATATGGAGCTACGGATGTCCAGGGGTCTAGTCTTTTGACTTAATTGAAATCTTCAAAGGTCTCTTGGCTTTAATTACGGCCCTTGGGACTTGCTTTTGATTGCATATACAGTCAGACAGACCTCCATCCTAACTTAAACACTGTTCTGATTCTATAGGTCATATGCCTGAAAAGGGAAAGGTACTTAGGTACATAGAAGTTTCCAAGTGTAACCACAATATCACAAATTCATTTAAACTTCAACTTATCCAATTTTCACAATTTGAATTCATGACAAAAGGTTATGAGAACTCCAACAATATATTTTATCCACTCAGTTGAACAGATGAACGTAAACTAGAAGACCTCTATCAAAATATAATTACAGAATCCCGTTGTGGTATTCTAGCTATATCATACTTTGTCACCACGGAGACCGATTTTCCTATCTTTACAATCTAATTTCAGGATATAAATTTTCAGGTGGCTGTGTCGAAATTAGATTCACCCCCTTTGTGACTTCATAAATTCGTCTTAAAACAAAACCAAAAAAACTTCAAGGGCTACTCGTAATAATCACTTTGAGCTTCACGGAGAGAAAACTGCACCACTTTAATATCTCGCACTGCCCTTTGTCGAAGCCCAAACTACGGTGTTATCACACTCCTGATCTACCTCCAGCCGAGTACGAACTTAGCAGTTATATGGCTAGGATTCTGCGTACACGACATCAACGTGAATTATTTATATTCACAATCACTTTAATTGAGAAAAATCAAGTATTTTATAAAACCACCTTCATGAAATCTATTCTAGATTAAAAAGCCCTAATATCTGTATATTAGTCTTATTGTCATTTCAAGATGAGAAACGGTACTCTACAAGTATCTGGAGTAAAACAAAAAAAAATGTTACTTGTGATCTAGTTTATTATCGCGCTAACTGCTCTTGTTCGGCCATGCTTTATTTCTAGAGCAGCGTGGAAAACTCACATATTGTTACCCCTGATAACATCCCAGTACGTTACTCGGGGCGCTGAAGGATTGAATGGTTCATCGATCTCTTCCTATAGGATATTGAACAGCAACAGCAGCAAAATAGATGCAAAATGTCAAGTTCAATATTTCGTCCAATTAATTACCAGCACTATATGAATTCTAGTACACTCTCTATATCTGCCAGAGTCAAAAATGAAACAAACTTCGGTAACAATCCTCCCGAGTTCGTTAGGATTGTCAATAAATATGAAATGATTGAATTCACGACTGGCAATAGAGGAGACAGCCTGCTGCTATGGTAGTGATAAGAATTATTAATATTTATTCTTTGCTGAAAAAAATACAGAATGTTCCACTCACGGTATCCTTATTACTCAAACAAAACTTCTGCATGAATGCTTATGCTTTACAAAAAACTATTTTTTTCTGACGGTCACGACTTGCAGAACAATTTCGATGTTCTCGGACTGGAAGAAAAGAGAGCGATCCTAATTAAATCTCGGCTGTTATATTCACCGAATTCATAAGCCAGTAAATAGAGACAATCAATTCACATTATTTTCAAAAGTTTTCAAACTTCAGTGGTATGTTAGTGTATTGATAAAAACAAACTATGAATTTTGCAGCAGCCTGCGATGAACGGAACATTGTTTCAATTGCAAAAAACGTTTTCATGCTTTATTTTCGACAAAATTGCAAAAGATCTACAAACCAGGCATATCTATAGTAATGGTGTTTTACAACATGAATTGAGTTTGCAACCTTGTAGGAGTTACGGAACCTTGTTTCTGTCATTTGTTTAAGTTTTTCCTTGTAATTTGTTCAAGAAAATTACAAAAGTTCTGCAAATTGGATAAGAGAACGGAAAAAAAGTTTAACATATTCACGTACATTTGCAACCATTTCTGAAAAACGCATTATTTATATATCAAAGTTTCTTCTAGATGCTGATATTTCCAATACACACACGCATTGGAATATTTACAAAAGTTTTTTATTGTGGTTGCAAATGAAGAGAAAATCGGTCCCAGTGGATATGTAACTTTGCAACCCCATACGGAAAACGGAACCCATTTATTCACTAATATAAATATTTTGCATTTTTACAACTGCTGAAATAATTGCGAAAGTTCTGCAGATTGCAGTTATAATTACGACTGATATTCTACGTGACGCAAGAGATTTGCAACCGTCATTGTTCAACGAAACATTTTTTTCATATAACTGATTTGTTTTTTTTATAATTTGACGATAAATTGTAAATATTCTGCAAATAGGTTTGAGATATATCTTGGAATGACATATGTCTACAGTGGTCCAGTTGAAAACTTGACTATCCACCGCGTATATCTGTTATATTTTGTACTGGTTGATTGAAATTGCATCCGAAGAATGATACGGTTACGTAGTTAACCGCTACAAAAATTGAAACTATTTATTGATCTCAGAAGCAGTAACTGTTTTCCACTGATCAGAGAAATAAATTTTATAATGCAACAATCGAAAGAGTAAAAAAAATATTTCTACCGTTAAACTATTTTTGTTGATATTTCTCTAGAAGACATTACTTTTTCATCGCATTCTTCATTTAAAATTTTCTCTTGTCACAACATGACTTTATAGCAATCGAAGAGTTTTTTAAATGAATAATCGATGCTCAATGGAAGTAAGAATATCACAACGTTATGGATTGTAAATCTCGCAAGTACATACTTTTCATCATCAACAGAACCGCTGCTGAAAAATAAAAGTCCGTGAGATCGATATCACATCTCAATTTCAGGTATGTATTTCTCGAATCAGATGGAATCATAATCTGCCTTTCCACTCGACTTTCTTACTCCAATTGTGGTTTCGCATGAAAAACTCAATTGAATCTGAATGGAGGACTGAAATGTAACCGACACGTAGAAATCACTTTCTTGAATTATTAAAATAAAAAGGGGGAAAACACTGTGACGTACCACAGTTGTAGGTTTATCTTACTAATGTACAACCGTTTGATGTCAGAGTGGTTTTTAAATCTCAATAATTCTTCCAATTTTTTATAAATCAAGAAAATCATGAAAATGTGTCGAGAGATCCTCGATCCTCCATCGAACGTACTCAGAGGATTTTTTTATGCAAATTTCTAATTGTAATATGATGTTATGAATCCATATCGGAAACGTTAGTTTTCAACATTGAACAATGATTCCACCTACAGTGGACGAGCTTCGTCTCGGTTGATTGTTAACTTGGTAACACAATGGATGTCATTTAGTAGGTATATGAAAATCTTTATTATTCAGATAACACAAGTGTTGCAAAAATAAATATTTCTTTAATTCCTAATATTCCGCATTGGTTTGCAAATTATCAAACTGCCACCAGTTGTAAAATGAGTTGCCTGCCCGATTTGCAGAAATTTTCCATTTTTTGGTAGTGTAAAAATGCAAAAATATTTTTCTTTTGATTTTACCCTCATTTCCGTGTTGCAGACGGAATGAAAACATTTTACGTCAGGACGTATCCACTTGCAACCATTTTTCGAAACTTTTGTAATAATTCCGATACTTATTGCAATACAAAAATTCAATTTCATGAAAAAATATATTTTTCGTTTGACGCAAGAGGTTGCAAATTAAAACTCCCTCAAGAACATTATTTCAGTAATTTTTTCAAGTTTGCAGAACTTTTGTAATTTTCATCGGAAAATTAGGATTAACCAAAAACATTTTTCGATAAACAAACATTTTCGGTTTGTTTGAATGATTGCAAATTTTTCAGCGCATGTAAATTACTATTTTTTGAAACTTCGAAAGTTTGCAGAACTTTCGAAAAAAATTTCGCGCTAATGATGTGAAAATTCATTGAATCCTGATTTTCAATAACTTCCGTTCAGAAAAAAGGGTTGAAAAATCAGACTAAATATCATTCGGACGTAATCTTCACTCTAGTGAAGTTCCAAAATGTTTGTAATTATTATCAAATTTTGGGATTTTCATGTTCAACTCTACTGGCCTATTGAGAGAAATATCTAACAAAAGCCGTATCAAGAAAGACCCTCTTCTCGTCTGATTGACCTAAGAACTGGACCGAAAAGCAGTTCACCTTTTTATCCCCTCCTGAAAAGGCATACTACGTTTTTGACTAATATTAATTTTTCCTTTTTATACCATCATAGTAAAATCAGTCAGAAAAGTGTTTTAGTTTTTTGTATGGTGCAAAAAGGCATCAGAACTTTCTTTTCATTCCAGTAGCTTTGGATATTAACACTTATTTTCTAAACAGAGCATTATTCTGTTGCCAGACCATGATTAATATTCAACCACAAATTGGCAGGAAAGTACCAAAGTTGCCTTGAACTTTAGTTAGCCTTAGTAACGTAACGCTTAGTAACGTCTTAGTGAACCTCTGTACCTCAAGTAATTGCAAAAAAGCACGTTCTATTCAAAAGTGATCTCAATACACTTGGTTTCGCGAAATAGTGATTCCCTGATTGACGTAAAATTTGTCTCTTTCCAGTTAGTCATTAACCAATTCGTATGTAGAAAAGAAGTACATTTTACGTGCAATATTTGTTGGATTTTAGGCATTTGTAGTAGAAATATTGGAAGTTGCTTGATATCTCCAGGTTTTCGAATCTCTCGTTCACAAATCTACTTCATATATACCTCAATTTGAGTTAACTTTTGTTTTCGAATGAAGAATAAATATCCATCGATATATTTTTGGAGCGGAAGGAACATCACACCACTGAAATATATTTCAGATCACTCGAATAGTAGACTCTTTTCCAAGTACCACACTGATCCCAGCAGAAACAGGAAATATTTCTTCCTGGTGTAAGTAAACAGTTTGATCGGCATTCTCTATATACTCAGAATCATCTCCATCATTTCTCCCTGCTTCTTCAGTAAAATGCCCCGAGCTATTTCGATTATGTCGCACCATCATCATTCCAAGATGTCTCATCGAATGAGTCGAAAGACAAAAACCTTTTATCCTTTACTCAAAATTGCTCGGTTGGAAATATATTTCGCAAATTAATTACCTCGTTTTATATAGACTTACATAAGACTCGGTGACGTTAATTTCTCCCGTGTTTGTTTCGTGAATATTCATGATCTTGGAAATATCTCGCACAGGGGCGAGAAGCAGGGGTGGCATGCCAAAAAATAAGTACCTTATTATTCTCTGTAACCGGCTATTGCTATTCATGAGCCATAACACTTTGTGCGCAATGAATTACGAACTCCCAACATCCCTTTGATTATACCGGAAGATGACTTAAACAATTCGTCAAATATTATATAAATGGTATTGTTTCATCAGGCCTCCCAGTCTGATGGAGGGGACATGACTAAAAACATTCAATATTTATTCGGTTGTTTTGAGGGATTACTCGGTATACAGGATGTTCCTTCTCAAAATATATTACTAAGTTTTTAGTCTCCGTATCCTACAACTTCAACAGTCATCTCCATGGTGAGAAGGAACCTATGAACCCCACAAAACAGCTCCGAACTCTAATGAAAATGTGTATCAGGGGTACTGGAAGGCTCTGTTTTGGCACCCCTTGCGTTTCTAGTTCACATAAATGATCCTCCGAAATTTTGTTGAAAAGTTTTTATAACTGTTATTTTTGCTGAAGTAATTTATATATTGGTATCTGCGGATACTATGTTCAAAGCGAATCACAGAGCTCAGGAAATAACAGCTCAAATTACTGAGTGGTGTTCTCTAAATGGCCTACCGCTAAATACTGTTGAATATCAATTGGTTAACTTTGTAACTGAAAATACAACAATAGTTGAAAGCTATTTTGTTGAATCAAATGATGGAACTATTCACCAAGGGAAGGAAATAAACTTACCTGGAAGTACTATGTTGATAGTGTTGATCTCAAGCTTAGTAAAATATATATATATATATATATATATATATATATATATATATATATATATATATATATATATATATAAATGTATATGTATATTTACATCGTCAGTGATGACTAACTGTCTGCCTGGTGTTCTCGAAGTTCTATACCTTAGCATAATTCAATTTGTTATTTACTATGGGGTGCATCTGCAAGTGAACATTGCAGGCCATTATTCATGCATTATAATTTATTAAAAATGCCTTGTTTGTATATTCACCAATCTTTGGTGTATATTGAAAACACTATTCAAATTTTTCCAAAAAGTTAACATATCCATGAACATTCCACAAAAAAAAATCTCAACTATATCAACCATATAGTAGAATGACAGTATCTCAGAATCATCCCATGTGCTGTGGAGTTTAAATATATAATAAGCTTACTGATGACATCATTGTCTTTGACAGGCGACTCAATTTTTCAAACTGCAAAAAGCTCAATACTCTGTTGAGGATTTTCTCTTAGAATCCTAGGTAGATAAGATTATTTCATAATTCTTTTCCAATATAGTTTGTTCTATTCGTTGAGTGAGATGTAAGAGTAAGATTGTATTCTTGACATTTTTACTAGGGATAGATTTTCAGGTAACTTCGTATCCAGTTTGGAAATAAGGAAACGACATTTTAAGGGATCGGAACAAGCTTTCGTCCGGTCAATAAGTGGAGGCAACGATCAATAAAAATTTCTTAGGATTAACTTTCTCAATTTCCAAGTGAAATATACACTCAAGAATGTATAACAGATATATTTCAATTCGATAACAAAAATAAGACAAATTCACTACAAAAACTAGATGGAATTCAATCTTTCCGAAGGAAATATACACTCAAGAATTTAAAAAAATGTATGTCAGGTTAGTGAAAATTATCTAACCTGCATTTGATTCTTCGCTAGTTCTAAATATGGAATAACGACAATAATAAGTTCCATAAAAGAATACATAAATTTGGGCAACAATGCCTCGGAGTTCGTGCCTGACAAACAAAATGCTCCTGCAGTGAAGCACAAGAGTTTTGAAACATTTTGTGAACGTCTCGGCCAGAAACAATATTCCATCTATAGGCTACACAAAATATATTGAAAATCGCTTATTCGACCGGTACCCGCAGCAAACACACAAAATGGTCCCGCGTATTTATCCGGATCCTGTTGTACGATCATTAAATTATTTAACGTAGATATCCGGTTCCCGCAGTTATAAGTTGAGTTCATTTGAAATGTGAATTGTATAGTACCATAACATCTTTTCGATGACTGACCTGTTAGTATTTTACGATGATGTTTTGATTTTCTAGTGTAATTCTGAAAGGAAACTTCTTCAATGCATGTTTGATTGATGATTGATGAAACAGATCATTTTTAAGACGCCCAAATTCATTGATATTTTCAATTTTGTTGCAGAATTTGACTCGACTTTCGAAGTAAAAATATTACTCATAGGTTTTCGGAGCTGCGGAATACGAATGCATTGTCAAAAATATGTTTTTTTCCACTTTCCAGGAGTATTCAGGAATCATACAGGTTTTTTGATGTGCTGTATATTTATAGCTATATTCCAAATCAATATTATCATTATGGATAGATTAAAGAAAAAACTATTCCTCATTCCTCTCGAGAATCTCACTGAAATTCAAAAATTGTGGGTATAAATGTTTTTTCAAAGATAATTAGTACAACCGAGTTCTCAAAAACGATGGTAACTAGTTCCTCATCTGTAACGGGTAAATTCATAGTTGTCTCATTATCTTATCTATTCCTGTATATATTGTTCTCGGTCTCTTTCGTTTAAAAAAAAGGTTGTAATTGTTGATTGTCGAATGAAAAGTCAAAGTAGTAAAATTGATATTTTCTTGAAAATAAAGTAAAACCTAGAGAAATTATATGGTCCTTCGAGCTGGATAGGTAGTCAATAGCAGACCATTAACTCACATTTCAGTAGACCCTTATGATATTCGTTGTTCAACGCCAAACCCTCTTCCTATCGGTTCTCCCTCGAAGGGTCCATTTCCAGTGAGCTTTGAAGATCTCAGAAAACAATGGAAGAAATGTAGTCCTTCTGGCGGATGGAAACCTACCCAGAAATATTTGACCATTGGGTAGAGTAATAGCTTTTTTTTTTCGGGAAAGACAAAGTCGTCAGCAATGTTGGAGTACAAAAGTCTACAGGGATCTTTGAACGTCCCGTGACAAGAATTTGTGAGATTGACATATTATTTTTCTTCACAATTTGTATGTCCCTGTATATATTTTTCTGTCATTTTCGATTGATAAAAATTTTGTTTAAGATTGTCAAGTAGAAAGTGAAAAAAGTTAAATTTGTATTTTCTTGAGAAATTGGGTGAAACCTAAAGAAATTACATTACCTGAATTGAGATTTTATTGACAGTTTATTATTTGGAGAAATGAGAACGTTTTCATTGATGAAGTCTCAAAACGTCCTCAGATCATATACATCTGGATCAAAAATTATATAAAAAAAATATTATCTGAGATAGATTTTATTCAACTGCAATGAAAAGGAAAAAAATATTCATTTCATTGTTTGATCTAGGTTAATCTGTGAGTAATAGATTCAAAATCTTGCAGCTCAAGATTACCTATTTTGTATCCGCAGGAAGCTTTTGAATCTGTCAATCACACCATAACATAGATCAAACAATGAAAAAAATTATAATTTTCTTTTTAGTGCATTTGTATGAAAGCTTGTCTTTAAAAATTTTTTTTTTTTTAATTTTCATTTTAACTATTCAGTTCTGTTTTTATTAACAACTAATGAAAGCTTGTATTACATTTTTTTTGTTTCGTTCATTTATTTTTTATTTTTTAGTATTTATGATTTCAAGTTACTAGTCAGTGATTTCTATCTATTTGATTTTTGAATCACAACCTCCGACCTCGAAAACCCCTGGATACCAATTTTGAATAGAATCGGACCATAATCATAAAAATTGTCGGCCATATTGGAGCCGCCATTTTGTTTCTTTCCCTAACAAATATGTCGTAATGCATCGTCACACATTTTCCAATGAATTCCACAATTTCTTAATGCATTGAGACCGGAAATATGTACACCTGCCAAATATCAAATCAATCGTACGATAAGAAGTGGGTCAAATTCAACTTGCAATATTTGATTACGGACAGACACACAGATAGATACACAGGCAGACACCGGAATAGGTAGAACTGAAGATGAAAGATTTTTAAAATAAATATTTGACCCCAAAAACCCCCACATACCTATTTAGAATAGAATCGGACCATAATTACAAAACTCGTCCGCAATTTCAAAGCCGTCATGTTGAATTTTCGAATTTAAACGGAAAATCATAATCTCCAACCCCGAAAAACCCTAGATAACAATTCTGAATAGAATCGGAAAATAATCACAAATAATGTCCGCAATATTGAAGCCGCCATTTTGTTTCTATCCCTAACAAAAAAATGTGTAATGCATTGTCACCAAAATTATGTACACCTGCCAAATTTCAAATGAAACGGACGATTGAAAGTGGGTCAAATTTAACTTGCAAGATCAAAGATAGACACCGGGACAGGTGAAACTAAAAATAAAAGCCTGTCAAAAATATTCGACCCCAGAAATCCCCACAAACCAATTTTGAATAGAATAAGACCATAATCACAAAACTTGTCCGCCATCTGGAAGCCACCACAGTGAATTTTTGAATTTCGACAAAAAAATCATAATCTTCGACCTCGAAGACCCCTATATATCAATTTCGAATTGAATCGGATAATAATCACAAAAATTTTCCGCCATATAGAAGCCGCCATTCTGTTCTTTTTTCCTAACAAAAATTTCATGATGCATTGTCACCGGAATTATGTACAGTTGTGTGCATAAAAAAATCGTACAGCAGTTATAGGCTATTGTGAGTCAGGCTTGTCAATCTTCATTGAACTTCCTATCGACTTTGACAAGTAGTATCAAAATGTGTCGAATGTGTACGTGTTCTACTTTCTTTATGAAATCTGGAACATTATAGGCAGGTTTACACCATACAAACCTTGTACGACTTTTTTATGCACACAACTGTACACGTGCCAAATTAGAAGTGGGTCAAATTCAACTTGCAATATTTCATCACAGGCAGACTCTTCGACCCCAAAACCCCCCAAACCAATTTTGAATAGAATCGGACCATAACCAGAACGGTACGCTATTTTGAGCCGCCATGTTGATTTTTTGAATTTCATAATCTCCGACTCCGAAAACCCCTAGATACCAATTTTGAATAGAATCGGACAATAATCACAAACATTGTCCACCATATTGGAGCCGCCATTTTGTTTTTTCCTGTCAAAACTTTCATAACGCATTGTCACCGGAATTATGTACATTTAGCAAATTTCAAATCAATTGGACAATTAAAAGTGGGTCAAATTTAATTTGAAAGATTTGATTACAGACAGACAGACACACAGACTGACAGACAGACACCGGGACAGGTTAAACTACATGAAAACTTGTAAAAATTCGTAAATAATATAGGAATAATAATTGAATTTGAGTATTTTACAAAAAAATTATAAAAATGTTTAACGCCATTTTGAGCCGCCATGTTGATTTTGCGAATTTCATAAACTCCGACCCCGAAAACCCCTAGATACCAATTTTGAATAGAATCAGATAATAATCACAAACATTGTCCACCATATTGGAGCCGCCATTTTGTTTTCTCCTGACAAAACTTTCATAACGCATTGTTACCGGAATTATGTACACCTATTGAATTTCAAATCAATCGGATAATTAGAAGTGGGTCAAATTCAACTTGAAAGATCTGATTACAGACAGACAGACACGCAGACTGACAGACTGACACCGGGACAGGACAGAAAAACTTGTAAAAATTTGTAGATAATATAGGAATAATAATTCAATTTGAGTATTATAATACAAAAAAGTTATAAAAATGTTTTATGTACAAATACAGAGAACCCTTGAACTGATAGAATCAGGTAACAAAATATTTGAAATACTTGAAAACAGGAAACCAATGCGCTCTCCGGTTTCTTTTTTCGCCTTTTTAATTTTTTGTAAAAATGTTTTGATTATTTTAGTTTTTGTTGCTGAACTCTAGTAATTACTTCCTACTTAATTTTTGATTACCTGTAAAATACTTACTCACCTACCCTACTTTGACTATTGACATTTCTCGGTAAACTTGCATTATTACCATTTCTATCTATATTTCATGTTTTTTTTTTTCTAAATAACGACTTTTCTCTAGCCTTCCGTTTTCATCATCCGACCCTCGATGATAGTCATAACCCAGGTAGGTCTAGCCTCCAGGCGGGAACTTCTTCCTGGGGTTTTTGACGACAATTCTTGAATTCCGCCTCCTCTTATTTTTTAGACAATGTTCTCGTGATATTCGTCGAACTCAATACTTTCCCGGATAAAGCCACGCTGGATGTTGAAAGGAAAAGTAGTTGTTTTCTTTTAGATATTCCCAAAATTCTTCAGCCATTAAAGTAGTTTTTTTCTGTTAGATATTAAAAAAAACTTTTTTTCATCGTAGATTTTTCAATTTACAGAATGATGTTTTTATTCAATATGCTATTGAGATTATTTTTCTTTTCCACATTATTCCACTTCACCAAACCATTTCTGAGTATGTTCTCTTCCAATTTTTCCACTCAATCGCTAGAACCAATGAACGGTTTATCCCGAAATGGGTGAATGGAACAGAAGGTACGAGATGATCGTTATAAACAACTCAGAGTTGACTAAATAGAATTATAGAAAATCATTGCCAGACCCCGTATTTCCCATTCATTATGCAATAAAACTAAGTTTTACCACACTGTTTTGCTCCAAAGAGAAACCACAACCACACTGAAATTGACAACTTCCAAAAGGAGTTCAACAAATGGTGAGTTTTCCAGTGAATAGTTCAAATTATATTATGTGCACATGTACCCACCGTGAACTCACCTCAAAATTGTTTGAAAGTTGTAGACGATGTGGCAATTTGATTACACTCGTTTTGGACGTCCATCGTCTCAATGGAATCGAAGATTTTTCACGACTTTCTCATCGCTCTCATCTGCAATCTCTTGAGGTGAATACTGACGAGCTCAAGTGCTACCTGGTGTTTTATATGTCCGTCGGTGCAGTGGTGCGTGAAAAAAGTGCGGTGATGATTGTGATTCCACACGGTGCGCTTCTGCATTGGAGCCATGCGGTTTCCATAAGTTTGGCTGACTAAGGGTGTCACTGGCTTGTATGTTAGTGGCCTCCACTAGAAAAAATATCTCAACGGCAATTGCTTTGATATTCATATATTTTGTTTGCCATCGGAGCAAAAATGTTACAGATAATTTCTGGTGAGTACTCTTTTTTGGAAAACATTCTTCTTTTCTCCATTCATCTATATGAGTTCCTTATTAAGACTGGAATGGAAAATCATATAATTTTCCAAATGAAAATGCAAATTTTCACGTTCAGAATTTGTTCTTCTGAGTAAAGGTCCCTTCGCAATATCTATCAGATGTAGTTCAAGTACAGCGTGGCTGTAGCCGGAAAATTACTTGCTTTCTGTTAGATATTACAGAAAAAAACTTGTCGTAGATTTTTTTATTCACAGAAAAAATTTTCAATTCTATATTTAATTGAGAAGGTTTGCCTTGTAAACATTCATTTTTTATTTTCACACATTGCTTATGGTTGCTTCCGTAGCTACGAATAAGGTGTATGAGATCAATCTGAAACATATATTTTTCTTTTTCTCGAGTAACTGGAAATTACTTTGTCGAATCGACAAAGATACAAAGAGGCGGATTTTTTTAGTTGATTGAATTATAAAACTTTACTAGCATATGTCCGCGGTTTGCCGCGTGGATTTTGAGAAGGTTTTACTGTACACTTTTCCATTCCATGCATGAAATATGCTGAATATGATTCCGTTAAATATGACAGCACGGTAAAATTGTTCGTTTCTCAACGTAAGTTGATTGAAAATAATTCTTATTTGTGCAGATGGGATAAAAACATCATACCTAATTTATCCATTTCTCCAATGAATTCACTTAGATTGAGACTGTTATCATAATTATAATTATAATGCAATGCAACAAGATTTAAATAAACATGACCTATCCGTTTCGATCGAGCAAAGCATACTCGAACGGTTTTCTGTCTTGCTTTTCGTTGCTCGACTGTTCTGGACGAACATGCTTAGGCAGTGCGTACTTCATCGGATTCCAGTCTTTCTTTATGTTGCTCGTCCGTTTCTGAAGCTCGTATTGCCTTTTTCTTGAGTGCTTGAGGTGGAGATCGACCAATCGTTTGCCGTTTGGGTGGCATGATTGATTTGACAGAGAAACTAATTTTTCGTGACTTCATTCATAAATTCACTCGCCAAAAGCATAGCAAATGCGTGTGATATCCATTATCTAATGGCGACCAACAATTGGAGTTTAACAATCAATTAACTTGTTACGTCACCCATGAAATGTCTCTAAAACACACGAATTGCCACTGAACTATACGAAATGAATATATTTGTTGAAACGACTCGTGTGCCACCTATTGTCAAATGGTTGTACTGATTCAGAATAACTTCGCAGACGTAGGCACTGGTGAGTTTCATCGCAATCGGATGAATGGTATACGGAATAAACAAATAAACTAATGGAACCCTCATTCCAACAATCACCTCTTTAGGCGTCGAATTTCTAAAAACACTGAAATACGTATTTCAATCTGTGGAACAAAGGCGTCAGATACCAAATTTTATCTATACAAACTTTTACACCTTATTTCACCCCTTCACGGATTGAATTTCTGAAAATACTAAAACACATTCAACTTTTTTTTAACAAAGACCTCAAATACTAATTTTTATGACCCCAACTTGAAAGCTCTCGGAATCCCTGAACAAACTTCGAGTCCCCATTTAGCCCCATTTCACCACTTTAGGGGTTGAATTCTTAAAAACACTTAAACACATATTCCTTTATTTACAACAAAGACCTCAAAAATAATTTCTTATGACCTCAATTCGAAAACTAATGGTCCTCCTATACCAACTTTCTACTGCCATTTTAACACCTTCAAGTTGATTTTCCGAAAACCCCAACATTCGTAAACTTCAACTGATAAGAAGAGCCCGAATACCAGTTTTCTCTTACTTCAAAACTAACGGTACTCTCTCTTTCACCCTCCCCTCACAACCCTTCTCACCCCTTAAGGGATGGAATATCGAAATAAACCTTCCTTAGAGGTTATCTCTGTCATCATAGAAGTACGCTGTTTAGGTCCTTCACGAACGGAATTTTCAAATAAGGTTGAACACGATATTTTCATTTGTAACATAGGAGCGAAACATCAAAATCCATGACCCCAACTTCAAAACTAACGGAACTCTCATAAAAATTTCCACCCCCCTTTTTCACCCCTTTGTGATTAAATTTCTGAAAACAAGATGTATTTCCTTATCTGTTAAAATGATTTCAAATACGATTTTCATGACCTTAATTGAAAACTAACGCAACCCTTATGCAAAGTTTCACCCCTTTCAACTCCTGTTTTTGAAACAAAGACCTCAAATACCAATTTTCATTACCCTCACTTGAAAATTAACTGAACCCCCATACAAACTTTCAATCCCCATTTTGATTCTCTAGGGTTTTAATTTACAAAAACACTGAAACACGTATCTTTTATTCGCAGCAAAGACCTCAAACAGCAGTTTCTAGGCCAATTAAAACCAAATTCCCCTTGGTTCCAAATCTTCAGGATTGAATTCTCAAAAACTCTACCCTATATGTGTTCTTCGATTGGAAAGAAAAGCCCAAATACCAATTTCCAGAACTATCGGTACTTCCACATTCACCCCCCTTTTCATCCTATTAGGAATGGAATATCAAAAAAACCTTGCTTAGTGGTTAACTTCGTCATCATAGGAATAAGCCATATAAATCTCAGTTGTTAAGTTCCAGCTGTTTGGACTTGGCGTTGATCGTCAAACAGTCAGGACTTCCGGTTCCCGTCACCGTAGCAAAATAATATACATAGAGCTCATCCAGTATTGAAAGGACCACTTTGGCCTTCCCCCACTCAACAACTAATTTTATCGAAGATACCCGAACCATGGCTATTAATGGAAATGCCATAGGCGCACCAAATTATTTGGTATATGCGATTCACGAGACGTAGAGAACTTACACTCCTATAACTTTCCTAACACTCCTATTTCGTTTTCCGCTGCTGCATAGTACTGACCACTGGGCATTTTGGCAAGGTAACGAGTAAACTATTGCAAAGTTGAATAAATAACTACACTACTTATTTATTAATTGAACAAACCTAACCTTTCAAACGCTGCATGCCAAGACACTGGTGAAGATTCGCCGTAGCACAGCAAATCGTGTCCACTCGTGTTTTCCCCCTCTCTACCTGCCAAACGGTCGTTTCAATACTGGATGAGCTCTACCAGTTTTTTAGTCTAATCATACGTTTCATCAAAATCGGTCTGGTAGTTTTTGCGTGATGCGTGAACAAACAAACAAACAAACAAATATACATTAACAATTTTATAATAGTATGGAAGATCGCATCTCATCTTCTGTGGATCTGTTGCCTCTTTATCTATATTGGTAGTTTGAAATTATATTATACTGGGTGTCAACGGATCTATTAGACAAGTAACAAATTCTAGAATATCAGGTGTATCAAAATGAGATTTGTAATAGGTAGATGGTATGTGAAGGGGAGACTTTTCGCATATTTTTCACTTTCCGGTCACTTCCGCTTTTGAATTTTCAAATGGAACACTCTGTATATTGTAACATTTTTGGATTTCTGGGACAATTCAGGATCAGAATGTGACATTTTAAAAAGTTTTCACGCCCACTTCATTTTTTCAGAGTCACTTCTAATATTGCATCTAGGTGGCCATGATCGGACGTGAACTAATCGCAAAGTTTTAGTGACTAGTACAATAGATAGGAATAAGACAAGTTGGCAAAATTACATTTCCGTGTCTAACTATTATTGGAACGTAGTTCCTTATCGCGCGTTGCGAAAGAGGGCTAGACGGAATAAATTGAGACCAAATGTTGTAACGAGACTTTCGCTATGGTTGTAAGCCGTGCGCGTGTTTCTCTGTCTGTCTCTCTCTCTCTCTCTCTCTCTCATAGAAAGCAAGCCAGTTATTTTTGTTTCGTCTTTCTATTTCACATTGAACAGTGTGGTGTCGCGACGATTATTTTTGTTTAGTGTATACAGGATTTTTGTACATATTCCTGACAGTGTTTCTGCACAAGTTCCGGATATTGCTGATGGAGTTAGGTAAGTAGAGATTTTATACAGACAATAATAAATGCTTATGTATTTTTAGCAAGTACGCATTATAACTTCTCTTTACTATTGTGCTAACCAAGTCATACGCGTTATAATCTCTCCATTATTGTGTGTTTAGCAAGTGTACGCGTCATAACTTCAATAAATTTAAAAGCAAATTATATTTTAATATCACAATATCAATGCGTATGTATTTAGCAAGCCGTGCGTGTTCTAACCTATACGCTGTTGTGTTTACGAAGTCGAGAGAGTATATATATATATATATATATATATATATATATATATATACTCTGTTGTGTTTACAAAGTCCCGCGCATCTATGACGTGTACGGAAGAATAGACAGACAGAGTGCATATATATATTAAAAATATTATTATAACTTAAAAAAAAAATTATTACAATTCCTTCACTAATTAATCGAAAGGAACTTCGTTCCATCCGGGTATCCCTTGACACCTCTCAACTTTTTTTTCTAATGGCGACCATTTTTTGACAAGCACTTTGCGGGAAAAGGATCTTTTGACGAATCTAATTTATTTGCGATTACGGGAGAAACAAATAAAATGAGAACATAAATTAAATATTACTGAGGAAAATACTGGATGATAATTTATTTACTTTGGTCAATTGTGCCCTGGATAATAATTTGTTTACTTTCACTCTAGTTAATTTTCAAAGTGCATTCCTCCTTGTTCAAGACACATTTCAGTTCGTTCAATTGTTTCTCTCAACACGTTCCGTAACATTTGAGGCGTTATACTTCTGAATGCCCGTATAATTCTTCCTTCTATGAATTCAAGCGTGGCTGGGGCTGTTGCATGGTGAATCTTTTCTGTAACATATCACCGAATGAAGAAATCGGACACAGTGAGATCCGGTGAGCAGGCAAGCCTCCGTACTGGACCATTTGTTGCAATAACTTGATTATTAAAAGATGCAATTATAGCTATTTATGTACCAAGTGCGTTATATAGATCCTAACGCCCGGAGGGTAACATTCACTTGAGGGCCTTTGACCCGAGGGATGAATGTTGCCCGATGGGCGTTAGGATCTAGTAACGCTCGTGGTGCATACAAGATTTTATTTTTCACGAAAAAGTATCTTAAACGACGTTGTTTACTTCATAAATTTCTTCTCATAGTATTTACTGCGTTCTGGTCGGTAACTGAGCACAAGTGAGCTTCTATGCAATTGCCATGGAAACATTGAAGAGGTTGCTAAGGGTTGTTTATTTAATAAAACGACGCTGCATTTCTGTAAGAATTGACAAGCTTGTTAGTAGAGGAAACTAAAAACGGTTGTGTTCATAATAATTATGGAGATCCCACAGAATGTGACGCTCAAAGCTGAGGAAGCGTTAGGAAATTTACTGCCTGTGAAATCCAAACACTTATACGAGAAGGAGTATGACCATTTTCTGAAATGGAAAGATGAAAACAGAGTGAATACCGTAAATGAAACTGTCTTGATGGCATACTTCCATGAACTGGTGAGTTTATCCCATGAAAAATATTAATATTTTCTATCCATTTTAAATTATTTCAGTCTGAACAATATAGTGCAAATAGTCTATGGACCAAATATTCACAGCTGAAGTCAATATTGATTCTTAAAGAAAATATTAATCTATCAGCATTCAGTCAACTAATGGCATTTCTTGAAGTTAATTCAAAAGGATACTTTCCTAAAAAATCAAAGGTATTGGAAGGTGGACAAGTATCACTTTCCATAAGAGAAGCTCCAGATGATATTTTTCTGCTACATGGAGTTGTTCTGGTATTGGGCGTATTTGGAGGCTTAAGATGTGATGGAATGGTCAAGATGACAGTTGATGACATTGAAGACAGAGGAGCCGTTTTACTGATCAAGGTACCAGAAACCAAGACCTGCACTTCAAAAAGTTTCATTATTGTTGAAGAAAGTGAAATGGGAGCCTTGAACTCAGTTAAAAAGTACATTGCACTATGACCAAAAGGATGTGAACAACGTATGTTTTTCTTTAACCTACAGAAATAATGAATGCATTGAGTTACCTGTAGGTAGAAATACTATAGGAAGTGTTCCTTCTATCATAGCGAAATACCTAAATTTGGAAAACCCGAAAAGTTACACCGGACATTGACCACGCCGAACGTCAACGCTTCTTGTTCAAGGTGGTGCTTCCTTTGAAACACCAAAATTACATGGAAAATGGAAAAGTAGTACGGTAGCGAAGAGCTATATTTAAGAGAGTATCTTCTCGAAGAACAAAATTGCTACAATGATAGCCCATTCCGTTTCCGAAAAAGAAAATGTTAACGTTCCGAACGAAACCGAATGCACATTGAGGGGTTCATCATCGGTCAACTCACAGATCTTCAAACTTGGTACTAATTTTTCAGGAACGTTTGAAAATTGTAATTTCTATTTGAGAGAAAATAATTTGTCCCTTTTTTATGTACCGTTATAAATAAAACTTTTCTGAGTAATTGATTTATTGAACTACAGAAAAAAATATTTAGCAGGCGTTATGATTCATAATGCCCTCCATAACGCCCCGGGCGTTATGGGTCTGTTACTAGCAACCGTTGCCAAGGTATTATAAAGCAGTGAAGATCAAGTGAAAAATAAAGTAATTAGGAACTTCTCTGGTATTATGAGGGGATGCTCCATCCTGTTGGAAGTGAATTCGCCGTAAAACTGCTAAAGGTAGATTATTAAGATGATCCTCAATTTCATTTTGAAGAGAACCTAAGTACCCAACCCCTGTCAACTGACTTTGAAACAATATTGGCCCAATTAATCTGTTTCCAACGATACCAGCCCAGAAATTGGCGCCAAACCGTCAGTGGAAATTGCCCTTCCTCATTGTTGATTTTGTTGGGCCAAGTACCAAGTATTTTGCTTATTGAACATACCACTATTTGTAAATCGTGATTGGTCGTAAAATATAATAAAGTTGATAAAATTTGGGTTAACACTATGATCTTGAAGTAGCCAATCACAAAACACCAATCGTCTATTGCCATCGTCAGCATACAAATGTTGATGTAACTGATATGTTAATGCTCGATATCCGTGCTTTTTCAGTATATTTCTGGCTGATTTGTGACGTATCTCCATTTCTTGACTAATTTCTCTCAAAGAAACCGTTTTATCAACCTCAACCATAGCAAGAACGTCGATCCCATTCTCTTTCATAATGTTGAACCTCTGTTTCGCCCCCCATTTCTCTTCTTGCCTGAAACGATTCTCAACATACGGAAAATACTGATGGGCTGGATGTTGCCGATTGTGACATCTTTGAGCATACAAGTCAGCAGCATCCCTTGAATTCCTATGACATTCTCCAAATATCAATAACATTTCCATTTCTCCACTTTGAGAATACATTATTTGGAAAAAAAATTGAACTGTAATTGAACGAAAATTGAGAAACTTTTACTGTCTGCTCAAGAAGCCTTCGTCACGTTCATTACCTGAGTGAGTGTTTTGTTTTCCAAAGGAGACTTGATAAAAATAACTGCAAAATATTATGCATCATGGCTATCCATGGCACACTTGACAAAAGTAAATAAATTATTATTCAGTATTTTCCTCAGTAATATTTAATTCATGTTCTTATTTTTAATCCAATCGCAAATAAATTAGTATCGTTAGAAAACTAATAGTTAGACACGAAAATGTAATTATGCCAACTTGTCCCATTCCTATCCATCATACTTGTCACTAAAGCTTAGCGAATGTAATTTTCTGACATAACCTCAGGTCCTCAGATTAGTTCACGTCCGATCATGGCCATCTAGATGTAATATTAAGAGTGACTTTAAAAGAATGAAGTAGTAGAAAAACCATTTCAATATGTCACATTCTGATCCAGCATTGTCTCAGAAATCCAAAAATATTACAATATACACGGTGTTCCATTAAAAAATTCAAAACCGGAGCCATTTCCGGTTAAACCAGAAGTGACCGGAAAGTGAGAAATATGCGAAAACTCTCCTCTTCACATACTCTTTACCTATACCAAATCTCATTTGGATACACCTTATATTGTAGAAGTTATGAAGTTCGTTGACACCCAGTCTTTCTTCAAGTGACTTTGGTGAGAATATTTGAGAGAATCATCTCAACCTTATAGTTTGTTACACTTCGACAAAAATATTCAATATTCAGTTTCCTGGTATGCTGTTAACACTATTTTCACATACTTATCAGTTTGGAAATATTCGGTTCAATTCTAATCCCCCTGCATACGCCAGTGATTTGAGGGTCGCATTGAACAAGATACTCCAGCACATTCCTATCCGGCAGAAAATGTGACTTTTTACTGATCACGAGTTCAACAAAAGGTTGCTTCCCCAGCGTCTCCTAATGAAAATGAATTACTTTCCTCAACAAGGAAACATTCTACCAATTTCCAGCGATGTTTTTGTTTTCAATTCCTCAAGAAACACGATATTTTTATTGCTGCGAGACTCTTGAATGTAAATTGAAAGTCGCGAATAGCGTTTGCTAATGAAAACTCCTTCAACTTTTAATTGCTTTGGGGTGGATTCATAGGATTTAGATAGGGACGACGTTTATTTTTTTTAATTTCATATTCAAAAAGTGGACTCGGAGGCTGAAAAGTTTATTCGGAGTTGAAACAGATAAATAAAACTTGACAAGACATGAATTGAGGGAATACAGAGGTTTCCATTTGGAAAAGGGTCTAGCAATACTGCCGTCCTAAGGATGAACGCCGTATGTTCCAAAATTTCGTAATTTGAGTTATTGGTGCCGGAGACTTTTTTTTACTCAGACTTAGATATCTGCCAAACATGAAAGCCGTATCTGTTCAGGAACTATATGAAGCCATTGACAAAAAACCTGCCGTATGTCTCAATTAGCAATTCGTGCCAAATAAGAACGCGGTATCTGAGCTCTACCAACAAAGAACGCGGTAAAAATAGGGTCTGTATGCGAACTTACCGCGTTCATCCTAAGAACGTGGATTATACCGCGTTTTTTCCTGGGATCGGCGCGGTGCAACAGCGTTGTTTTTGCAGGTTCAAACGCGCTTTGATTTCTCCCACAAATTAGATGCAACTAAGACGTAATAATAATAATTTCAGTTCCTTTTGCTGTGTGTTAGTTGTTATTGTGAAAGAAATATATACGTTTTATGGTAAGTACTTTTCAATATCATGTAGTTTATAGTAAGTATAATCTGATAAAAACAAAGTGGTTATATCCGAAATGACCGAAATGTATTCAAATAATAATTTATTGTGATCAACTAACTTACAGGCATACAAAATATAAATGCATTCATATCGTGGGCCTGGGGCGTGATTTGCATCGTGTAAAATAAGTCTGGAAATTGGTAAATTATTATTTTATACCTGGTGTCCGATATAGAGTGGAGAAATATAAATTTGGTAAATGACAAAAATGCCGCCAATCGAATACGAATATTGTAGACCTTCTAGATTGTAGCAAAGGGAATTAGCGGCAGTTCAAAAATGTAAAAACCCAATGTGGCGGCAGTAAGAAATAACAAAGTTGATACTGAATATTAAATAGGATGATCAGGCACACTTTTCATGTGTATCCGGTTTACGAAAAAATGCACTAAACTTTCATACTTTATAATCATAAATTGCGAAGCGGTTAAATGAAGACAATTAAAATACTTCATTTTATTTCAGAAAATGAGTCACAGAACTAGGACCAGTTTGATACTTGCATTGGCAACTAAAAAGCCTTTAGAGCCACCGCCTGAGGATTACGAAACAGTTTTGACACCTTTATTACCAGTGCCCATGACAGGTGTTAGTTGTTGCTGGGATATACAACCAAAAGAGTCATCATGCACACTTTTAGATAACATATTTCCAAGCAGCCTAATCCCAAATAATACCTTGATGGAATCAAATCCCATGAGTACATATCAGCCAAATTTTCCTTTACTTAATTTACAAAATTGTCCCGGAAATACTTCAGATTCACCAGAACTACCTGTGCAACCGGCAGCTCCAACAGACCTATTTATACCTTTGGAATCATCCTGTACAATTTCTGCAGGTGGCAACGTTTCCTACGCTACAGTTCGAACCCAAACTGATCAAAATGTGTCTATGGAAATAGAGAATTATTTTGAAGTGAGAGATGATATTTCCCCGAATACCGATAGTGATAATAATGATTTTAATCAAACAGGAAATTGTGCCGAGCGACAAACATTTGAATTTAACGAAATAAATAATATTACTAATGTTCAAGAAAGGGATGAAAGCAGTGATTATGAGGATAACATACCACTTTCCAATTTGATTGCAGCAGAAAAAGTAAAAGGTAGTGGCGAAAAAAGCTATACAAAAAAGGGTACTATTAGAAAAAGGAAAAGAGCAAGAAATACCGAAGAATTAAATGAAGAACAGCGACAAAAGTCCTTGAAAGAAAAGCATCAGGTGTTGGCAGGATGTGATATAAATAAATTAGGAAAAAGTGTTCCTCAACTTTTTCAGACGCTCAACGAATTCATATAAATAGGAACTTTTGGCAACTTACGAGTCAAGAAATAAAGAGTTTTATACTAAGTTCTTGTGACCGCTTGACAGTAAAAAAACGTCGTCATTGTGAAGACGATCCTAGAAAACAAAATACTTTTAGATATTACTTAAAAACAGAAAATGATGAGCGAAGAGAGACATGTAAAGTATTTTTTCTAACAACGCTAGGATATCACAAAAATAATGACAGGATTGTTAGTTCATGACACACTTTCCAAAACTCCTAAAGGTCAACTTCAACCACTTTCAAATATGCGCGGAAAGGCTAAGAATAAATACAAAATAGATGATACGGTCATCAATGACCATATAGAATCATTCAACCCATGTATTTCGCATTATAGGCGTGAACATTCTCCCAATCGCAGGTACCTTCCGAGTGACATATCGATTTCTAGTATGCATGAAGATTTTGTATCCAAACATCCAGATCTAAAAGTGTCATATGAAGCTTATAGAGTAAAAGTAAAAGCAAAAAATATTTCATTTCCAAAATTAGGCAACGAGGAATGTGAAATATGCGAGGAAGCTAAACTGCATGAACACAAACAAGATAATTTGCAGGAAGATTGTGAAATATGTGTCAAATGGAGAAGACATATCGAACATGCGGATAAATCAAGAAAACTGTATCAAGAACAAGCACGATCCAGTTTTAGTGCAGGTACTATCTGTGTTTCGGTAGATCTTCAGAAAATAATAATGCTTCCTAGAATCGACACTTTCAAGAAAATTATATTCGTACAAAGATTAACCACATATCACGAGAGCTTCGTTCCACTAGGGAAAAACTCGAATTTACCACCGTTTGCAGTTGTTTGGAACGAATCTATAAGCGGGCGTAACAAGGAAGACATAATAAGCACATTTCATGCCTTCTTATTAGGTCAAAGAGATGCAAATCGTATTATCTTTTGGCTGGATAATTGTTCCAGCCAAAATAAAAACTGGTGCTTTCTAACATTTTTAGTAAGGATGGCCAATTCAAATGAAATTGCAGCTCAGGAACTCATAGTATATTATTTCGAACCTGGCCATACGTTTATGTCGGCTGACAGTTTTCACCACCAGGTCGAGCTGTCATTGAAGAGGCAGGGCAAAACCTACGATTTTGATGACTTTGTTCAAGCTGTTGGCACATCTAGAAAATCAAAAATCGACGTAAAGTCCATGACTCATGAGGACTTCTACTTATGGAAAGATTTTAAATCTCAAACCAAACTCAACAAAGATTTAAATCACCCGCGCCTGTCAAATATTGTGCAAATAAAAGCCAGTCGGGGAAATTATATTGTTCAGTACAAAACCTCGTTGACTGAGGATGAAGATTTCAAAACTTAGACTTTTTATGCAAAAAGGCCATGAAAAAATCCGGACCTCTGTTAGCACCGGTTACTTCTTGTGCCAAACCTTGTGGTTTCTCACAGTCCAAGAAAACAAAGTTGCTCAAAGCGCTCGATGGTATCATTCCAGCGAACCGGAAAAAATTTTGGGTTAATCTTCCAGAGTGTGATGATTGAACTTGAGTTTGATTTACTTTTATATTAATAAATAATGTCTACTTATTTCTGTGTAAATTTATATCTTAATAACACGTTTTGTTCTAAATGCTAGTCATTTTTTTTTTCTAGAAATATTTTATACAAATATTAAATTTTGCTTTGGAATGAAGAAATTCATTATTATTTTTATCATTAAATAAGGTTTTAGCACATACCGCATTCATTTTTAGTATCACCTCTGAAAAACTCTAAAGAGAAAAAAGCGGTGTATTGAATTCACTAGAAGTACCGCTTTCATCCTTGGTAAACTGATGATAATTTTCAAGAATAAATGCGGTATGTCGATTTTTGGAAAAAGTATTGAAATTTATGGAACTAAAAACTTGCTGTAAAATGCAAGGGATATATACTACAACAATCCACAAAAATAATATTTATATGTCATAATATGTGTAAGAGCCAAACCAAAAACTTTAAAAGTGAATATCTCAGTTTGCTGCCTCATGAACATACCGCGTTTATCCTTATGAGGGCAGAATAATACCTTCAATTTTGATTCTGATTCGTTTGGCTTAATGGAATTCAAACTTTTTCTATTTCGTATCGTTCGGCGAGAATATGATGATAATGATGAACATTATAATTTTTTGCGGAAGAAAAATTACGTATTTCTCATTCTGATATTCATGCAATTCAAAATTGAAATCAAATTGAAGAGAAACCAGTGTGGAAAAACTTTTTCTGTAATTTCGGTTAGATTACATGAAAATATGAGGTATCGTTAACACGTGGAATTTTATGTGGGTTACATCTAACTCACGCTGCATTTGGTATAAAGATTACGAGACTTGAATAAATATCGCTCTTACCTTGCATTGGATTTCACGTTCTGCGAATCGAATACGATCCACAGTTACCATAAAAAATGTGAATGCAGGCTTTTTCTGCATGGCACTGAAGGCGGATTATCGAAATGGATAGAAACAATAGTACATTGCGTGTCCAGTAGTAGAAGCAATATATTCCCAGACGACACCAAGCATTGAAGTCTGGGAATGTGCTTTTACTACGAGGTACATATATTATTTTTTCAGATATCGCAATCAACATTATCATACAGTGCTTCGCAAAAGTCCCCTGCCCCCCTCTTATTTTTGGAACGATTATACATAAACAAGTGAAATTTGGAAACTGAATATTAAAGGTTGTAAACTTCCCTACTAGTGATGATAGATGACCAAATCGTCAAAGATGACGTCACAAGGCCATTGTGACCAATTATTTTGGATGGAACCCTACGGCAAGCGACACCTCTTTCAAAAGGTATCGAAAAGACCTATTCAATGATACTCATTTTGTTTGTGTTTATGGCAGTTTTAATGGCTCATTAGTAAACAAACTCGCTCACTTGTCTGGAACACCGTACAAAAGTTGGCAATTTGTCTCTATTTTATAGATATTTTCATGGGCGATGCTCTTCTGAAATATCAACAATCGTTCCTGCTCTGGCAGTCTCTTCGAGACTAACCCGTCAAGTTCAGTCATCACACCCCTTCGTGGTGACTTTGGAGACCTGCAGAACATCACTTTCCAAAGACTCGTTCATCCAACGAACAGCGAGGCTTTGGAACTCATTGCCTAGGGAGGTGTTCCCCGAGGCATACAACCTCCAGAAATTTAAAAAAAACACCAACTCCTACCTTCTTTCCCTTGGTTCCCACGATGTTCTCTGAACATTACAGGATATCCCTTTTCGTGGGAACCAGAACATAAAAAAAAACATTAAAATTTAAATTTCATTTAGTATGATATTAATGACAGATTTAAGAATCAGTATCTACTCAAAGAAATTGCTCGAAGTGACCTCCATCCACTTCCTGACAGTAGAATATCCTACTTTTAAACTCTTCTCGTACTTTTGCAAATGTGTCTGCGGAAACAGCTTCACATTCTGCAACAATACGTTGTTTTGAAACGTCAATATTGTCAGGTTCTGTGTCGTAAACCTTCGATTCAAGGTTACCCTACAGAAAAAATCCAAAGGTGCGAGGGCCGGTGATCGAGCTGGCCATTCCATTGAACCTCGTCGTCCAATCCAACTACCACGATACTCCTCATCCAAATACCGTCTAACTGCACCGTAATAGTGTGGAGGAGCACCATCCTGTTGGAATATTATTTCCAAATTGCCGAATTCATCTGGATTATCTTCCAAAATTTCAAGGATTAACGGTTCTATTGCGTTTTGCAACAGCTCCAGATAAACCTCACCAGTTAAATTAGTATTTGAAAGAAGAAGCTCAACGATGTGGTTTTCCAGGATACCTGCCCCAATATTCACCTTCTGGGGAAATTGGGTATGTGTTTCACGAAACAGGTGAGGATTTGCGTAACTCCAATACCTCACATTCTGTGTATTTACATTTCCATTTAGATAGAAAGTACTTGCGTCACTAAAACAAATTGTTTAAACTTAGTCTGGCTGTTGGTTAATTTTAGTTTCCATATTTTCACAAAATTCCAGTCTCCGGTCTGGGTCGTCGTCGGAGAGTTGATGAACCGTTTTTAATTTGTATGGATGAATTTTTTTTTTCAACACCCTGTGTACTGTACTTCGACTGACTTCACAGGTAGATGCAACGTGAGTTGTTGGAGAAGTAGGATTAACTATTACTCCTGCCAGTATATCAATTTTTTTCTCATCAGAAATTTGTGGTCTGCCAGATCGTTTCGCATTATTAATACTACCCGTTGTTTCAAACTTACGAAGAAGCTTCCTCAAATAAGTCCTCGATACGGAGCGATCGGGAAACCTCTCATTAAAAATATGTTCTGCTGCATGAATATTTTGTTCAGTTTCACCAAGAATTAGGATCGCTGCTACTTTATCACGTAAAGCACCCACCATTTCGCTTCTTGAAGCACTTAAACGTTCGGCCCACAACAGTTTAACAAATTATTGAAATGTACAAAAATATTGAAAGTACCAAAAGCTGCTAAAACAGTCAAACGTTCGATCAACAATACACAAATTGTCAAATGTACAAAAACTTGGACAATACAAAAACGTCGAATTAGGGACACTAACAAAAACGTCAGCTTATTTGACAACTATCCAGAGGCGGAGCTTGAATTTGGAATTTTAGTATTCATTGATTTAATTCATCACAGCTTTGCGTTTTTTTAAAGCGAGTTGCCAAAACTGCCATAAACACAAACAAAATTAGTATCATTGAATAAGTTTTTTCGATACCTTCTGAAAGAGGTGTCGTTTGCCGTAGGGTTCCATTCAAAGTTATTGGTAACAATGGCCTTGTAACGTCATTTTTGACGATTTCGTCATCTATCATCACTAGTAGGGAAGTTTACAACCTTTTATATTCAGTTTCCAAATTTCACTTGTTTATGTATAATCGTTCAAAAAATAAGAGGGGGGGAGGGACTTTTGAGAAGCACTGTATATTCAAATGCATAACAATTTTTGCCTATGGAATCGTTTCCTTGACAATCATTGTTTGCTTATTGTTGTGACAAAAGTCAGAGATTCACTACTCATTTCGGTTTAATACCTACTTATTGCTGGAAAATATTCAAAAATATTCAAAATGGACAGTGTGCGGTACACCACCAGAGTTAGTAGATGCTGCTAAAAATTTCATCTTATTGCCAAATAAATCCAAGGCAAAATATGAATTCGCTTATAAACGTTTCATGGATTATTGCCAAGAAAAAAAGACCACCTCCCGATCTGAAAATGTCATGATTGCATACTTTTCCTATTTATCTACAAAGTTGAAGGCATCTACGTTATGGTCAAATCAACCCATGCTGAGAGCTACACTCAGTATAGAAGAAAATATTGATATTACAAAATATTCGAGTTACGTGCTTTCCTGAAACGTCAAATTGACAACTTTTGTCGGATGAACAAATTGAAACTTTTATTAATCAAGCACCAGATTATATATACTTAATGAATGAGGTACGTTTAGATTGTAAGAATTTTAAATTACCTAGATATTTATGAAGTGTTTACTTTTTAGGTTGCCTTAATATTTGGTGTTGCCGGTGCATGTCACCGTGATGAACTATATCAATTAAATTTGAATGACATAAAAGATTTTGGATCTGAGCTTTCGATTGAAATACGCGATAATAAAACGAACAAACCAAGAAAATTTTTGATAAACGAAACTTATATGACATTGTATAGAAAATATGTTGCATGCCGTCCAGAATATTCTGAAAGTTGCCGCTTTTTCTTTGAATATTCAAATGGGAAAGGTTGCAGGAAAGTAGTGAGAATACATCAGTTTGACAAAATGGCTCAAATTGTTGCAGAAAATAAAAATCGTCCATATGCATATGAATACACAGGAAACTGTTTCCGTCGGTCCTCTGTGACAATTTTGGTTGATGCTGGGGCAGATTTAATTGCTTTAAAGAGGAATGATGGATGAAAACCTCCAACCGTTGCCGGAGGATATATAGAGAAATGTTTCACAAATAAAGTAGACATAGCGGATACAATATTCAGAGGGGGCAGTGACAAATCACATTTTGCGAATCAAAGCCAGCACAACTCTTCCGAAGGGCGCTCGGCGATAAAAAACACAGTTAAATTCCAAGAACTATATTTCTTCTAAGTATATTATTCTAATTGAATGATTAAAAAGACCAGTGGTACAGTAACATACCTTTAACTATTTCTCAGCTTTAAACGGTGATTTTTCTCGTTTCTCACCAAATATAAGTTGAGCACAATAGTCACTAGATGCAATTACACAGAATTAGGTAACAATGGAGACAGATAATTTGTTATAAATAATGGTAAAAATGCAGTTCTGGAAAATTTCGCATATCACCAAATAATTTGGTTTAGTGACAGTTCATATACTGCTGGCTGGAAAATGAAATTATTGGTAGTCACTTATTTGGAAAATATATGTGATATTTTAATTTCAAATCCGTGTTCAGGAGGCAGAACGTCATCCCATTTTGCGCAAGTATAATAAAACGCGGCTTTGGTAGCGTTTGACAGTCCGAGTTTATCAACATCTTAACAATGAGAGATGGGTGCCAATTCAAGGGTGCAGAAGTTTGCCGTTTGGAATAATGTGCAATGCAGAACTAGTTATTTATGTGTGTGAATGTCCAACGATAGTAAATGTGAGTGAAGTAAAAATTAATCAGAACACAGGACTGCTTCGGGCAAGACTGCTGTGTTCTGAGAACGAAGCCTCGATTATGTGAGAGAGGGAATGCTGGATAAGTGTACCTAATAGAAAGCAAGGTCCAAAAAAGCGCAGAGAAAGAGAGAGAGAGAGAAAGAAAACAATAAAAATCATACGATTTGTTCACGTTGCATAGAAGGGTGAATATATTGGAAATAGGCAAATGACCCTACAAAAATGTGCTAAAAACACGTGATTAGGGGTGTGCGCGATGTTTTAATTGGAAGAAATACAAATGTTAAGAGTTTCCAGTTGACGAAAATAGAGCTGAGATATCACATTAATGTATTATTATCTAATATACCGTTTGTTTGTCGACCTTCTGCTCAATCTGGCAAAGAAAAGTATAAAAAAAAACAATACAAAATTTCATCCCGATGCTAAAAGTGAAAGACATACTATTTTCCATTCGACACTCGTATCACCCCTCGGTGATTATCCAACATTCTACAAAAAACTTCTCTAGTTGAGAAAACCAACGATAAAACGTGTAACCGATATCCGAGAGTTTCATGCGTGCAATCTCACAGAAAAAGATAGTTCCATTACTAGAAAACTCCAAAGAGGAATTCAAAGTCGTGAACGGCTTATCTAATGAAAACTCCTTCAACTCCCAATTACTTCTGAGCGCAATATCCAAATACCATCGGAGTTGGTTTTCACAAACTAAATATTGCATTTTCATTCTGTGCGCGCTTTGTTTTCCGAGCATTCGGCTCCAGGATATTATATCTAGGAGTAGTACTCAACGGAAAGATATGGAAGGACTCATTGGAATTACACTTCGTTAGTTTTATTTCAGAACGATCGATGCCGAATTGATGGAATCGTTGCATCATGAGCAGTTTTTTTTGCTGGAGTCGAGAGTGCCGATTACATCCACATACATGAACATTGTTATTCGATTCTTATATTCATCGAATATTGGAAATTCATTCCGATAGTGGCAGGACTATTTGGTGATTTTGTCTTGTCATATTTTACATCGACAACATGGAGAACTCATTTTTGGTATTGTTGTTTCCTAAATCAAACAATTTGCCTTTGGCCAGTAAAAAACTTGATTTTCGTCAAAAAGTTAAACTGACATCTGAACGAAATATTTTGGTAACGGGTCTACTGTACTGGGAGGTCGATGTTCCAACATTTACAACTCGTGTACTACCATCGGATCCTGGGTACGTCTGAGTGATTCGCCCCAACTCCCATTCATATCTTGGCACATTTTCATCGACGATTGCAACAATATCATCAACTCTAATTGGTTCATTGTCTTTGATCCACTTACTTCTTCTAGATAACGTCGGCATATATTCTCGAACCCATTTTTCTTAGAGGAAATCAGCCAAAATTCTTGATTTCCTCCACTCCTTTCTCAAAGAAGTTGAATTGAAATCCAAAGGTGTTACAGGTCCCTCCCCACTGCTGAACCCAATCAAAAATGATTGGGAGTGAGAGCTTCGTAATCCGCAGGATCTGTAGAGACTCTTGTCAGAGGTCGTGAATTCACTATGTTTTCTGCTTCCACGAAAAAGATGTGGAGAGTTTAATCCCCGAGTGATTGTCCATGCAACACCTTTTCAATAGATCTTTTCACTGTGCCAATCAACCTTTCTCATGCTTCTCCCATGTGGGCTGCAGTTGGTGGATTGAATTGAATTTATATTCCCTTTACACCCATAAAAGTTCAGTCATCACACCCCTTCGTGGTCACTTTGGAGACCTGCAGAACATCACTTTCCAAAGACTCGTTCATCCAACGAACAGCGAGGCTTTGGAACTCATTGCCTAGGGAGGTGTTCCCCGAGGCATAAAACCTCCAGAAATTTAAGAAGAACACCAACCTTCTTTCCCTTGGTTCCCACGATGTTCTTTGAACATTACAGGATATCCCTTTTCGTGGGAACCAGAACATAAAAAAAAAAATTATAGCGTATCTGTTGGAATTCTTCACTGATTCCGTCAGTTCCCTATCAACTGCCTTGAAGTTTGAATCATTGTCACAAAAGATCATGCTTGGCTGTCCCCTTCTCTCTGACATTCTCATGATGGCCATGACTGTTGAGTCGCTATTGTGGAAATGAGATATTTCCGAATGAATTGCTCTCACTGCAAGGCAGGTGGAAATAACTCCCTATCTCTGCTCCTTTCTCCTTTCCACTGAAACATGAAGTGAGCCAAAATAGTCCATTCCAACGTTCAAAAATGATTCCATTCATCTGCTCAATCCAGCTGCGGGAAGTTGTCCCATCATAGGTGGAACTGGTTTAGCTCGTTCATTCTTGTATATTTGGTATGAAGAAAATATCGATTTCACCACAGCTTGACCATCTATCAACCAATATTTTTGTCGTATTTCATTGAGAACATGTTCTACTCCTCTGTGATGGAGTTTTTCGTGGTATTATCGCATTAACAATTTTACATATTCATGTTTTGGACTCAGGATGATGGGTTGTATGGTTCTTTCGGACATTTCAGACGCCAAATTATATATTTCTCCAGGTATCAGTAGTTCATCCCCAATTTCTGGACATAGTAAACGAAGTCGGCTGGGATAACTGAGATGTTTTTGGTTTTTCAGACTTCGAATATATTCACTGAAACATTCTTGCTGCGTTTGAAGAATCCAAGGTCTTTCTGCCTCTTCCATTCCATCTCTGATTGATTATTCGCATTTCCATGCCCAATTTTGTTTTTCATAATTTCTACGAATTTGAGCCACCAAGCTCTGGCTCTTATCAGCCTCAGCCATTTCGAAAATCTCTTCACGTCTGGGAGAACGTTTTCGTCCTAATGTTCCCTCGTAGCTAAGCAGGCTCTCTTCATCTCACTGAGGTCACCTTCCACAGTTATTTATTCTCTTCTGTAGGCCAAAAATCTTCTGGTGATTTCAGAAAGTCAGGACCACAGAACCAATTCCGGGAAATAATTTTGAGCAAGTCTGATTGCTTGTTGCCTCGTCTGCAGAATTGTATCGTGTTGGAACCCATCGCCAATTCACGATGTTTATTCTTTCTTGGATTCCACCGATTCTGTGAGCCACGAATTGCTTATACTTCCTTTCATCACCCCTAATCCAGTGAAGTTCACACCTGGAATCGGACCAAGAGTATAATCTATGGATGGATCTCTCATTTCGTTTTTCACTGACTGTGCTAATAGGCAAGCCATAACGGCTGCTTGTGACTCTAACTTCGGAATGTACATCGGTTTCAACGGTGCTACCTTAGTTTTTTCGGCTACAAGGGTAACAATCATTTAATCTTGATGAGTTGTTCGGAGGTAGACTACAGTAGTGAAAGCGTTCTTGCTGCTATCACAGAAGGTACGGATTCCGATAAACTTTGCATTCGGTATATTAAGGCTATAACATCGTGGAATTTTGAACTCAGTCAGTTTATCAGATCTTCCGTCCATTTTCGCCAGACAATAATCAACAAGTTTTCAGCCAGAACCTCATCCCATCCTATGCCGAACCGCCAGATTCCTTGCATAAGTATTTTTCCTCTCATCGTAAAACATGCTCAGTATCAGTGATCTTAATATACCGTGTGTAACAGGATCATGGTACACCCCCCGTATCTCCTTTAGTTTTAGAGGTAATTGATTGAAATTTGGGATATCCCATATACATAATAAGCGGCAGTTTTTGACCTACAAATGATCATCTGTTCATTTCCGGTTTCGCCGGAAGTGATTCCAGCTTTCGATTTTTTGATAGAACACCCTGTATATTATTACATTTCTGAAATTTGCATAATTTTCTGAATCCAATGATACTACATGAATGACATTTCAAACGTCAAAATTTTTGATAATTGAATTTTTATTTTTCCCTTTAAGTGTGCCATAATGGTTCCGGTTTATTCCAATTTACCCGTCTAATGCTAGAAAAATCGAAATCCCGTCAAAAATACTAAATTGCGTTTTTTATGAGCAAATAAAATTCATCGTAATCGATTTTGGGGTGAAACTCAATTTTTTCAAATGGAACCACATTGGTACCATGGTACCATTCATTAGTACTATTAATAAGGAATTTATTCATACCAGCTGATAAAATGTGCGATAAATACCATCAAAATTACAGCTAAAAGAAAATAAGATAATACAATTACGTTGTTCTAATTTAATGCTAAGAAGTTACTAAGGTGGCGTTGAAATACATAAAATGAACACAAAACATTACAACAATTGTTCGAAATGCTGTCCATTAACGTCAATGCACTTCTGAACTCGCATAGCTTCGAATACCTGTTGAAGTTACTAAGCTTTGAAAACAATGAAATTATTCATTCAGATTGTCAAATAAATAGGTATTGGTTTATCAGTGTTTTTATTGTGTATTGGAAAAGTCTATACATTTCTTGTTATTTTTATTCAAAATGCCCCACATTTATACAAGGGATGAAAAAGTAGACATGTTAATCATTTATGGGGAATGTAGAAAAAATGCCGTTGCAGCTAGAAACCTTTATGCCAACCGATATCCTGATAGACAATGTCCAGCGAGAAATTATTTTAATCGTCTTGAAAATCAATTCCGAAGAGAGCCTAACCATGATCCCGAAGAAAATGTTATCATTGACGAAGGAACGGAAATTAATGTTTTAGCACGAATAGAGGTTGATAAGACTGTTTCTTCAAGGCAAATTGGGTTTGAATTGGAAATTAGTCACCAAACGGTAAGCCAAGGTCACCTGATTTGACACCTCTTGATTCCTTTGTTTTTGGCCATTTAAAAAACATTTTCTATGCAATCGCTTTTACAACCCGCGAAGACCTGGAGTTGCGAGTAAGACGGGCAATTAATAGTATAACGGCCGAGCAATTAGCGAACTTCCTTCAAGAAACATTCATGCGAGTTCAGGAGTGCATTGATGTTGATGGACAGCATTGAGAACAATTGTTGTAATGTTTTGTGTTAATTTTTTGTATTCATTTTTTGTATTTCAAAGCCACCTTAGTAACTTCTTAGCATTAAATTAGAACATAGTAATTTTATTATCTTATTTTCTTTTAGCTGTAATTTTGATTGTATGCATCGCACATTTTATTAGCAGGTATGAATAAATTCCTCATTAATAGTACTTATAAATGGTACCATGGTACCAATATGGTTCCATTTGACAAAATTGAGTTTCACCCCAAAATCGATTACGATGAACTTTATTTGCTCATAAAAAACGCCATTTAGTATTTTTGACGGGATTTCGATTTTTCTAGCATTAGACGGGTGAATCGGAATAAATCGGAACCATCATGGCACACTTAAATGGAAAACTAAAAATTTAATTATCAAAAATATTGACGTTTGAAATGTCACTTATGTGGTATCATTGAATTCAGAAAATTATGCAAATTTCAAAAATGTAATAATATACAGGGTGTTCCATCCAAAAATAGAAAGTTGGTATCAGTTCCGGCGACACCCGAAGTGAAAAAAAATCATTTGTAGATCAAAAAATGCCGCCTATCATTTACATGGAATATTCCAAATTTCAATAAATTATCTTCAAAACTAAAGGAGATACGGGGGGTGTACCATGATCCTGTTACACACGGTATATAGTCTTGGAATCTGCCAAGAGTAAATTGTCGCACAATTGTTTCCTAGTCAATGATGTTATCCAGTTCACCAGATCAAACCCTGCGGATTTCTGTATTCTGCAGATATATTCGATGATATTCAAAGTCTCTTCTTCAGTATCCTTCGAATCTAGATAATCGTCTACGTGAAATTGCTTTGGATGTGTGACGTAGGTTATTCCGTGAGTTAGAGATTCAAAAGCTTGTCGCTTTTGTATTCGAACTCAAAAATTCGCAGGACAAGCTCTTCAATCTTCAATAACTCACAGAATAACCTACGTCACACATCCAAAGCAATAATTTTTTAATTTTTAGCGCATTCGACTTATAGGTTGTCTTCAAACAGGTTTTTATCAATTATTTTATTTCATAATGACTGGTAAGTTAAAGAGTTGTGTGAACGACCATGATGAGTTTTGCTACGTTTGTGGTGAATTCATTTCGAAAGATGAGCAGAAATTGATAACAGATACCGTGATCCACTTGTTATTCTGCTCACTTCAATATGAAATTCACAAGGTGCATCATAGTGTAACTGAAATGTGCATCGAACATTCGCGACAATGGGGGAGAGGTTCACCTGAATCTGTTGAATTTGGAGTACCTTTGGCATGAACAATAGAAACTTTTTAACAAAAAATTTAACCGAACTAGAAAAGAAACTGAAAAGAAGAAAATAAAATGAACCTCCTTAGTCTTAATAACTAAGCTCCAAAACTAATGTAAGTAACTAATTTTGAGTCGGCGCCAAACTAACAAACAAGCAAATTAATCAGGTAATGCGTACCCAACAAACATTAAAGGTAAAATTTACGTCATTTCGACCTTCGAATAGGTCAGCGCCCTAATTGGCGAAGGTAATTATTACGTTATAATTACCTTAGATTTACCATTATGGGGAAAAAAATGGAAGTAATTCAGAAGTCGAAATTTGGGAAATTAAGACATTTTTCCTTATAAGTTGAAGGCATAAATAGGTAAAATTGCCTCCAGACTAGTCGACTGATGGTAAAAATGTAGTCATTTTTACCTATTTCAGGTTATAAACACTGTAGTGAAACAAACAACAAACAATGGCAGGTTAGAAGAAGATGATAAAAGTTTACTGTATATTGTGTTTCTTAACCTTCATGCTTATTCGCAAAAGCGTTGAAGTTGACATGAACATGGCGTATGAAGAAAAAATTGTCAATAAACGTATAGCAGATAATGCAATAAGTGATGGTTTCGCATTCACACCTAGCTGTGATTTCATTTGCGATACAAATTTTTCTGTGATAATGTTGATTTTTACTCGTCTAAAACAAGTGGGCCCATCAAATTATTAAATTTGTATGAAAAAAAAAAACATTAATTTATGTCTACTTTGACAACTTTTTCCATCAAACACTTCAAAAACTGATTTTATAGATGAAGTATGTGTATACATATCATATTCACCTATTTTTTGACTACCAATCATTAAAATGTGGTCGATTCGAGAAAATTATGTATTATTTTTACAATGGCGCAAACGGTTCAAACCGAAAAATATGGCGTAGATTCCATATGGGACCTATATGTCGAAATTCCTTGAAATTTTGACTATGAGAACACCTAGACTTTGTTCAAAGTCGAAAGTAACCTTTATTCCTGACTTTGAAGTCCATTCTCCTTAACTTGGGATTTCAGACCCTTTCACATTGTGGTCACGTGATGAAATACAATATATGTTATTGGATGTTTTTTCATGCATGTCTATACGTTTCGTTCTCTGGATGGATTGCGAATCGTGGATAATAAATTTATATTTTACTTATTCTATGTTCTGTGCAGAAACACTCAAATGTCAATACGGGGTGAAAAAGTCAATATGTTTTGCTAATGTTAATGGTAAGGCCAAGTAACCTATAGTTACTCAGAGAAATGGATATTGACTAGAAAACCCTGTAATGAGTGTTTATTCTGAAATTAAATATCAAATCCATCAGTAATGTTGATAATAGTACGCGATATTTATATTTCAGTGCACATCTTCCCAGAATAGAAACCATGATTAATGTTATTGTCTAATGAGGGAATCTCTTTCCGAAGAGAAATAGCCAATCATAACATTTTAAATATAAAATGGTGTGTTGTGATTGGCTGAAAAATTTTGATTTGACATTTCTGCGTTTCGCATTCGGTGCCCGGAAATATACAATTTATCAGACAACTGTAAATACCATTAAAAAATCGACCAATTGAGATTTGCTTGATTTTGACTTTTCCGGAAACCACAATGATTGGTTTTGAAATTTTCGAAGCCATGGAAAGTCATGATTTCAACACATCAATCTCTTATTTTTGTTAAAATGAATTTTCTATTTGATTTGATTTTTTGCGTATTCAATACCATTTTTTCATCCATTTACTTCAAAAGGATGAACTTCATTGAATTCCATTTTGTCGCTGCATCATTGAAAACGTCGCGGCTGTATTTTACCGCTGGCGACAGACGAAGCTTTCTGAACGCAGCACATTCATTGTTCAGTATCTCTTACCGACATGACCTGAGACCTAACCAAAGTTTAAGGTTAACGCTTTCATGTTTTTATTTCAATAATGGATGAGTGTTTTAAAATAGTTGCCGTCATAAAAAGACGTGGAGCAACACCCATAGTTGAATATTCCTATGTACCACATAAGTGGGAACAAAAAGGAGAGTGTTCTACCAACTGCTTGTATGGAGACTTTATGCGACAAGGCCCAATGTCTGAGCTCCTCTAACAATGAGAGGTCATCTTCCAAGCTTTGTGCCTTATTCCCATTGAACTCATCGTCTTGTGATCGATATTTTTCCCCGGTATCATCATCAGTAAAAGCAATTTCTCACTCTACATTAATTTCTGTAGTTGATGATGACTGAGTGGAAGATGATGGCTCTGATCTCTGGATATCGGAAAGTATAGGATGGTTTCGGATTATATTTTCATTTGTTCTCATTCTGGCAGCTAATCGATAATAGTTGGTGGTATACCTGTATGGTTTACTAACTCTATTCGAATTTTTGCTCGGCATTTTATAGGTTTCTAAAATTTAGGGCACAATAAAAAAATTAAAGGAAGTAAATTGTATCATGTCATCCTCATCTGAATCGACTTGGTCTTTAATATCTGATTATAGACTAAGTTACTTTGAGGATTTTATTTTAGGTAACTTTGACTTCGTTGTAGACATTTAGTCTGATTAGACAAATATTGTGGTAATCTCGCCCTCATTGTAGAGCAGTAGGTATAAACTAGGTCAAGAAATGTCCAGGCAACTCCTTTAACTTAATTGGTGCCAAAATAGGTAATAAAGAGTATATAGTAGACCTGTTTACTGACTTGTAAATTCCCTGACTATATGAACACACATGAGGTAATAATTAGGTAAATATTCACCAGAAGGTTTTTCCTGAGAGTTCCAAGTATTTTGAACACATTTTGCTGGTTACCTTTAGGTAAAATTCAACCTAGTAAATAACTCTATTAACCCATGAGGCTGTGAAGGTATATTTGAAGTCCATAACAAGTAATTTCATACTACGCACTACGCCTATTAAGTTTTTGGTTTTTGAAGGAGATTTGGTGGTCTCAATTATGGTTTTTATAACTCCAATTATAACTTTGGAGTTAGTTAGTACTTGAAGGTAAAATATTTGGTCAGAAATGGGTAAATTCGGACTTCTTGAAGCCGTTTTACCCCATTGCTTGGTATAATTTTCCTATAATGTTAGTTGGGTAAAATGATGGTAGCGTGGTGGGCGGCGGCGGCGGCGCGTCCTTCCACCGAAAATTGTCGAGCGTCCTCGATGTCAATACCAGCGAGATAGCTACCCGAGCGGACACACACGTGAGGACACACGTCGTTGCCAGTGGTCGTGTGGAGAGCGCATTTTTGGAATATTATTGTTTATCGCTGGAGATTTCACGTTGCATTTCCATGTTTTTTGTTTCGATCATTTGTTCAAAGTAATTCAACGAACATCGTTGATTCTTTGTTTGGCGCCGACTCGAAATTAGTTACTTTTGATTTTATTTTTTGCTTTTCAGTTTATTTTTCTGTCGCTTTGTGTTAAAAAGTTATAATTTTTTTATTTATTGTGGCTAAAGTCAATCAAGTAGGTAGATTTGTATTATTTTTGAAATACTTACTTACCCACCTTTCGTCAATTATTAACTGTTATATACTATATCTAGCTGGTACCAGCGACTTCATCTGCGTTGAAATTTGTATTTTGTGTGACGACTATTACAAATTCACTCACCCCTTCAGGGACGGAATTTCTAAAACTACAAGATGTCTTTTTTTATTTGTACCAAAGATTTCAAATACCATTTTTCATGACCTCAACTCCAAAACTAACAGAACCCTCACACAATCTTTCACCCCTCAAGGAGTTGCATTTATATAAACGCCGAAACATGTATTTCTCTATCCCTCACAAATACCTCAAATACCGATTTTCGTCAACCTAACTTAGAAACTAACGGAATCCCTATACAAACTTTCACCCTCCATTTCAGCTTTAGGGGTTGAATTTCTGAAAACACTGAAATATGTCTTATTTCGATTTGTAACTGAGACTTCAAATATCAATTTTCATGACCCCATCTTGAAAACTAACGGAAATCCGATACAAACTTCCATTTCCATTTTACACCTCAAAGGCCTGATTTTCCAAAAACACGGAAACATATCTTTTATTTTCAACAAGGAACTCCGAATACCAATTTTCATGGTTCTCACTTTAAAAACAACTATACAGACTCTCAACCCTCATTTTACTCCTTTAAGGTTGAAATTTCAGAAAACCTGAAACACATTCATCTTTATTTGTGGAGAAGAGCCCAAATTCTGATTTCCACGACTCAAAACCAACTGTACTTACACGTTCATTCCCCTATCAACCCACATGTTCATACCTTCAGGGGTGGAATATAAAAAAAAAAACTGTCAAAATGTTTGCTCTTAGGTTAAGCGGTTTGGTCTGGTCGTTGATCGTATATCAGTCAATCAATGAGTCAGTTAGTCAGGACATGTAGTTATATATGTACATATCAACCCAAACACCAGGGAGCTACTGTAAATCGTTGGGGAGATCCCTCGACTGTCTTCAGTCTCCATCATCGAATTAACTCCGGTCCTCCATTATGTTGTAGTGTCATCAGAACAATATATGTGTGCCAAGTTTCAACACAATCGGTTCACAGGTGTAAAATCAACAAATCATTCTCAATTTTTCCACCCTCGAAGGTGATTTTTTTCAAAATCAAATGGTACCCACTACGAAGCATACTATATACAATAAAAAAGGAATCATCTAGATCGATAATTATAAATTCAGTGGATGAACCAACGATCAGCTCCCATTTTTCTACCTTCAGAGTGTTTTTTTTTAATTCAAATGGGACCAACTTCAAAGTATACCCGATTTAATGGAAAAAAAAATCGTCAGAATCGAACTACAGAATATACGCGTCAACTAGAGAACCTTCCTCTTATTTTTGTCGGTTAAAAAAATCATGATGACGACTGTTATTTCTGTATGACAAATATAGTCGGTAGTAGCGAATGAAAATATTCCAAAATTTCTTCAGAAAAAAGACCAATTCCTCATTCAGAAAACATTTCATTACCAGCATTCCATCAGCTACCACAAATTCATGGGGAAGAAATTGAGGATTTTGACTTGTGGAGACTGTGGAGAAACATCGAATCCTAAAAATATTTCACAAAATGGGCTCAATGATCTCTCAAGTGAATTAAATCTTTCAAAAGACCATGCTGAGTTGCTAGCATCAAGATTAAAGAAAATGCCTATCGTCTGATATACGAATTACTTCATATCGCACGAGATGACAAAACGTTTTTCTTTCGATTGAAACTTTGGCAAGTGATGAGCGTCTTTTCATTTACTCCAGAATGAGTCTCAAAGCTGTCCGTCTACAGAAAAATAGGGCAGATAGATGAGGTGGTGTAGTTTTCTATGTTAGGGACACATACAATTCCAGTGGGATTGACTGACGCTCTTGGATGTTCATGTTCGGAAATAGAAATTAGAACCATTCAAATTATTCTCAGTGTATTCTATAACAGTGTCAATAACAAAATTAATGATTCTCATGATGATATAAAATTTACCCCATAGAAATATAGCAATTATTTATTACGAGTAATATTTTTCATACTTGACAATATCTTCACAATTGTTAGTATCATGTATGATGACATCATCTGCATGGGTATCAGTTCCTCAATATCATCGAAGCATATGAACTTGAACAAGTCATATGTGAACCTACTGCCACATCAGGAAAACTGATAGATCGATCCTATCCTTGTGAGCAATGCAGACTTTATCCTGAAATCAGGCACCCCACCTTCGAATATGGCATCTCTTACCAGTCATTAGTATATCTTGAATACAAATTTGACCTACCCAAAATGAAGGTGAAAAATATAACACACCGGTCTTGATGTTGACCTCCAAATGTTTTCCTGGTTTGACATAACTACGGGATGATGCAACCAAGCAAGGGGAGTGTCAACAATAAGAGCACGAGATGCAATATCATCATTTATTTCATTTCATTGTCTTCATTGAAATTAATTCTTCATTTAGCATTCAGAGAGGATGAGAGCTTTTCAATTTGACCAGTTGACTATTTTAGTGTACCATTTCAAGTTGGAAATTCCGGTATATATTTTTCAGTACAACTGAAATTGAAGAAATAATGTTGTTTTCGGTTCCAAAACGAACCTATCTAATCTACCATTTGAGTTTCCTGTACAATTTTAATGTTCAGGGACAAAATCTGCATAATCAGATTCGGTGATAGTATCGGATCGCATATACTCCAGTCACACATAAATGATGCGATGGATCCGTTATCTCCATATAAAGTATGGAGAAGGACAGACATGAGTATCGGAAAACAATTGAGCTCCAGTTTCTTACCGAAGGACTTTTCCCGAATACGTTGTTTCTGTGAAAATATGATAATTGGGCAGTTGGCGCCACTGTTCAAGATCATCTGAATTTTATTAGAATAAGTTTCGTCTGCAAACGTGTTATCACATAAATTGTATACACAATCTATACTCTGATTACAACAAAAGTGCCTAATTTCCATTGTTCTCCCAAATAATATACTTGTTACAATTCTGCTCTCGATCAACTTAAGAGTTTTCTTTGTCCTCTGAAACATACATGTCACATTTGTGAAAAAGGGTCGGTGGAGGTATACATGAACATGTATATTCTGGATGACAACGGGTTTACAAACATCTTTTTTTCGAACCTTTTTTTGTAGAGCTATCGAGAGGATATTTAGTGGGTTCTACATAAGAGCCACATTTAGAAATATCCGTCATTCATTTAGAACTTCTGTTTTCAATAGAACTGTATATGTCGATTTTTTGGAATCACCAGGATATTATGAAACCGGTGGAATTTTGACTCCCTTCTTTTTTAATTTTATTTGTTCATAACTTTCTGAAAAAAATAGCGCTCAAAAAAATGAATAAACAATTTGCTAAAAAAATGGGTTGGTTTTCCGCGAATATATTGGAAATGATTACAATTATCACAAATCAAAGAAAAAGTACAAAGGGCAGGAAATTTACAAACAGAAAATCCTTAATTGCGAAAATTCAGCAATAACATTTAAAATTTTAATTTAGGGATCAAAATGGTGCTCAAAAGAAATATTTCCTTGAATATGAGTATCACGGACCGAAATGATTCCGGTATGACTTAGAAAAAATTGGTTTGCTTTCTTTGAGCATTGATTTTGTCAATTGAAATGTCAATACCATTGAATTGGAGCAAAAAAGCAAATTGGACAGCTGGTTTTTGAAATAAATGTGGCATTACATGTATGCCACCCGGTCTGGACAAAACAATTCGACCATTTGGACGGTGTAGTGTTTCTTGTCTTTCTAAGTCATAATGCTACAAAAATATTCAGTTGTCAAGATGATTGTATTATTCAATCAATTATTGTAATTTCTGATAATAAATGATTATTTGCTAATATAATGCAATTAGATAGAATAGAGTAGAATTTATTTGACCAAGTTACAATTATGTTTATGGTTTTTTAAGTCAATCAAGTACAAAAATGTTGATTAATATTGATTAAAATTGATTGAAATATTGTTAAAATATATACCTGAAAATATCACAAAACAGACACACAAAATTCACACAACAACAACAATATACACCACAAAAATATGACAGAACAGTCATACAAAATTTACACAATTTGAAAACAAGAACATGACTATATCGAGTAAGAACTCAAGACAATCATTGAGAAGTGGAGGCGTTCTCAAATATTCGTCGACAGGGTGAAAACAGTAGTACAGTATGTGAAGTTTCAGTTTTGATTTGAAACAGTTGTAGTTGAGCAACTTGAACTCTTGAGGTGAGAAATTGTAGAATCTAACGTTCAGTGAATTCAACTGTGATCTGTTGAGCCTATATCGGGAAGGTCTCAGGTCGTTTGCTCCACGAGTTTGATAGTCGTGAAAGTCGAAGTTGGTACAAAAAACATGTTTCGTTCTGTGAATCTCTGGAATAGTATTATAGGTGATCAGGGAGGAAATAGGCATGATAGACATATCTTTGGAGATTTGTTGGCAGTGATCCCTGTAACCAGCACCAGCAATAATTCTTATCGCTTTTTTCTGAATTTTAAAGACTGTAACTGTATGCCGTAATTCATGTGTGTGTGGAAGAAAGGGGAATAATACATCCGTACAGTGTTGCCGCAGAGTTGATTTTTTTATATTGCCTAACAAAAATATTGAACTGAATAATTTGAGACATATATGGGATGACCAAGAGTCTATCATCGACAACTACTCTTAGTAGTTCGACACTCTCATCTCTGCCTGAAATTCCATTAGTTATAAAAACTTTTTAACAAAAAATTAAACCGACGAAATACGGAACTTAAAAGTAAAAAATAAAAACTTGTCAACAAAAAATTAAACCGACGAAAAAATCAACTGGAAAGCAAAAAATAAAATAAACCTTCTCATTCTAAATGATAATTGAGCTCCTAAACTAATGTGCGTAACTGATTTTGATTCGGCGCCAAACAAACAATTATCGAAGATCATTATCTATGAAAGAAGTCATCAAAACGCAGCCGTGCATCTCGCTGCCATCATTTTACGCTTCACCTAATTCGATTGCTAGTTTGTTTGGCACCGACTCAAAATCAGTTACTTACATTAGTTCAGGAGCTCAATTATCATTTAGACTAAGGAGGTTTATTTTATTTGTTGCTTTCCAGTTGATTTTTCGTCGGTTTAATTTTTTGTTAAAAAGTTTTTATTTTTTACTTTCAGTTCCGTATTTCGTCGGTTTAATTTTTTGTTAAAAAGTTTTTATTTTTCACTTTTTTGTGGCTAAAATTTACCAATTACTACCTACTTGTTTTTTGATTACTTCCAAAATACTTACTTACCCACCTTACTTCAACTATTACCAGTTAAATAATATGATTATCTACTTTTACTATTTGTTATTATATAAATTATTTTCGTTGTTTTGGTCAGTTTATTCCGTCACTCAGTATATCATTCCATCCTCTCATGAGATATACTGATTTTGACGGAACAAGAATAATGTCAGTAGCGATCTGTCATTTTCAACTACGTATGTGTGTGCTAATGTTCACTAGTGAAAAATCAATTATCCCCTATTTCTCCACCCGTAAGGGTCTCTTCTTCCTTCCAAAATCTACATGTAAGGTATACCCTATCTATTGAAAAAAGAATCATCCAAATCGAAGAACCCAGTACAAAGTTATGCCTGATAGAATCGGGTAACGGACCAGAATTCAGAGGGTGAGTGATCAATATCCTTCAATTCGCTACCCTTAGGGGTGGATTTCATCTTTTAAATTCGAATGGGACCAAAGTCGAAGTACACCCTATCCACTGAAAAAAGAATTATCGGAATGGGACGCCTCAGTAAAAAGTTATTCGTGATCATACATAAAAAATATGATGGAAAAACATAAAATATACGGGTCGAATAGAGAACCTCCTCCTTTTTGGTTTCGTCGGTTAAAAACCGGTTTTTGGGTTTAGCTGTTTTTTTATTTCAGATTGTAAGCACCAAACCAGTTCTGTGCCCTATTCAAAAAAACAGCCATGTAATTTAGAAGACTATCTGCCTCAGTAGAAGTGTTTATTGAAGTCGTGTGGTCAGCGTATGCTACACATATATTAGGAGATATAAAGTGAGAAAGGTCGTTCAGGTAGATAATAAAGAGTGACGGGCCAAGAACATATCCCTGAGGTACCCCGTGAGGCAGAGTTCGACAATCGGAGCATGCCTCATTTATATATATATATATATATATATATTGCTTAGGTAGGACTGTATCAAATCGAAAGATACACCTCTGACACTATAAAAACGCAGTTTTTCAACTAGAGTGGGGTGAGAGACACAGTCGGAAGCACATAGAGTGATAGACGTATTCATGCCTTCTTCCAAGCCTTCGACTCTCTCAGTAACGATCTTAACGACAGCATGTGTAGTGCTGTATTTATTCCTAAAACCAAATTGACAGCAGTTGAGAAATTTATTTGATTCAAAGTATTTCATAATTCTCTGCTCTCAATGACTTTGAAGAAAATGTGAATTATAGATAGTGAGCGGTAGTTCGATATTTGTGTGGCATCCCTTTTTTGAATATTGGTATTACTTTTGCAACATTCGAAACATCAGGAAACTCACCATTTGAAATGCACGCGTTGAAAAATATAACAAGTGGATCGATTTTCAGTTCCACATTTCGTTTAAGAAGTTCGCTGTCCATACCATACAGTGCTTCTCAAAAGTCCCTTCCCCCCCTCTTATTTTTGGAAAGATTATACATAAACAAGTGAAATTTGGAAACTGAATATTAAATGTTGTAAACTTCCCTACTAGTGATGAAAGATGACGAAATCGTCGAAGATGACGTCACCAGGCCATTGTGACCAATAATTTTAAATGGAACCTTACAGCAAGCGAAACCTTTTTTAAAAAGTATCAAAAAAACCTATTCAATGATACTAATTTTGTTTGTGTTTATGGCAGTTTCAATGGCTCATTGGTAAACATTAAAATTTAAATTCCATTCAGTATGATAGTAATTACAGATTCAAGAATCAGTATCTACTCAAAGATATTGCTCGAAGTGACATCCGTTTACTTCCTGACAGTGAAATATCCTATTTTTAAACTCTTCTCGTACTTTTGCAAATGTGTCTGCGGAAACAGCCTCACATTCTGCAACAATACGTTGTTTTAAAACGTCAATATTGTCAGGTTCAGTGGCGTAAACCTTCGATTCGAGGTACCTCCACAGAAAAAAATCCAAAGGTGTGAGGTCCGGTGATCGAGCTGGCCATTCCGTTGAACCCCGTCGTCCAATCCATCTACCACAATACTCCTCATCCAAATACCGTCTTACTGCACCGTAATAGTGTGGAGGAGCACCATCCTGATGGAATGTCATTTCTAAATTGCCGAATTCCTCTGGATTATCTTCCAAAATTTCAAGGATTAACGGTTCTATTGCGTTTTGCAACAGCTCCAGATAAACCTCACCAGTTAAATTAGTATTGAAAAAAAGAGGCCCAACGATGTGGTTTCCCAGGATACCTGCCCAAACATTTACCTTCTGTGGAAATTGGGTATGTGTTTCACGAAACAGGTGAGGATTTGCGTCACTCCAATACCTCACATTCTGTGTATTTACATTTCCATTCAGATAGAAAGTACTTTCGTCACTAAAACAAATTGTTTTGACATAGTCTGGCTGCTGGATAATTTTAGATTCCATATTTTCACAAAATTCTAGTCTTCGGTCTGGGTCGTCGTCTGAGAGTTGATGAACCATTTTTGATTTGTATGGATGAAATTTATTTTTTTTCAACACCCTGTGTACTGTACTTCGACTGACTTCATAGGTAGATGCAACGTGAGTTGTTGAAGAAGTAGGACTAACTATTACTTCTGCCAGTATATCAATTTTTCTCTCATCAGAAATTTGTGGTCTGCCAGATCGTTTCGCATCATTAATACTACCCGTTGTTTCAAACTTACGGAGAAGCTCCCTTGAATGAGTCCTCGAAACGGGGCGATCGGGAAACCTCTCATCAAAAATGCGTTCTGCTGCATGAATATTTTGTCCAGTTTCGCCAAGAATTAGGATCGCTGCTACTTTATCACCTAAAGCACGTACCATTTCGCTTCTTGAAGCACTTGAACCTTCGGTTCACAACAGTTTAACAAATCATTAAAATGTAAAAAAATATTAAAAGTTCCAAAAGCTGCTGAAACAGTTAAACGTTCGATCAACGATACACAAATTATTGAAGGTACAAAAACTTTGACAATTACAAAAACGTCGAATTAGGGAGACTAACGAAAACGTCAGCTTCTTTGACAACTATCCAGAGGCGGAGCTTGAATTTTGAATTTTAGTATTGACTGATTTAATTCATCACAGCTTTGCGTTTTTTAAAAGCGAGTTGTCAAAACTGATATAAACACAAACAAAATTAGTATCAGTGAATAGGTTTTTTTGATACCTTTTGAAAGAGGTGTCGCTTGCCGTAGGGTTCCATTCAAAATTATTGGCCACAACGGCCTTCTGACGTCATCTTTGACGATTTCGTCATCTATCATCACTAGTATGGAAGTTCACAACCTTCAATATTCAATTTCCAAATTTCACTTGTTTATGTAAAATCGTTCCAAAAATAAGAGGGAGGGAGGGGACTTTTGAGAAGCACTGTATACATCGGTCCATTCCACATTTTCAAGTTGCGAATAGCATCAATGATTTCGTATCTTGTCACCGATTCCAAAAAAAAAAAATTAACACGGTATAGGCAGACCATTCAGAAAATCGTTTTGATCAGCGTTATCCTTATCAGGTTTTTTGCCATGGTACAAAAATAATCATTGAAGGATTGATGTAACTTTTTTATGTATTGAAATTTTTTCAACCCGCCAACAGCGATGTACTAACGTTAACATTGAGGCTTATAGTACATAGCACCCACCCGCCCTCAAACTGAATGTTGCTATGTGTCCTCACCCTGATACCTCGATGTCCCAAGTGAGGCATCAGTTGAATGCCATTTGGGGCTTGACGTGTTGATATTAATTCTTCGCAACTAAAAAAAATGTCAGACCTGCTTGACTCCATAGAAACCACTGGTTGGCCTAATGAATCCCCATCTCATGTACGGCAGGTATGTTAATACAGAAAATATAGGTTTTGTCGGAATAGTTTAAGTCTGCCAGTCACTAGTTCTCAAACCATTGTGTAACCATTTCATTGACGAGATTGATAATTGAATTACATATTAATACGAAACACTTGTTATTATTTCATTTCGACATTTCCACGGCGCGGACCAATACCACACCTTCCTATTTTTTTCCTGATTGTGAATCTTCATATGGTAACAAAAACAGAAAAGGTAATTCCAATATGTTCCCATTGAGATAATATGGAAATATACACTTCTAAGTTTCATACCTTCTTCATCGAAACTAATCGAGAGCATAACAGCTGCACTGCAAGAGTTCCAAATTATTCATAATGCTGTTTTCCATTCATCCAAACTTTTGATTGCCTTGTGATGTAACCACGGTATTCATAAATGATCGATGGATAGCTTTGATAATTTGTACATTATATCCCCATGGGAGTAGTCTTATTCTGGGACTAGATCGAGAAATGCATCAGGGAATGGATCTGATCGAAAACGAATAAATAGCATCTGGGATTTCCCTCTGTCAGTTTGTGTCTGAGTGATCGGTTCCTGGAAGATAGAAATATAGGGCAGAATTCAATCCTCGCAGGATTCCGTAAATTCGAATGGATTGTGACTTGGATATTGACGTCTCATCAACTAGGATATCCATAGTTTCTCTGGGTATTCTTATAATTCACGTATGGTCCTAAACGTAACTAGAATATTGAAAAAACACTTATTATTAAACAATTTATTACAGATAAAACGCAAAACTTGACACGATAATTGATAAATTTTCAGAAAAAAACTCCTATATATTAAAAGATTAAATTTTCAGGTGTTGAAGCTACTTTGAACAGGTTGTAGAAATCATCAGTGCATGCTCCGTCACGAATAATATGAAAAATTCAAGAGGAAAATTTCGAGAAATGTTGAAGACGATCCAACGAAATTGAGCTCCATAGCTCCATAGCAAGTATCCCACAGTGGACTACGATAATATCCTGCGAGGGTTGAATTCCAACAGTTTCTCAATCGACATCATAACAATGGAAATTCACAAAGAATGGTATATTACACTAATAGGGTAGGAAGTTATAGTTTCCCCAATATCAATTGCAGAAGCATGGAAAAGTCCTGTGAGCAGCAGTGGCGGAGATAACTAATTTCATTCAGATATTTTAATATCCTAAAACGTATTTCGATCGGCACACACCAAGACCACAGACGCTACTGGTTTTTAATCTTTCAGAGCTATTGAATCACAAATATAACGCGTGATTCATATCGCATAAACACACCTGCAAGCAATGATGTCCGACTTGATTGGCCCAGACGAATAGGTTGTAGAACAGACAGCAGTCACCCAAGTCCCCGTTGACCAGCGGGCTCTTTGGGCCGACGGAGACTGTATACAAGTAGTACAGATTATTTTTCGTTCCATTTCTTCGCATATACGCTCGTGTTAGCGAAGTGAGTTTCTATTTGCTCCCTATAGAAACAGCTTCTGCAATTGATATTGGATGGACTATAAAATTTCCTGCAGTGCAAGAAATGTTTCCTCCTTGTGTGCTGTATACTATTTTTGTTAATGGCTGGTCGAAAATACGTTGATACTTTTTTTTCATTATTTTTCATTATAAACAATACACGTTTCAGCTGACAGCTGTCATGTAACTTTTCTCCTCGCTTCAGCGCCTTTTTTGGATATTCACAAAGCTTACATATTTGCTCCCACTTTTCGTCTCTCTCTCTCATTTCCTCCCATGTAATCCCATCTATCTCAGTGCATATGAAAAATATTTGCTTCCGGTTAACGGAGCGCGTGGTCGGTCAATGTCATCGATGCGTACCTTCGTTAGTTTGCAATTTCTCTATATTTTTCATTATATCAACCCCATAAATCACGGGAAGCTTCGATGAACCCTACACTCCTCAGATCACCGATAATGTCAAACTCATGATGAAATTGAGAGATGAGGTTCGGAATAAGTTCGAAGGGACGGGAAGAGTCGAGGACTGCGATTACTATAAAACACTTAGAAACTACACAAGTCGGCTACTGAAGAAAAGCTTATATGGAACACATAACTCTGAATGATAATAGATTCATGGTTCAAATTGAAAAAATTATGTATACACAATGAACATAAATCATCAAACCTTCCTGACCATTTTTGCAATTTTACTGAAATAAACGACTTTTTTGTCTCGTCTACCCAATTCGGTGACATAATCGACTCTGATCTTTACGAATTCTATTGAAGTAATATAAATGATTCCATAACAGCACCTTTAGTATTTAATTTGATTACATAAATTCTGCTACTGTTCTACATTTCCCAAATCAAAAGTTAGTCTAAAGGAATTGATTTCTCAGACAGCTTCCTTGGAAATCTATGTTGTTCCTTATTGTTACCTGTTATACTACATAATATTAATTTTTGTTTGAAATTTTTTTTTTCTCAAAATGTGGAAACAATCGATGGTAATTCCGATACCAAAAGGTCAAGAACCCAAGGCTCTAAAAAATGCACATCCTATTAGCTTACTTCTCTTTCTGTCTGAAATACTGGAGAAAGCTATCGCTCATCAGCTCCGAGATCACCTCTATAATAATAATATTTTACCAACGATGCAGTCTGGTTTTAGATCGAATTCCAATTGTGCAACTGCCCTACTGAACATACTCGATGATATTGTCAGAGCTTCAGATAATAACGACGTCACTGCTCTAATTTTAGTTGATCACAGCAAGGCCTTCGATACCATAAATCACCAATTTCTCCTCTCTATACTGCACTACAATGGTTTGTCACATAACTCTGTTAAATTCTTTGTATCCTACCTCCCGAATAGATCCCAACTGGTAAGAATAGACAATGAAATCAGAAGGTAAGCGTACCACAAGGTTCTATCCTTGGGCCCATACTTCATACAATTCATACAACACAATTATCCATTGTCTTGAATAAACTAAGATACCACATATATGCGGACGATACACAACTGTATTACTCATTCAAACTCAACGGAATGACAAACAGTGTGAGTGTCCTAAACCATGAATCAAACTGTTTTGTCGACATCTCGAAAAGACACGCAGTCCATATAAACATTACTATGTGCTCAGTGATAATATTCGGGCGATATGAAACCAGGTCCAGAGTTGGTGGTTTGGGTATCAAAATCGGCGTCGCTGAGCTGCCTGTCGTTAATCAAGTGGAGAACTTGTGAGAAACAATCGATGATGAGCTCAAATTCGAAAAACACAGATCACTGTTGATTCAGAAGGCATATGGGAAGATGAAAGTATTATATCCCCACAGATACGCCCTGGGTACTAAAACTGAATTACTTCTTTGCGACACACTGATACCTTCAACCATTGCGATGTGGTTGACCACTACTTTCTGAATACTACTGAACAGCACAGAATCCAAAGAGTACAAAACTCATGCTTGAGATTCGTTTTCGGAATTATACAAAGGGATCCTGTCATCATACACGCTGAAAAAAGTTGAATGGCTGAAAATGTCTGACAGGTGCACACTTCATACCTCAGGGTTATATCACAAAATTATTATCGCGAAAACACCCCCCTACCTCTACAATAAAATACATTACAAGACTGATGTACATCACGTCAGTATCAGACGTAAAAGGATTCACATTGCTGGACATTGCATGGAACAGTTCAAAATATACTTCACCTACAAAATATCTGGACTATATTACGACTTTCCTCTTTCCTTCCAGGCAAAATCCTTGGCCAGTTTCAGATATTGTCTCAAACAAAGGTTTCTGGATAACATGTAATGTCAGACTGCTATGCTATGCTATGACCATGACTGCTATGCTATGATCATTATTGCTATGATATAACCATACTGATACACTATGTCAAATTATTCTATGTGTTGCCATAATGAATAAAATTCAGCGTATTATTGTGTATGACTTTTCATATACACTTATATATCTTTTAGTTAATTTTTTTTGCAACTGCAATTCCCCGCAAAAATTTTTTACCTCATAACAATAGCCGAGTGTGTGAGTACCACTTCGAAAAGGAAGATTTTATTTACAAAATGTCTCAATAGGATAAAAAAAGTGGTGAGATCGTTTCCGTTATTTTAACTTCACACGATTGAAAGAAACTAGCGTGCCAAGTAAATTTCCGAAAGGTCCCAAATACTTATCGAAAAAGGAATCGTGTCGAAAAAGCAAAGACAAAAACTTGTTAACAAAAATTAAACCGACGAAATACGCAACTGAAAAGTAAAAAATAAAATAAACCTTCTTAGTCTCAATAACTAAGCTCCTAAACTAATGTTAGTAACTAACTCTGAGTTGGTGCCAAACAAACAAGCGAATGCATTAGGTAAGGCGTAAAATGATTGCATCGAGTTGGGCGGTGACATTCTGATAATTTTTTTGAAGTAATTTAATGATCTTCGTTGATTGTTTGTTTGGCGCCGACTCAAAATTATTTACTTACATTAGTTTAGGAGCTTAGCTATTGAGACTAAGAAGGTTTATTTTATTTTTTACTTTTCAGTTCCGTATTTCGTCCGTTCAATTTTTTGTAACTCTCATATAACAGATTTAATGGGCACAAGTACATGGAAGGATCCAGTACTGCCTTAAGCAAACATATCCTAACCGAGAATCACAACCCTAATTTCGATAACACAAAAATTCTGGCAGACGAAAACAACAAAGAGAAAAGAGTAATAAAAGAAATGATTTGCATTCAAAAAAATAATTACGCTATGAATAATAGAAAATATATACATAACCTCAGTCAATTATACCACACAATACTATAAGACGGGGCACCACAAATACCTCACATATACCCACTTGCATAGATAGTCAGTAATATCAACAAACAAAAAGTATAAGAATAAATAAAATTAATACTCTTTCAACAAGTTCTCAACAACAATATGCCCATCGCCCTCAAAGTTCCCCGCCCACTCAAGTAAGAATAGAAATCGACCCAACAGGTACACCAATGATATTTACCGCAAAACAAAACCCCCATAAACACATTGATCTCTCGCTGTCGAATACACTGCCAGTGCCACGTCGCTCTCGACATTGTGTTAGAATAAAACCTGTAGAACTTACCACACTAAGGAATAACAAATATAAATCATACAAAATGAGTCATCTTCACAATGATGATCGCCAAGGTACGTACAAACATCGTTTTTCTACCACACCAGTCCCCCAGACCAAACATTTCGCCCTTGCACATGTCAACAACTATTATTTTTTACTTTAGCCATAACACAAAAAGTTTTACTTTTCAGATGTCATTGTTAATTATCAGGAGAAAAAAAAAATTGATGAAAAACCCCTACTGAAGTTGCCTCCGGCCAGGGGCGAAACGTCTAGCATGATCTGAGATGATTCTATTTTTACACAAGAATCCAAAACCTAGGAAACCCCAACCAAATATACATATATATATATATACTTCCCGTGCAGAAATACATGAGAAAATCGAAAACTAAATGCAAGACTTGACTCTTTCTCATATACGATTGTCAAACACTTATATATATATATATATATGTATGTGTGTATATATGTGTATATATATATGTGTATATATATGTATATATATCATTTTATAGATTTATTATCACTATTCGTTTCACTTCAAAATCTTTTAATACCTTAGTCTTATCTTGTGACAGTAATATACCCTGATTTTTACACCATTTTCTTGTTGTCTGTATTACCAATGTTATATATCATTTTATGGATTTATTATCACTATTCGTTTTACTTCAAAATCTTTTAATACCTTAGTTTTATCTTGTGACAGTTATATACCCTGATTTTTACACCATTTTCTTGTTGTCTGTATTACCAATCTTTTAATATTGTATACCTTCCATTGTTAATTATTTATATCTCAAATGAATGTTTATTATTGCTTAATCTTACTGTATTGTTAATCTACTGTATTCTTACACACAAGCAGGCATACCCTGCTTTGTAAGTATTTCCTTCAATTTATTCACCATTCGCCATTCCAAGAATGCAATTACACTGTGAAATTATAAATTATGAACTTGAGTGAATAAATTATGATTATGAATATATATATATATATATATATATATATATATATATACATATATATATATATATTTATATATATATTAAAAAATTTTAAAAAAATATTATATATATATATATATATATAATATATGTTTTCACATAAATTTTGAGTTAAGAATAACATTCTGCTGATTACATAATTTTCGACAGAAAAATAACATTTTGTAATTTCATCGTGTTCTATTTGAATTTTCTATGTATCCTTTACATTAACGTTTTATTTTGGTTCAGTTCACTTTCTTGATTCATTGCCGCACTAATGCGGTAACAAACATCATTTTGACATTCAGGGAAGTGTCGAATCACAGTTATTACCTGACAATTGTAGATAACTGATATTTCCTTATAGTACAAAAATAAATATTTTCAACAGTTATTTTCCGTTGCCTGGCAACGACTTAGTGCAAGAAAAAAATATCTATTTTATTAAATGTTATCAAAACTGTCAATATTCCTGATCGATTTTCTGTAAAGTAATTTTCCTTGTAGAAATGCATATTTTGTTTTGAATATTCGGGAAATATTCTCAACAAATACTGTTTGTGCATGATAATTTCATCATATGATGAAACTGTAATTTTCACTTAGTATAATCTTCAAGCAAAGTACTCAAAAAATAAAAATGTATATTCCAGGGGATTCCCAACGCCCATGTTATCACCTTCAGTATCGACGAAACATTTGAGAAGGAAACGAATTGTAGTCGGATGGAAAAATTGTAGGCCATAATTTATTCCTCTTAATGAACACTCTAGTTTGTAACTCATTCTATTGTACTCATTCTGGTGATGAATGGTCGGCATATGTTTCCGAAACATGTTTATGTGGGTGTGCTATATTAAACGGAATGAATGGTCGAACATAATAGTTTGCTACCCCATTTAGAGTGGCCCCCATTCATTATTCCAGAGAATTACCCACCATGCTATATTGATGAATGCCAACAATGGAATTATATTACCACTGAATTTCGATGAAAAAATTGGAGTGGAATTCCGAATGCATGAAAAAGCTTTCAGGTATTTCTTTACCAGCTGAAAATGTTGTAGGTTTCAATCGAAAAACAAAAATAATCCTATGGAAATTCAGTTGAGCCCTACCAGTCATGGAAAAAGCTGTATTGATTCTCATTTGATCATGGTAGGAAAGTTGGGATCAGGTACTTCATAACTTATGGATAACTGTTATGATGAATTGTCCTCCATCAATAGTGAAATGGGCGAAAATACGATAATACAGTGCGGCTTTTTTATAGCCCCTCTCCCCCTGTTGACTTTAGCACGGTTCGACGTAGAACAATGAAAAAATAAGAAGGTATTGCATGAAATCACCGATAATATTTTCTAAAATGAAAGACATTGTGATTGCCCGATAGATGGCGCGGGGGGGCACATCAAGTTCCAAAATTTCAAATAGTATTGGGGTCATGGCGAGGTCGAGCTCGTTTCGTGGTATTTCGAATAGCATAGGATGAAAGATAATAACGTTTCCTCAGAAGTTCCGCAAAATACTGACACTGGCAACTCGGATAAATGCCAAATCATTGGACTGATGACGTTAAAAGAAGCTGTGTTTGAGTGCCTCACTGAATTTGAGGTCTAAGAGCAGCGTGTATTCCAATAATACACAATATCTTAAGGGAAAAACTATGCATAATATTGTATCACTATATTTCAACTTCAAGCACATATGCAGCGAATTTGTGAGTTTGTGATCTCGCCTATTAGGTATTCTCTCACAATTCAATTATTGACTAAATAAAATAAAAATAGAATCAAATCTTAAAAAAGCTGTTCGAAATGACCACCACCAACATCCAAACATTGTCGAGCTCGTTTCGCGGTATTTCGAATAGCATTGTTCAATTGTTTAAATGACTTGTCTAACTCGTAATTCTAGGTCATCACGGGTCGTAGGGTATGTTTTGTGAAAGGTGTTTTTCAAGTGACCGCAAATAAAAAAAGCTAAACGGATAAAGTCAGGTGATCTTGCAGGCCACCTAAGAGGACCATGTGTTTCGATCCACATCTTCCCAAATCGGTAAATCTTTCTAAATCACCGATTCGCCTGTTTTTTCGCAACACCAACCTCGTTTTTTGCCATCCAAAAGTACTTATGCAAAAAACAGAACAACCTACTCAAATATGATTTGTGAAATGTCAGTGAAGCCTACTAACAAATTTGCAAAGGATCAGTAATGAAGAGAGCTGTTTACGATTTGAGCAGTGACTGAAGTAAACGGGAAAGTGATTTGAAATTGATTTAATTTTGAATGTATAAGGAGGTAACGAAAAAATCGTTACACTCATTGAGGTTGACATGCACTTTGTCATTGTTGGGATTATCAGAGCTACTCACAGTTTTGGTTGGGTTGTATATTGTCTCTCATCTCCTTCAAACCTGTTTTGTTATTTGTAATTTTTTTTCAGAACCGTACAGAGACATATCAAAACACTATGATAGATCATTTGACAAATGCAGTTATTTTAGTGAAGAAACAAAAGGGAAAAAACTATCTTCGTGTTTCTGGATCCAAGTTTGTCAATCGACCTCTCAGAACATAGCTCAACTCAAAGTCACACTTCGTGAGTGTCTTAGTTCACTGAATTGTTTATATGGTCCTGCACTCTTACTAATTGACTCGCATCGCCTCCAGATAATTCAAAATTCATATCTGCGGTTTTTTCATTCCAGATAGAATATGACCACATAGGATCTAAAATGCTGGAATCAGGTTGAACGAAGTTGAAGAAGCATTTGGCCATTGAAATCGCCATAGTACTAAACTGCAAACCTATGTATGTTTCCAACACATTGAAATGCACGCACACGAGATTAACTTACACTCGTGATTACTCAACATTCAACTTCCACATTCACTCGCAGCTTCTAATAAAACGCCTTCAGGTTGTATAATGATAAGATATTTCACAATCTCAATATCAATGGGACATTCAAGAATATATCACTGAATGTACCGACGGCTAACCCAATCATTCCTCTGTATGATTTCTTGTCCAATATCATTATAACAAGTTTTGGAATTGAAATTATAATATAATCATTTTGGAAAAAAATAATGGTACCAAAAAAAATGTGGCAAGTGATCAGTGTCAAAATAAAACTAGTAGCCGAAACAAGTATGAATAAAAGTTTATACAAATCACAAAAATGCTTCGAAGATGACGATGAAAATTCACAAATAAATACGGAAAATTCCGACTGGCTGCGCTATTATAGATTTTTCATTACTGTTGTATGTTTTGTTCATAGATTTGTATACCATTTGGATCAGGCCTCGTTAGTTCACATTTTCCTCTTTCACGTTAGCCGTTGGGATTTGGGTGGCGCGAAAGCAACTCCATGCAATTTTTCTGGTTTTTATTCAAGAATATATTTCCGTTTCTACCAATTTCAATAACATGTTTGACATTCACTCAGCTCTCATTGGATACCACATATGTTGTTGTTGATAAATCTACACAGTTATATTTTCCACTAAGTATTGGAAATATTGGAAAAAATTGTCACTGAAATATCCGAAATGGTTTTGATTATTTCACTTGCTTGATGATCAGTTTGAATAAACAGAGTGGTTATTTTTAGGTGGTTCTATAGCAAATTGCTTACAGTCAAATACATAAAAAAACTTTTTAACAAAAAATTAAACCGACGAAATACGGAACTGAGAAGTAGAAAATAAAATAAACCTTCTTAGTCTCAATAACTGAGCTCCTACACTGATGTGAGTAACTAATTTTGTGTCGGCGCCAAACAAACAAGCAAATAAATCAGGTAGCGTAAAATGATGGCATCGAGTTGCGCGGTGACATTCTGATGATTTTTTTGTTTGAAGTAACTTAATGATCTTTGGTGATTGTTTGTTTATCGCCGACTCATAATTGGTTACTTACATTAGTTTAGGAGCTTAGTTATTGAAACTAATAAGGTTTATTTTGTTTTCTACTTTTCAGTTCCGTATTTTATCGGTTTGATTTTTTCTTAATAAGTTTTTATTTTTCAATTTTTTTGTGGCTGAAATCTACTAATTACTACCTTCTTGTTTTTTGATTACTTCCAACATACTTACTTACCCACCTTAATTCAACTTTGACCAGTTAGATAATATGATTATCTACTTGTACTATTTGTTGTAATATAAATTATTTTTGTTGTTCTGGTTAGTTCATTTCATTTTTTTGTATATCATTCCATCCTCTTATAGAATATAATGATTGTGACGGATGTGGTAGAACAAAAATAATGACAATAGCGATCTGTCATTGTCAACTACATATTTGTGCCAATGTTCACAAGAGAAAAATCAATTATCAACTATTTTTCTACCCGTAAGGGTGAATAATTCCATTTAAAATCCAAATTTGATCAACCGTGAGGTATACCCTATCTAGTAAAAAAAGAATCATTCAAATCGAAGTACCCAGTACAAAGTTATGCGTGATAGAATCGGTTAACGGACCAGAATTCAGAGGGTGAGTGATCAATATCCTTCATTTTGCAACCCTTAAGGGTAGACTTCATCTTTTGAATTCAAATGGGACCAACTTCGATGTACACCCTATCCACTGAATTATCGGAATCGGACGTCCCAGTAAAAAGTTATGCGTGGTCATATATAAAAAAAATATATACGCGTCGACTAGAGAACTTCCTCCTTTTTGGTTTCGTCGGTTGAAAACTAATTTCATGCCTTCCACATCCTATGCCAAATTTCCACCAAATTGAAATTCTCTTCCATTAGACCTAGATGGCGACACCACACAAATTTTATCTGTTAAATATCTGAAGTATCTGGGTGTATTCCTTGATAGTCACCTGAAATGGAATACTCACACAGATTAGGTCATCAAAAAATTTATTATGCTATATAAATTCAAACATATCTCACAAATACCTCACACAAACCAAATGAAAATAGTATACCACTCACTTGTTGAATCCCACATTCTTTATGGTATAATAACTTGGGGCAGTAACATACATATCTCATTATTTTTAGCAAATATTTCATCATAAGACATCTATAACTATATTTTTATTTTTAGTGTCAATCCTATTATATCATACTCTGCATTAACTCAAGTAAACCGCCTTCGCACAAGTGTTCACTTTTAGAAGGTTTGTTTCTGTATATTTCATTCCGCCCGTACTTTTTTAAATGTACTTGAATAAAGATAGAAATAAATATTATTATTTTGTTAGTTCTCAATAACTGATTAAACATTCGAGATGATCAGCTATTTTGGAGAAAAAGTGCATTTGTTTTCAGTCGATATGTAATGATCCTAAAAATGCCCTATTTACAAGCTTTTATTTAGTTTCACTTGTTAGTTCGTTCGTTAGTTAGGGCTAAGTCTTGCAAGTGAATTTTGACCAACTTTCAGTGATCCGATTAATTTGAAATTTGGGAGGTGTTCATAATTCCGGTGACAATGCATTGAAGAATTTTTTTAAAAAAAACAAAATGGCGGCTCCAAGATGGCGGACGAGATTTGTAGTTATGGTCCGATTTGATTCAAAATTGGTATGTGGGTGTTTTCGGGAACGGAGATTATGCATTTCTTGTCAAAATTCATAAATTCGAGATGGCGGCTACAAGATGGCCGACGAGTTTTGTGATTATGGTCCAATTCGATTCATAATTGGTATGCGGGAGTCTTCGGGGTCGGAAATTATGAATTTTTCATCAAAATTCATAAATTCAAGATGGCGACCCCAAGATGGAAAAAGAATTCTGTGATGATGTTCCGATTTGATTCAAAATTGGTATGCGTTGGTTTTCGCGGTCGGAGATTCTGAATTTTCTGCCAAAATTCATAAATTCAAGATGGCGGCCCCAAGGTGGAGTACGAGTTTTCTGATTATGGTAATATTTTATTGGTATGTGAGGGTTGTCAGGTTCGGAAATTATGAATTTTTTGTCAAAATCTATAAATTCAAGAAAGCGACTTCAGGATGGCGTACGAGATCTGTGATTATGGTCAGATTCTAATCAAAATTGTTGTGTGAGAGTTTCTGGGGTCGGAGATCATGATTTCTCCTTTCAGCTCAAAACATACAGGAAAGAGGCATTGTAATAACATGCTCTATTAGGAATGAACATATTATCAAAAAGCAAATAATAAAATATTTAATCAAAAACATGTTTGAAGGCAAGCTTCCATTCAAGCCATGCACTGAAACGTATAAAATATGTTCGAGTCATCGCTGACAATGATTTGATTATTTTTTGGTGAATTATTTGGTTTCAAAAAGCATGTTTCTCACATTGTCATGCAATTATTACTCCGTCAAGTTGTTACCAAACAAACAATCATTGTTCAATAAAATTAATTTAAACCAACTTTTCAAAACCAAATAATTCAACAAAAAATAATCAAATCATTGCCATCGATAACCCAAACTTATTTTATACGTTTAAGTACACGGCTTACATAAAAATGTTTTATATTAGTTATTTTGTTCAAGCTTCCAAAATTTGGTATTATGATAAATATAAAATAAATCATTTGTACAAATTGTGAGGTTATGAATAACCGGACAGTATCAAATCGAGTTTTTTTTTTATTTATTCACGGAGAAGAAGATACTAAATGCAAAACATTCAATTTGGATTTTGATAAACATTTAGATAAAAACTTCCGATAAAAATAATTCAAAAACATGCTGTATGTGGAGATAAACATAAACAATCATGTTACATGAGTCTGCCTCTTATCATACCAGTGTGTATAGTGACATTGACTGTTGACATCCTACACTGATGCCAATAGTTTCATAGGAGGCGCTGATTCCGTCGTCAGGTGTAGGGTGTTATTGTCTTATGACTGAGGGATGGTTTTCTGATGGAAGCTCAAATAATCCCAGAATCCAGAAATATAATACCCGAAGAACAACGTGGCTTTTTCTGAAGTGAGTCGGGTACTGAAGTGATCTCATATCTTCAATCCGTTTCCGGAAAGTAGGACTTCAGAACTCAAGAAGATACGGTGTACAACAATTTCTCTGGAGCATTCGTTGGAGTACACCACCCCACATTACTTCATGAACTTGAAATACCTGGTGTATATGGTAATCTTCTCAGAGGGGTGGGGAGCTACACAAGCAGAAGGAGCCTATGCGTGAATTAAATACCTGCATCTATACCTACGTTAGCATTACCTCGGGTGTGCCTCAGGGTACCAATCTGGGGCCTTTTCTTTCCTCACTCTTTATATCCAACCTTTGGAGATTTATAAAACCATTTCATCTCTGTCCGACTGAAATAGTTTACAATCTGTCCTAGGCACTTTTCATAGGCTTTGACTGAATACCAGAAAATTCCAAATAGAGTTCTCACGACTGGAAATATTGTACAAAATATCATACAATGATAATAATGAATTGGATTTTATGTGTGTTGTATCATGAATCTGTCATTTCTAGGAGATTTTAATTTTTGTGGATCGAACCAACAGATTCCAGAATGTATAGGGACACTACTGTTGGAATTATATGGTCTTCAACAACATGCGAAAATTTCTACCTTCTATGGACTTTCAGTTGCTACTTCATGTGCTACATCTTTATATCACTATTCCTCGTAGTAAGCAATTGACTGTTGTTTTGTTGAGCAAATGCAATCATCATTATAAATACCCCTTGAAATGCGGAATAGTATGTATTCTATATATTCGCACCTATAGAATACTGAACGTAGGCACATGGTGTGATCGAACAATCTTGATCATATTCCAATGAATAAAACATTTCCAGTTGAGAGCCTCAACATCTAACATATACAATGCAGTTGATAACTCGAAGCCATGCCTTGGAGCATTTCTAGATCTAGCAAAGGCCTTTGATACTATAAATCATGGGATTCTGTTAGATAAATTAGAGAGTATTGGTATCAGAGGTAACGTATTGAAACCATTCGATAACTACTTGCAAAACCGGAAACAACAAGTACTTGTTAATGGGGAATTAAGCAGTGGGAGAACTGTTACCAGTGGTGTGCTACAGGGGACAGTCCTGGGACCGTTGCTTTTCATAATTTACTTGAACGACCTACTCACAAAAAACTCTGCTGGTAGATCGTTTCCTTCGCCGATGACACTACTTCAGTATATGTTGATGACACTTGGGACAAAGTAAGAGAAACTGCATCAAATGATTTAATTAATATCACTAACTGGTTTAATGTGAACTACCTATCGTTAAATCACAAAAAAACGAGGATCATCCCGTTCACTTCCTATGAAAAACAACTGCCTGCATACGAAAATATAACCATTAATAATACTTCAATAACACTCGCACAGTCAGTTAAATATCTGGGCATTATGGTAGACTCTTTCTTGAAGTGGGATGTCCATGTTCAAACACTAGTAAATAAGCTCCGTCGACTTATATTTAAATTCAAACAGATAAAACCATCTCTCAAGGTGAATCACCTGAAGATAATTTATCACTCCTTGGTGGAATATACCATTCAATATGGCATAATAGGATGGGGAGGGTTGGGAAAAACTAAATTGAGACCCCTAGAAATTGTCCAAAAACGGATCCTGAGAATCATATTCGGCAAACCACCCAGATACTCTTTCGATCTTTCATTTAATGAAACTCAAATGATGGACCCCGGCAGCTCTTCTGTGAATCGATACTAACATTCACGTATAAAAAAAATCCCACGCCTTTACTTAAACACCCGTACAGTACGAGGGGAATGGCTGCAAATGAGTTACTTCCTCGTGCTCCCAAATCAATAGGCCAGCGATCCTTCACTTATATCGCCCCTAGACTGAGAAACATGTAAGCAGGTTGGATAAAATCAATAAACTCCTTGAATTTATTCAAAAAGGAAGTGAAGGCTTGGATTTTGTCTATAAATAGGAACAATTTACACAATCTTGTTAACTCCGGATAAAAAGAAAATTATTAACGAAACATTAAGTACAGATCCCGATTTCTTTATATGGTTGACTTCGTCAATACGTTAGAGTCTCATGTTGGCGTACATATATATCTTTTTTTTTTCTAGAAATTATTTTATACTTATGTCCACCCTCAAACTCTCTAATCTTCACCCCTATAACTATTGTATGATCCTTCTATAGACTTTCACACATACACTTACATATACAGAGGTCCTCAATACGTAACTGTTTCAAATAGTGGATGGACACTTCAAAAGTAGGTACTTAATTGTAAAACGCATGACTGACTTGACTCATCTATTCGATGGGGTAGAAACTGCCCATAGACAAGCTCCTTGAGAACTTTTTTGGGACACTCTCCTCACCACTATATGACTAAGGAAATCTGTGTTGTCTAAATCTTATCTTGTCCATTTTCTTATTGATCAATTATTGCCTCCTGGGCTTTTAAATAAGTATAGATTAAGTGATTTTAAGCATTTCTTACCCATAACTTCATAGTTTTATTTATATTTATACTTTTTAACCTTATATTATTATATATATATATATATATATATATATATATATATATATATATATTTATATATATTTCCTAGTAGCAATATTGGCACTCATATCTCAATCTATCACATACAGGCCATGTACAAGCATATGATGCTTCCATGGTCGTTACTAAGATCACAAACACAATCACAAACAAGCATTTTATGCTTCTGTTATGATTCGTTTATTCACTGTATGAATGTACTTTTACCAGTTCTTTTATTGTAAATTTCTTCCAGTGAATGAAATTATTATTATTATTAATAAAATTATTATTATTATTATAAAAAAAAAGAAAGAATCCCGTTTCTAATTATTATATCCCACGATCGAGCATGTCCGCATGCCAGAATAAGGAATTCTCCGTACTGGCAAACTCATCTCTACAGATTTGCTGAATTGAGAATTAAAATGCACTAGAGAGTTTACAGACACTCAGGGAGAAGCATTCCTCCTTTCGGAAAATGAGAATCAGACGAGTACAACTCGAAGTTAGCACAGTGAATTTTTTTAAATCAGTGAATACTATGCTACTAAATGATTATAGATCGATTCCGGTCTACTACTCTCTTGTATTCCTGGCTATAAGTGGAAGTTTTTATGAGGATTTTTTTAAAAGTTCGTTCTGCCTTCAATAATTATTTTCTACGTGTTTTTATAAAACTAAGTTGGGAAAATAGACAGAGGGACCGGAAACCTTGGAAAGAAAATTTCGTAACATAAATAGGTTCAAACGGAGTGTCGATTGTTATTCTTCCATTGATATTTTGTTATGAGAATAGATTTTGTGGCTTTCCATGGAGTTCGAATAACGAGGGAACGGAGATAATATTTCTAAACAGAATTTCAGTAAAAAATCATTCCAAATATTTTGTGATATTTTTCAAGAACGGTATGTGATCCCCACTTTCACAACCCGAAAGGAAGCTGAACAAATATAGGAACAAACTATCAATCCGCCCTCTTCACAAACATCCTGGTCAAATTCTTTATCTAAGAGATGATTGCAATTGAGAAAACTAGAAACCAATTGGGATCGTCATATAACAAGAAGAAGATTGATTGAAATCGCAATTGAAATTGTATGAAAAATAATCAATAGAAAACCTTTTTAGAAACAAGCTTTTATTCAAATACGGTAAAAAATAAAAAATAATTGCTTTGGATGTATGACGTAGGTTATTCCGTGAGTTATAGATAGTTTTCAGTTCGAATACAAAAGCGACAAGCTTTGAATCTATAACTAACGGGATAACTCACGTCACTCACCCAAAGCAATGATTTATCAGTTTCTAGCGCATTTGGATGAAAGCTTGTCTTTGAAAAGGTGTTTCATCAATAATTTCATTTTGTGCTTTTTAGTAAGTATGCCTTGATCTATGCATTTTTGTTGGAGCATCGTTATCATGCGGTCTTTCTCCTGTAAGTTCTGAGCTATCTAGTTCTTCAATGGGAGACCATCTGCAGATTAATCTCGTCCCCTATCCTGGAGCTGCCATCTTCAATTTATGAATTTTCACAGAAAATCAATAATATTCGACCTAATTCAGAATCTTCGACCGCAAAAAACCCGACATACCAATTTTGAATAGAAACAGTCGGTAATCACAAAACTCGTCCACCATTTTGGAGCCGCCAATGTAAATTCATGAATTTTGACGATTAATTATCAATCTCCGACCCATAATTACAAAACTCGTTCGTCATCTCAAATTCATGAATTTTGACAACACATTCATAATCTCCAAGTCCGAAAACCTCCACATACCAATTTTTAATAGAATCGGACCATAATCACAGAAATAGTCCGCCATCTTGTAGCCGCCATTTTAATCTCATGAATTTTGACATTGAATTCATAATCTTCGACCCCCAAAACCCCCACATACTCATTTTGAATCGAATCGGACCATAAACACAAATCTCATCCGCTATATTAGAACCGCCATTTTGTTTTTTCTCTAACAGAAAATTCATAATGCATTATTCTATTCATAATCGAGAATTGGTGGAGATCAATTTGAGATCAAATCAAAAACACTTCCCCACACTCATTGCTTTTCCAATTTGGATGAATTTTTCTCGCATCATTTCTAAATTTATTGGACTGGCTTCCACTGGCCGTTGCTAATATCCGTCCTTTTAGTACAGTTTTCCATGAAATATACATTTATACATACTCATGTATGCTAAACATAACTATGGCTGAATATCCAATTTTGATGTGGGGCTTGTATATTTTTCTTTTTTCTATATCATATTATATCCAATTGGTTTCAGGACATGAATATTTATCCTTAATTTTTCTTGTATTTTGTTTTGTTTTCCATTTCGTACTTTATTCTGTATTTCAACATGACTTTCAACAGTGTTCAACATGACATTTTATTGGATAAATTATTCAGATACGGAATCCGGGGCAAACTTCATGAATGGTTTTCGTCATATCTCAAGGGACGTCTTCAGAAAATCAAGATAAATCACGTGGCGAACAATGAAAAATTGGTATTTACTTCTAGTGAACTTCCGATAGGAATAGGAGTTCCTCAGGGCTCAGTATTGGGCCCTATTTTGTTTACACTTTACATCAATGAATTACCTCTAATCCTCCCGAATGCATTTACCTGTTTTTATGCAGATGATTCCACGTTATTATTCACAGGCAAATCTGAGGTACAAATTCAAAACAACATTAACACTACTTTTCAGTCACTTCGTAAGTGGTTATACGATAATTCTCTTTTTCTGAATAGTACTAAAACAAATTATATAAATTTTCACACCAGACAGAATAAAAATAACCCAGCAGTAGAAATAACTATAGATGATCAAATTATAGACAAGGTGGAATGCTCTACTTTTCTAGGTATTAGACTTGATCAGAATGTATCCTTCAATACTCACTGTAAAATTTTAGCCAATACACTGAGTATTGAATGTTTTCAACTAAGATCTCTCAAATCTATAATTGACATACAGGGACTAGGTATTAGACTTGATCAGAATGTATCCTTCAATACTCGGGAAATCAATCCAGATTAACATACGGAATAACCATCTGGGGTAGTTCTTCTGCAGTTAATGAGGTTTTTCTGGTGCAAAAGAGGATTATGCGATGCCTTGCTAATGTTCCCAATGGTACCTCATGCAGGGATCTATTCAAACAATTTAAAATTCTTCCTCTCTATGGCCTACATATATTGGAACTTTTAACATATATACACAAGCAACGCAAAAGTCTGGTTAAGAATAACTCACTAGATGATCATCATACAAGATCAAAAAATAATTTCCATCTACCCAATGTTCGTTTAACAGTATCTCAGAAATCTGCAGATATACTGGGACTAAGATTATATAACGTTCTTCCTGAAGAACTAAAATTGATAGAAAGAGTGCACACATTCAAAAAAGAGATAAAAAGACTTCTCCTCGCCCTCTGCCCCTATAACATTAATGAATTTTTTGATAGTTTTAGATAAAATGTTCTGTCTGTCTATATTTTATATCTTATCTTATACACTTTATTTTTATATTTTTATATCTTATCTTATACACTTTATGTAAACCTTGTTTATATCTGACTTGTCCGATAGCCTCACAGCTCTATGGATTAAATAAAAATTGAATTGAATTGAATTGAATTGTTTAATATTTAGAATTGGTTATGGATTTTAAATTTTCTCCTACAAATTAATGCTGCTGCGTTTCCTCGCGCCTTTGAGTACGCTCAACATGTAACTAAAAAAAAAATATTTGTTTTTATCAGTACATATGTTTCATGTTACTGGAAATGAATGCGTATATATCTATCTATCTATGGATATCTTCTCATGAAATTATGCACTCTATTTTCAATCCCCCTAAAAATTCACCCTTGAAGCATAATATAATTTCATTCAGACACCTATCACCCTTTCAATTCTCATCCAGTGTTGAAAAACTCACCGATTGAGAAGCAAATAGGTGGTTGCCCTATTCAAATTCGAGCAGGTCCTTTTTCTTTTTCATTTTCTCGTGCACGAAAAACTTCGTATGCATTTGCAGTTACTTTTGCCGTAATTTTTTGTATTTCAATGGAATCTCGAAGATTACAGTTTACTCCTGAGAACAATGTTATTCTATATGTTGATACGAAGACAGAAAATGCATGTAACTTTTGCGCCATGCAAGCAACCTAAAATTACAAATATTCTCAGTGACTTTTTCTTGGTCTCAAATTTGAAATTGCTATTAGGGGTTTGTATCTGATTATATGTCTTTTGTTACCTAGTTTTGACTCAATTTTTCAGCCATTCGATTTTTATTTCTAATTCCTCACTGGCTGTTCTCACAATTCTTCGGAGGGAAAAGCTTCGACACTAATGTTTTCAAGACCGCTAACTATTCATGCATTCTGGTGGATATACAAGTAAGTATTCCTTCATTCGAGCCAACTCCTCATTATACCATGTGAAGCAAATTGAGAAAAATATATTTAGAGAAAAGCAACTATATTTTCATCATGTTGTGAGTTCAACTTTGCCTACAGCTCTCTGACTTCATCTCCCGCAATACGATTGCGAACAGTTATGTCGCCTTTTACTGACACTGTGATAACAAACCACGGCCCAATAGTTGGTTGATAGTTCATGCCATAAATACAAATGAATTAAACTAAATTTTTCCTCCACATACATGTCTCCTTGTTTTCCGTTCGAAGAAACGGAAAATATGTACCTCTAGAATAATACCATCCTCGTTATTTTCAAAAAGAAACAAAATCTAATGATTCTAGCTTCCATTGGAATACGTATAATTGGAAAAAAACTGCAAATGCATAGGGAGTTTATTTTGCTGTCGAACTAAATGAAACTAGGTTGATTGCAGAAGGAAATGAAAAAGGAAATAAGGACCTGCTCGAATTTGAATGGAGCAGTCACCCATTCTTTGGTAGTTTTATGACGCTATAGAGAGCAATATCGATTTCTTTTTAATTTCCGAATATTTCTCCATGGGTGAGTTTCTCGATGCGGGGTGAAGAGTGGAAAGGAGAAAGGTTACCGGACGGACTTTTATCATCCGCGAAGGGTCTAAACCTTGGGGAATTGAAAATGAGGTTACATGATAATACGGAACTCTGAACATTTATGATAGTACTTATGGGCAGGAAGAATATAAACATATATATATATATATATTTATATATATATATATATATGTATATATATATATATATATATATATATATATATATATATATATTGGGTATAGTGGGTTCTTGAATCTTGGTGATTGTATTTTTGGAGTTTTCTTGGGTTTCAGATTCGATTGTAATAAAATGAGACGAAATTTACATTTATTTAGACGTTTCGCCCTCGTTCGGGGGCATCTTCAGTAAAATTTATTGAAAACATCAAAAACATTTGAATCTTTTGGGTTACGTATCTTGGTTTTACCATGCTTGTGTTTTGTTACCAATAGGTTGTCAGCAGAATTCGTTCACAAGTTTTGTATGCTCTTCCTCCGGATAATTTTTCGTACTGCAACCATACCAATGGACTAACAGCTTGGAATTATCCTTGTAATTCACTATTTACAGAGTAAAAGAATAATATATTTCAGTGCCTCGTTAAATCTTGTTCTAATGCCTTGACACCAAACTTTTTTTGGTTTCTTACTATATATATCGATCGACAGCTTCAAACTACTACCACGTTGAACTTCAAACATTTTTCTATTATAAAGAAACATCAGTGCCACCTCTATGCCTGTTGAGAATACTTGGCACAAGACTGTCTTTTATATGCTATTACTAATATATCCCAGTGGAGAAGTATTTAGGGATAAACAAATAATCGTCCAATAAACAATTATACTTTTTTTTTCATTCATTTGAATATTTCACAAGGTATATATATATATATATATATATATATATATATATATATATATATATATATATATATTTATACAGGGTGAGTCAGACATTCACGGTACTAGTTGAGGCAATAAATTATCCATTTGTTACAGGAGTTTTTCCATTATGTTTAAAAAATGCAATAGTCATTTCACTGCATAAAGGGGGTGAGAATCCCGCAAACTTCAGACCCACTTCAATACCACCCACACTCTCAAAAATGATAGAGAAACTTGTGAAAAATAGGAATCATTGCTTTTTTGAATAAGTACAACACTATTTATCCCACTCAATTTGGATTTCGAAGAGAATAAGGAACTGATGATGCAATATTCAACCTTTTTCAGAATGTTTATCCGAATCTGAATGATAAAGAAATTGCTGCAGTGGTTTCTCTTTACCTAACAAAGGCATTTGATTATATTGACCATTAAAATTTGTTGCAAAAATTGGAGATATATGGATTTAAAAATGTTGTTATCCAATGGTTCCAGTCATATTCAACTGGACGAACGCAAAGAGTATCTCTTCAAGAAAACTCATCGCACAAAATAGAAATTAATTGGGAAGTACCTCATGGGTCAGTTCTGGGACCACATACATAAATGATCTAGCCTCAATTAAATTTTCGGGGGAATTCACCCAATTTGCAGATGACACCACAATACTTTGGCATAATAAAAATGGCTCAGAGCTTCATCAAAGGATCGAGAATGATATTAGTAGAGTGGTATATGTGCTAGGCTAAATTCCAGGACTCTAGCAAGCCACTCTTTATCAAACATTACATTTTACACTACACTAACATTCAATATAACATTACCAATTCCAACAGAGGTAATGGAAAACAGTTCAAGAATTCTGTAAAAAATCTTCTATTGACAAATGCTTTGATAAGATGAATTCTACTGTACCAAGTTTAAGTGTTGTGAACTCAACTTTGTCGTTCTTCCTTAGTTGTATAATATACAGTTTTAATGTTTTTTTTTGATTATCATCAGTTTGATCAAGGCACGCGAAGCCAATTTTTCATTGTGATAATTTTAATAATTTATTTTGTACTTGTATTTTATATCATTTTTATGGTGGTAATTTATATTTATATAATTGTTATTTCTGTTTTGTTTTTGTATATTATATTCAAACTTGGTTGTTGCTGACCAGCACGGTTAAAATGTGTAATGTGAACAAAGTTTTACTTCATACCAAAATTTTATCAAATTGTTAGGTACTCAATAATAACTATTGTTTCCTTTTAGTTGTAAAGGACTCTGTCATTGAGAATCATATTTTTCAGACAATAAAGCATTTTTAAGCATTTTTATTTGATTTGATTTATAAAAAAAAACATCTGCAGTTGCTACCCTTCATAGACAAGTATCGAGGAGAAGAATCCAACAAATATAAATAAGCTATAGTATAGCAAAACACATATTGTGGGTTTTGTTAACGAATTTTTTTTGGAAATCTTAGTGAAGTGTTTTTAGGTCACTTAAATCATGAATTTTCGTCAAGTATCGGCCGCGCTTATTCAAAATGAATGAGTTTAATACCATTCGGCTTTTTCAGAAATATCCGAAAAATCCCGCTGGAGTGATTTATGTTATTAATTCCACTTTTGAGTACTTTTTCAGTTATTTTCCTTATAGCTTATATACTAATTACTGCACCCTACAGATTCAACTCAATCAACATCTACTTCTGACATATTTTGTGATGGACAAATTGAGAATTGGTCTAATTTCAGTGTAAAACGATTGCCAAATTACTCTTTTGCAAAGGAGGGCAATGTGTTTATCAGCCTATGTATGTATTCATGTATGTTTGTTCCTATGTGTCCCACTAGAGACCAAACGCGTGGGGCGATTTGGATGATTCTTACGTCAATCGAATTGTCTCAATATTGCGAGTATCATCAAAGACATGACGGTGATCAAAATTCAATATGGCGACAACCAGACGCCGTAATGTGGCAAAATTCAATATGGCGACAACCAGAAGCCATATTATGAAAGAGGTATAACAGCGCATAGCTTGGATCAGTAATTGGTTAATTTGCTCGTTAGTTGGTTTATTTCAGTTTTAGTTACTATTTCGTTTTCGTTACATTTTGAGTACACTAGCACTGAAATATTTCAATGGAAACTTAATTGAGTACAGTGAAACTTGGATGTAACGAACGGCTTGATGACTAGAAAAGGTTCGTTATAAAAAGTGTTTGCTACATAGAAAATATACGGTACATGCATCCTGGTAGATTTTTTTTTCGCGTAAATTGACGACACTGTTGATCCCGACAAATTTGTGCATTTGCGCACCCTCTGTGAAAGTTTCGAATTATTTCCCGCTCAACCGACAATATAATACCGCATGCTTTCGTAGTAGGGATATCAGTACAATGCAGTTGAACACCTACTAACACTACGCTATGTATCTTAACAAATCCCCAACAGAAAAATAGGGAAATCCCACCGGTTAACTGCGGTCGTAAAATTTCGCAAATTATCGGCACTTGAACAATTTTCCCTTGGAAGTTCGGCATAACCGAGTTTGGCTGTATCTTGTTAGTGACTGAAATTATCCATCTACTTTGTTGTTGAAGTATTTTCATTTGTTATTAGTGAAATTGTTCATATACTTTGCTAGTGTATGATTCAGTACACATAGTGAGAGTGTGCATCTATTTGTTGTATAACTTAGTATTATACAGGGTGTAACATAAGTACGTTAAAATATTCATGTCACGTATTCCTGAGACAATTTTAAGAAAAAAAGTCTATATAAACTTGAACTTGAACAATTTTCCCTCAGAAGTTCGGCATAACCGAGTTTGGGTGTATCTTGTTAGTCACTGAAATTATCCATCTACTCTGTTGTTGTGGTATTTTCATTGTAGTATTGTTATTAGTGAAATCGTTCATATACTTTGCTAGTGTATGATTCAGTACACATAGTGAGAGTGTGCATCTATTTGTTGTATACCTTAGTATTATACAGGGTGTAACATAAGTACGTTAAAATATTCATGTGACGTATTGCTGAGACAATTTAAAAAAAAAGTCTATGTAAACTTTTGTCCGGAAAAGCTTCGTTTCGGAAACACAAGGTGTTAAAATTGAATTTTTTTGTTCGCTTTTCAAAAATAACTTTTGCAAAAAATAAGTTATTTGCACGAAATTTGGTACCCGGGGTTTTTTTGACGTGGGAAATCATAATTTCGCATTAATTTTCATGTAACATCTAGAGGGCGCTGCGTACGCTGTCATTATTTATTTTGAATTGCCCATACATTTTTGACAGTAAACTTTTGGTACTTTCCATGAAAAAACATCATTCCCACACCTTTTCCAAGTAAAGAAGGTACACTTCCTTAAAAACGCTGGAGGTGATCGTTTTCGAGATATTTACAATTTTCTATATCGATGCATGTTACTTAGCTCCTAGGGCGCTAAGTGAAGTTGCTGAGAACATTACAAAAACTACGTATGTGGTTGGTTTTCGAAATGCAGATTGTTGAAATTTTTCAAAACATGGTTGGTTTTTGTCATAAGTTATTTGCAACTGCAGTTATTTTCATCAAACTTTAAACACAGACTTCTTTCAAACTGAGCCTCATCAAATGCTCAATCAATCCAAATAAAAAAAAATTGTCAGGTTAAATTATTCAATTAGAAAGTGCTTCATTTCGGAGTTTGTAAAAAAACAATTCGGAGAAGTACTATGTTATTTATTAGGCAATTAAACATATAAAAATTGAACGAAACAACTATTTCAACAACTGTTCGAAGTGACGACGCCCAACAGTGATACAAGCTTCTGCTCTCCCCATCAAAGAATTCCGCACCCGTTGAAAAATGCCGGGAGTGTTTCTTATCGTTTCGCAGCAAGCTATGATGCGATCCCCTAACATTTTCTCGTTTTCAATGGGGCTAGCGTAAACTAGTGATTCCAGGTGTCCCCAGAAGAAAAAATCTACGGGATTGAGGTCTGGTAACCTCGGGGGCCTCTTCTTCCTATTTATCGTTGAGGACATGCTACGTCTGCGAAACATATTTCATAAGCTGGGAAAGCTCGTGTTCCAAAAAATTTTGGTGAGCATCTCCATTCGAAAGTAAGGGTAGAAAATGGGGCCCAATTAAATTATCCCCATTTATGCCTACCCCTACATTAAAAGGGAATCTGTCTTGGAAATGAGTTGGCGTTATCGCATGTGGGTTATCTTTCGCCCAGATGTGGTTGTTATGATACCATTTCTTGAAAAATTAGCCTCATCTGTGAAGAGGATTTTCGATAAAATTTGGGGATGTTGTTCGACTTTTTTTTGAAGCCATTGAGCAAATTCGATACATGGTTGAAAATCACGTAGTGTGAGTGCCTGGACACGCTGAATATGATGAGGATATAATTGCTGTTCTCTTAAAATTCTGTAAACGGTCATGTGACTCACATTTGAAGTTTGACTAATTTTTCTTGTACTTGTCTCTGGATGTTCACTAATTTCTTCGAAAACCGCCTCCTCCAATACCCCAGTTCTTGTAGTCCGCGGCGGTCCTACTGCAGAATTTTTTCCAAAGCCTCCAGATTCGGAAAGTCGCCGGAAAAGATTTGCAAATGTCGCTGCACAAGGAGTGACGCGTTGAGGATACCTTTCCTGATTGATGCGTCTGGCCTCGGTTGAATTTCCGTCAGCCAAGCCGTATGCAAAAACCATATCAGCCATTTCAGCAAGTCGGGCATGGTACCAAAAAATCACTTTTCAAACTCCGAACTGTGAATTTGTCAATGAATAGTTAGAAATGTGACAGCGAACTTTTATTTCTATAAACGAACGTTCATAGCCTACTCGATTCAATTAACTTAATTTGCAAGCGCAGAGTGACAAAAATTATTGAAATCAAATTTGGCTATACCGATTGAGCAGTTCGATAATGCTCGGTTCAGAAGGAGTCTGTCTGGGTATAATGCATATAAATTTTGATGAGAATAACTGAAATTGCAAAAAACTTATGACAAAAACTAAGCATGTTTTGAAAAATTTCAACAATCTGTATCTCTAAAACAAATCATTTTTCGATAAACATTTCATAGGAAAACAGTAGTTCATTTTGACGAGACCTACCACATACTTGGTTTTTGTAATGTTCTCAGCAACTTCACTTAGCACCCTAGGAGCTGAGTAACATGCATCGATATAGAAAATTGTAAATATCTCGAAAACGATCACTTTCAGCGTTGTTGAGAAAGTTTACCTTTTTTATTCGGAAAAATGTGGGAATGATGTTTTTTCATAAAAAGTACCAAAAGTTTACTGTCAAAAATGTGAAGGCAATTTTAAATAAATAATGACAGCGTACGCAGCGCCCTCTAGATGTTAGATGAAAATTAATACGAAATTATGATTTTCCACGTCAAAAAATCCCCGCGTACCAAATTTCGTGCAAATAACTCATTCTTTCCAAAAGTTATTTTTAAAAAGCGAACGAAAAAATTCAAATTTTACAACCTGTATCTCCGAAACGAAGCATTTCCGGAAACAAATTTCCATAGACTTTTTTTTTATTGTCTCAGGAGTACGTCACTTCAATATTTCAACGTACTTATGTTACACCCTGTATAACTCACGATGTTACGAGCTCAAAAACGCGACAAGAAAGTGCATGTCGCGAACCTCAATCTCCGGCATCGTGACAGAAACGATTGCAACACGTTAGAGATCAAATTCGTCCCAGTTATAATAGCCTAACTGGGAAGTTGAAATTATGTCATGACTTTGGATTATTACCGTCTTATAGTCCCAACTGAAAAGTGTTAAATAAAAGAAGTTAGTTCAAAAAAATTAGAAAACCCGACTGCGTAAAAAGTGTACTTTGAAAAAGATGGAAACAAGATGACCAGAACATATATCCAGAAAATTATGTTTCAAGAGGTTATCTACCAAACTTGATACTGTAAACAATCTCACGCAGTCGGGGCAATGATATATCTCCATTGTTAAATAAAAGAAGATGCCTCCCACTGCGTGAGATTGTTCAGTGTATTAAGTTCAATAGTTGAGCTCTTAAAACATAATTTTCTGAAAATATTTTCTGGTCATTTTGTTTCCATATTTTTTCAAGTACTCTTCTTACACAGTCGGGTTTCTCGATTTGATAAATAAATTTTTTTTTCGATATTGATATCCGACGTGAATATAAGGAGAAATTTACCTCCATTCAGCGCCTATCCAGTTGGAAGGTTGAAATTACGTGAATTTTCGCTCAAGATCAGATTTCACCTCCATAACGATTTTTTCCTTGGTGTGAAAAAGTTTACATGGCCTGGATAAAGCATACATTGTTGACCAATGGCTATCTGTTACCTAATCTTGACTTTACGACGTTTATATACCGTGACCCTGGGAAGAAGTATTGACGAAAGAGCCCATCATAGCTTTTATTAAGTATTAACTCTACCCCGGTGTCCAGTTGCCATCCCATCATTTTCACGTTACGATATAATCGAAATTGGGAAGACAGATCACGAAAATGGAAGTTTATGTGAACAATCCATTGTCAGAATTCGATTACTACTTTTATAGGAAGGATTGACGTTCAGGTTGATTCAGAAAAGTTGTTTTGTGCCTCCTGATGGAAATAAGTATTATTTCTCGAGTAGAAATAAAAGAAAAATAAAATATAAATGAAATTTTTTGATTTTTCAGTATTTTAGAAATTTTTTTTTCTACTATATACAGTTCAAATTTGCAAAAATATATATGATTGCATTATTATGATAATAATATTTATTCACCAACTAATAATAATATTTATTCACCAAATAATAATAATAATATTTATCAAACCCAACTACACGTTTTATCGCATATGGAAAATTTGGTACCTGGTAAAAATATTGATACTAGGTCATGAGGAAATCAATCACATTTTTCTGTGATATTTTTCCCCAATTTTTCGTGCATTTTTGTTCCATGTAAATACATGTCAATTTACAAACCTGATTCTGTTGGAATTATAAAAAAACAATGTGATTTAAAAAGGTTGGTTGATGTTCAAAAAGTTATTTATTGTAGAAGGGCTAGTTATGCTAATTACAGGCTTTTGTTTATCTTGATCGTTCGTATGGCATTATGTCATTCGTTCTGTCATTATTTCCGGTTCAAAATTTGTAATCCATTTTTGGAGCACTTGCCGTCAGCCGACTGAGCTGTTATTCAACAGGTGTCCATTATTCCGGTGACAATGCATTATGAAATTTTTGTTAGAGAAAAAAAAACAAAATGGCGGCAAGAGGTGGACGAATTCTGTGATTATGATAGGATTCGATTCGAAATTGGTATGTGGGGGATTTTCAGGGTTCGAAAATTATCATTTTTCCATTAAAATTCATAAAATCAGAATGGCGGCTCCAAAATGGCCGATGATATCTGTGTTTATGGTCCGATTCTATTCAAAATTGGTGTGTAGGGGTTTTCGAGGTCGAAGATTTTAAATTTTTCAGCAAAATTCACAGATTCAAGATGGCGGACGAGTTTTGTAATTCGATTCAAAATTGGTATTTCGGGGTTTTTGGGGTCGGAGATTATGAATGTGGTGAAAGATTATTGATTTTAAGTTATAAGTCATGAATTGAAGATGGCACCTCCAAGATGAAGGTTGAGTTGATTTCCAGATGGTCTCCTCATTCAAGGACTAGATAACTCATGCTTCAACAAAAAAGCATAGATTAATGCGTGCTTAAGTACTGAAAAGCACAAAATAAAATAATTGATGAAAAAACTTTTTAAAGACAAGCTTTTATTCAAATGCACTGGAAAGTAGAAAATAATCTCGGATGTGTGACGTAGGTTATTTCGTGAGTTATAGATTCAGAAGCTTGTAGCTTTTGTATTCGAACTGAAAATTTCGCGCGACAAGCTTTTGAATCTATAATTATTAATCATTTTTCATTGTTTCAATAAATTATTACTGGATATTTTTGGAAGAATAACTGGAAACATTGTGAATAAGTACCTCAGGAATGTATTTTTCCTCTATCGCCAAAACTGGTTGGGCTGGAATGGCGGAAGAAACAATATTGTTACTGGATTCGTACCTCTAGTTCACTGGGAAACTATATGGGATATGGAACACAATAAGGGTGATTTTTCCACTTTTTTTCCTCCGCAATAAAAATAATTCCTGTAAATTTTTTTAATTTTTTATATGATTTTCGCCTTGGAATTCAACATTTTTCTTTATTTAAACTGTCAAAAAGGATTAGTTTTTTCCCAGAGTCTGACATCATCCGAATCGTATTCATAACTTCTTCGATGGGAAAATATTTCCGATGTGAAATTCGGGTACACACGAGAGCCCAACGGGCTCGAGTTGCTATTGCCAATTGCCAAGTTTGAGAAATAAATCTGGAGAATTATTTTCTACTTTATCGAACTCCTGTGTGGTATTTTATAGATCATTTTCTTATGTTACGATCATAAACACATTTCCTCGTACAATGATATAATGTACTAAACCGGTTTCGATTCATTTCTGACTTTTCCTGCAAATTGATGACAGACATCAAATTAGAAATATAAGTTGTCAGACAATAAAAACAAAATACCTCAAATTATTTCCGCGGCAATTTTCTAGGTAGAATATTCCGACTATAATAATGTTTTGATTGGCCAAAACGTACATGAATGATTTGAATTGAAAGATTTCATTGGTTTCTAGAAAACTCATAAAATAATCTACCTTTGAAGTTTGTATCCCTTTTTCAACCGAACAACAAAGCTAATATCACTTGGCTACTTTGGCTGTCCAAAATTCCATGATGTACAAACTTAAGAAGATGGTCTGAAGACTAGGGAGCGAGGACGTCAATAACTGATCTAATAGGCTTCCATCTGTTCAATTATCATTTGATTGTTGGATCACGTTCATAGACCAGAAGGAATGAATATTAAAAGAGTAATTAAATGATGAGAAACAAATTCTTATTCGGATGCCTTAAAAAGTAGAAAATTACTTGCTCTGGATATGAAGGTCATTTCGTGAGTTACAGATTCAAGAGCTCGTTGTGCAAAGTTTTCAGTTCGAATACGAAAGCGACAAGCTTTTGGATCTGTAACTCACGAAATAGCCTACGTCACAGTACTAGTACATTGTGTATCTAGTAGTGAAAGCAATACATTCCCGGACGTCAATGTAAATTGTTGGCCGAGGCGTTAAGCTGAGGCCAACAAGCATGGAATTCTGGGAATGGGCTTTCACTACTGCTTACTATTTTTTCTGAAATCGCAATATAATTATCATGTATTGAAGAATTTTTATTAATGCAAGACAATTTTTCATTACCATCTTATTGCCTATGAAATCGTTTCCTTGACAATCACTGTTTTTAAAAACAAGCATACATAACTATTTCCTCCATATTTCCAAACATATTTGAATATGCGTATTGAGAGAGATTGAATCTTCACTTGAATCAGAATCATAAAATAATCGAAAACCGGCATGATTTCAATCAAACAAATCAACAAACAGTGCTGTTCACTCTTTTTATGACTAATCTTGTTGATGCAGGCGAGTGCCCTGTTAGGATTTCCTGTGATCTCAGCAGGGCGTTCAACTGCGTGAACCATAACACCTTAATGGAAAAAATAATTGAAATTAGTGTTCCGGGACTTGCTTGGAATGGTTAAAATCATATTTGTACGCACGTCGCCAGTACATCAGTCTTCCAAGGGTGACTGAGCGATCAGTGACTACCTGTTACTCGGATCATCTTGACATCAGTGTAGGTTACCCCCAAGGGTCAGTAGTGGGCCCAATATTGTTTCGAACTCACGTAAATGACATCGTTAGAGCGAGTCCATGTATTTCATGTTGTATGCGGACCATAAGTCCATACTTATCTAGGAAAAATCTAAATATTCCTTGGAAAAAAGATGTTATGAAGTTCTTTCTAGTGTGTATGAAATGCAGAAAAAACTCAGTCAATGTTTTCCTATGAAAGGCAAAAACAAGTGCCAACCATTCTTGTGAATATTAATAATGAAGTTTTGAAAAAGGATCCATGTGTAAAGTTTCTAGGCCTTCACATTGATGAGTATTTTTGACTGGAGAAGACACTGCGAAACAGTAATTTCGTCAGCTGGCAACTCAAAAACATGAGAACAGTTCTGACGAAAAAACAATTGATAATGTTATACTATGCTCAGGCCAAATCACGACTAAGATACGGAATATATTTCTGGGGACTATCTAACTGTTTCAATGATGTATTCAACTCACAAAAAAATTTGATTCGTCGTATCGCTGGTTTCTCTCACATCACTAGTGTTTTTGTTTTTCGTAACCTTGCCACTTTCAATACAAACACACAAATTTACTCTATCAATACAAGACATTTAAAAAACTAATCTTCTATAAACTGAAATCATTCAAGCAAAGTCTCATGGAATACCAACTGAAAGCATGTTTTCATTCCTTTGGAAGAGTATTAAAATGTTAGTGTTAGTCTTAGTTGTTTTAATCCTAGTTCCTGAATTTAGGTTGATTATCTCTTGACAAATTCCATACATGTTTCTCCATGTCATTAAGAAAATAAAGTATTATCATTATCTGTCGACTAGTAAGGCCATCACTGAAGCGGGATGAAGATATGGCTTCACTTAATTTATCGACCCACGATGTTCCTTGTTGAGATGGGAAATTTAAAATTAATATAAATTTCATCGCCAGTTATTTCAACACTTTGAAAGGGTCGTGCGTAGAACAATCATGAGTGGCCGTAAATCGACAATGCACCGATTAAACTAGGAAGGACCCATGAAAACCGAAATAAACTATTCGAAATTATATCTCCGCCAAGGTATTTCCTGAATATTTCACTCCCATTAAATGAAGTAATTACGAGAATGCTCGTCAGCTTCCATTAGGGCTCCGTATAGTTATGCACACTAATGAACAACTCAGGGCTACGAGATGTGTTTTCGCGAAATTCCTCTCGCACCGGTTGAAATAACGATTTTCCCAATCATGACCGTGTAACCTGGGTACATACGCATCATTATGATTGTAACGTAATATCCGGCCTGTCAGCGAGGCGCACAAACTCTGGCTAGACTTTCCGGTGTAGGGGCGTTTGTCACTTGCCTTCGTGGCAACTGACTCTCGTGGATACGGAATTAATTCAAAGTTATGGGCCCCGTTGACCCGTACCATTGCATTAATGATGAAGTCCCCAGAGTCAGACACTTGGATGAATCTCCAACTACTTGGATGTGACATACTACTTCCCGAGGGTAACCTATGTTTGATACATTAATGATCATAGAGAGTAACTGGGAGACTATATGGAGTGCAAATATTGGTTCCAAACATCTCATTAGGATGGCAGCTGTCACAGTAACACGATATACACTGGAGATCAATCATGTGAAGTTGTGGCTTCCATTGCGATGTGTTAAAAGTCGGTAATACCGCTGAAGATTGAAGACATCTTCCAGACTCCCGATGGTGCAGTTGCGATCGATCTAAGTATGGAGTTCCGGTTTGATATTGGTAAAAAACCGCCGTTAATGAGGCGCCACCTTTCATCTTTATCATATGATAGCAAGATGACATACAGGGTGAGTCAACAGGATTGCCGCGGTTCATTGCTCCTTGATGTATTACTCTTTCGATTTCTCATATCTTTTGTCAAAGAGACCTCCAAAGACCATCTTTCAAAATAATTTTTATTCAGACAGGGTGCATTATTGATGCGTGGCTAACCAAAGTTGTTCTTTTTCAAATGAAACACCCGAAATATCTTCATATATTCTGATTGGATGTTCCTTTGGCTGCTCAATGATTTCTTCAATTTTGAATTTTGTTGCGGCGTTGCCGAGTTATTCAAAAGAAATACATAATGTAGACTTATTTTCGAAAAATTATCTATAGCACATTTCGAAATATTTAGTGAAGATAATTGGGGTATCGTTGGTCGATATGATGATGTTTATTGAGAATATCAAGAATTTGGAATGAATTGTACAGGATGTTCGATACAACAACACAAACTCAGCCATTTTCAAACATCGGTATTTTGTTTTTTTTCAAATGGAACACCCTGTAAATTTTGAATTAACTCCTTTTTAATAACTCTACACTTTTCATCCCCCATGACATGTACCTAAAACGACTCGTTTCCAAAATATTCTACATCCAAAAGATGGATATTTGCATTATACTGCATATTATGCCGATTCACATGGCCATTGTTGTGAAAAGTGGCTTCGTCCGAAAATAGAACATACTCAAAAAAGCAGATTCTTTGTTGATTTTATCTCACCCCATTGGCAAAACCGCATTCGCTTTGGAAAATCTCTTTCAGTCAGCTCCTGCATTAACTGTATATAATATGGATGGTCATTGCATTTTCTCACCATCCGAGAAACAATACTTTGAGATATTCCAAACTCTCTACTCAAAATACGTGTACTCACATGGGGATTCTCGGTAATATGCAATGCAATAGCAAGAGTATTCTCATCATTCGTTACAGACAAGCACGTTCGAACTTTTTGTAAAATACTATTTCGGTTACCTCAAATCTTGTTTAGAGTTCTCGAAATGCTCGCTGGTCTGGATGTCTTCTCTCAGGAAACTTTTGTTTGTATAATCTAGATGCCAGCAAGCTATTGCCATCACTTTCTCCAAAGCATACACCATCTCAACCATGTCCTTTAAACGATAATTCATAATGACCCAATAATTTTCAACACAACTGGATTGTAGTTTGACAGTTATCTCTATTTACAAATTTGATAGTCATTTTTTCAGCGGTAGTCATGGATAACTGAACTAGGAAAAATAGTTACATTTGAAAGTTTCTTCTACTATGCTAGTCATCCATGAGTTGCCAAAAATGCTCATGAAGATGGAAAAAAATAATTGAAACATCATTCAGTATCAGTATTTTCTATGAACAAACATGTAGATAAAAAAATCTATAGAATTGTTGATTTGATATTGAACAAAATTCGTTTGAACCAGAATATCTCGGAAATGGGTTGTTAAAAGGTACATGACGTCGTGGATGAAGAGTGTAGAGTCATTAAAAATGAGTTTATTCAAATGAAAATATACAGGGTAGTCTGTTTGAAAAAATCAAGATACCGATGTTTGAAAACGGGTATATTTGTGTTGTTGTATCGAGAATCCTGTACAATGTATTCCAAATTCTTGGTATTCTCAATGAACATCATCATATCGACCAACGATTCCCCAATTTTCCTAACTAAATATTTTGAAATGTGAAATAAATAATTTTTCGATAAAAAGTCTACAGAATAGATTCCTTTCGAATAACTCGGCAACGCCGCAACGGAATTCAAAATTGAAAAAAATCGTTGAGCAGCTGATCGGAATATATGAAAATATACAGGGTGTTTCATTTGAAAAAGAACAACTTTGGTTAGCCACGCATCAATGATGCACCCTGTATGAAAGAAAATTATTTTGGTAGGTGGTCTAAGATGGTCCCTTTGACAAAAAAAATATAAGAAATCGCAATAGTGATACATTAGGGAGCAATGAAACACGGGAATCCTGTTGACTCACCCTGTATGTGTAATTTTGAATATATGATTCATACATAGTGGAACACCCTTCATCAATAGATATGTTCTCACGGAGAGGTGAAAGGGTAGAAAACTAGCCGAACATTGTACCATATTTTTTTTATCTTATAGTTGCAAATTATGGTTTATTCATGTCAGGTGCCTTACCGATAGGGGCATGCATCAAAATGTATCTGTATTTTTTCCATTAAGTGCATGATGAAGAATTATACTGAATGTCCCTAATTATCTACTCGAAATTTTCCATTAAAGCACTCATTCAAAATATATCACAATATTGGGAATTTGTATTAATTCTGGGACTTTTCCCCTTCTAAATCCTATGGACTGAGTTACTGTTTTGTTACATTTCTCAGTTCTTGAGCATCTGTATGCTCAACTTGGAACCATTGCATCAAGGATGAAGTCCACAGAGTCAGACATGATTATGATGAATCTATAACTACTTGGATGTGACCCCCGAAGGTAACCTATGTTTGATACATTAATGATCATAGAGAGTAACTGGGAGACTATATGGAGTGCAAATATTGGTTCCAAACACCTCATCAAGATGACAGCTGTCACAGTAACACGATATACACTGGAGATCAATCATTTGAAGTTGTAGCATCCATTGCGATATGCGGTAAGTCGGTAATACCGTTGAAGATTGAAGACATCTTCCAGTCTCCCGATGGTGCAGTTGCGATCGATCTAACTATAAAGTTTCAGTTTGAAATTGGTGAGAACTGCCGCACATGATGGATAGCGCCGTATTATAACTCTTCCGAAAGTAGCCAAAAAATGATCAGGTCCTATTTGACGGACACAACTCAATTCGTTTCTTTCAAAGATGTTAGCTCCAAATCAATTAACATTGGATATGGGGTACCACAAAGCTCTGTTCTAGGTCCTGTCTCATTCCTTATCAATGTTTATAACTTGCCAAATAGTGGTCCATCATCAAATTCCCCTCTTTTTGCTGACCACACTACATTAGCCCATTCACATAGCGATTTCATCATGCTGTTAACTAAGGCCCATGCTAGTATTTGTTCGGAACAGTATTGTCTCAATTATAAGAAGTCAGTCCCAGACAAAGAAATGCCTTGATTTTCAGTTTGGAACAATATACAGAGCTTAACAACTCATATTGCGTCGAATTTTTGGGTGTTCTCTTGGATGATAAACTAACGTGGAAAAACATACGGTTTTTTTCTGCAACTATATATCAAGGAAAATTTTCATAATACGCAAACCACAATATTTTTTGTCACAGACAACATTATTGATGGCTTACCATGCACTCATCCAGTCTTCAACATGCTACGCTTTATTAGTGTGGGGCCACTCAGCACATGCCTCAACAGTCTTTTCCATGCAAAGGAAGGATGTTAGAATCATTGCTGGATTGCCATATAGGGATGATTGTAGGGATGCATTGAAACAGTTCAGGATACTAACCCTGCCCTGTGCTTACATATTGCAATATCCTTTGCACATAAAAACAAACTTCAAAAACTACAAGAAATGAGAGTTTACATTCCTATACAACGCGAAACAAAGACCGATTTCCATAATGTGCACACTACTAGAAAAAATCATTAATAAAAGAACATTTAGACTCTTGAGAACAAAAAACAAATCATACCAGAACAGGCCGGTTTCAGACCCAACAGATCAACACACGACAAAATAATAGACTTGGATAACCAAATACACGAAGCATTCGCCAACAAACAGAATTGCATGGCAATCTATTTCGATATCAATATAGCCTTTGAAACTGCATGGCGTCATCAAATCCTAGTCAGGCTCCAAGAATGGAGATACCAGGGAAATATTTCAGCCTTCATCAAGAATTTCATGAACCACGGGGCATTTCAAGTACGCTTTGCCGGAACACTATCACATTACAGAACCCAGCAGATTGGCACACTGCAAGGCTAATTGCACTCAACCACGTCATTCGGTCCATCGAGAAATCAGTCCAAGCAGGACTTTATGTCGACGATCTAATAATATTCGCCGAAGGTGAGAACACTTATAACCTAGCAACCACTCTACAGAAACAAATACACTTGCTCGAAACTTGGTCGAAAACAACAGATTTTCCCTTCTGCCCCTGCAAAACGAAGGGCATACTCTTCCCGAAAAGGACAACAGTAGATACAGCCACTATCACATCATTAAATACAAACTTAACTTTCACAGATAACATACAATTTCTAGGAATGATATTTGAGCACCAGCTCAATTGGAAGTCCCACATCAAACATCTCACCCTCTCGTGTCAAAGATGGCTCAACCTATTGAAATACCTAGCACATGAACAATGGGTATAGAGCTCTCATTTGTTTGGAATTCGTGGAAGACCACCAGCCCTCCTGATGATTGGGAAACCCTGAAACAGCACACCACATAGAGTACACATTTGTATTTATATAATTTCAAACAATGTCGTTGTAGTAACTTTGAACTTCGTTTTATTCCTTGATATACTTTTTTTTTTCTTTTGCATCACTATGTTTGATGAATATGTTCAACATCATTGAAACCAACCTCAACAAATTTTTTTCCTGATGATGGAAATAAACATTTCCGAAAGCTTGGATAAACCTTAAAGAGTTTACTTTTTCATTGCTGCTTACCCCAATATCCCTAGTTTTATATATATATATATATATATATATATATATATATATATATATGTAAATATATATATATAAAAAACTAGGGATAGATATATATATATATATATATATATATAAAACTAGGGATATTGGGGTAAGCAGCAATGAAAATGCTGGAAAAATGTTAGAAATGCTTCTTGAAACTTTCGATTTGTACTTAAGGAAATTTTCTTGAGATTGAGGTTCGTTTTTATGAATTTATTAGTTGCTGAGGTTTGTCTCCATTATTTATTCTTCATTGGTCGACGTTTCGACGGAGGGTCCCTCGTCTTCCTCAAAGGACATGAATATGACAAAACATTTATGATCAAAAATCAGTAACAGGACAGTTTTTTGAGCTGTTTTCCGTGGGATTCTCTAATTGATGAGTAGAAAGAAAGCATGTTTTCACCCATGCCTTGTATATGTTGAAAATGCTTCTTGAACCTTTCGATTCGTACTCAAGGGCATTTTCTTGGGATTCTAGTGCATTCCGAGTAACCTAAACAAATAACAGAAAAAAGAGAGATTTGTTTAATGTCCAAGAAAGCCACCATCCACCTCCAGCAGTTTCATGATTTCCCAAACATCAGTTTATAGATCTGAAAAACACCTACCATTACTGAACTAACCATATGTGATAAGGAATATGTATCAATATTCTACACCATTCCTATCACACACCAGATTCCACCAGTTATTGTTCACGAGGTTGCTCCCTCATCCTATGTATAGAACCCCACTCAAGGCTTGCCTTTTGTGGAATTTCTCTCGTTTATTCAGGGAAATTAGAGAAGGAATTTTCCTAGTACTCAATGTATATGCAGACAAAATGACATGGATGAACATTATTATTATCATTATTATGTCTTGAACGTCAATTTTTCCGATGAAGATGAAATATATTTCCTCATTTCTAATGGTGTAATTGGGATCGATCCCCATACAGAGTTTCAAATTGGTGAATCATTGAAACATAATATGGGAAGTTAGACTAATGGATATCGCATATCAACAAAATAATGATGGGATCTCCAGATTTGTATCATTGGATGAATCCTCCATTCACCGCAACATATAGCTCTTCCTTTTCGATACATAACTGATATAGGTTGCAGATATTGATTTCAAATTCTCAATCGAGATATCACAGTAGCATAATCATTACTGGAAAACAATCTTCCATTAACCGCAACATATCACTCACCCTTTTCGATACACGAATATATAGATTTCAAATATTGATTTCAGATTCTCAATCGAGATATCACAGCAGCATCATTACTGGTAAACAATTCTGATCAATATCAGTGTAGACGCAAGATTTGGGTTTCATTTTCATAAAACGAGGTAGTAACTATATTAACCGCGTCCACAATTTGAGCGACATCTGTCACGACACTCCAGAAGTGTTTGCGCCAATTGCCATGTCTGAAGCGTCAGTATCTCCAGTACAATTTGGAGTTTAACTTTCAAAATGAGCGATATGATTGATGATCACCATTATCTAATCTTTATAATTCTTATATCCCTGAAAAATGAGACTTTGTAAATGAAGTCGATGAATTTTGTGTTGATATTCCAAATGAGTATCTCATAATATCTTCGATGCAAGTGTGAAATTTTTCAATTGGGTCATACACTCCCTCTGGAAATGTCGTATCTTATTCATATTGGGAGTTCATTTCATGATCCGTATCGCACACAAAGTTCCGATTGGGTTCAACTTTCTCTCGCTTGGATGCCTTTCCCTCTCCGGAATGTTTGGTGCATGGAATACAAAGCTGTAGATTAGGAATGACGGGAATACGCGCACATTATAAGAATAATTCTATTGTCCTCAATTTTCGCAGCCCGATGTGAATTCAGTTTCTAAAATGAAAAATTCCACTAGAAAAATGGGTGTAATAAAAAATATCACAACAAATCATTAATTTCAATCATCAGGAATTACCGATCAATTATTCCACACATCATATGAACGGACCTCACGGGGGCAGCCAGTTTCTGTATAAAAAAGTACTGCAATACATCTAAGAGACACATTATCATTCATTGCCGATAAGGCTAAACGGTAAATCGACCACAAGCAGGGACCTACTCGATGTAAGGGAATTTTCACAAGATGATATCTCTCATTGACTCGGGTCAACAGATTATTTCGCTGGTATAAAATATTATATTTACTAACGAGTATGGAAAGTGGTACTTCATGGTGAATTTGTTCACAATGAATTTTTCTAAACTACTATTTTTTTCAACTGAAATATCTTTTCAATCTTACAGTGGGCAACAAAGTACAGTTTTCTGAATACCAGTAATAAATGGGTACTTAATCTTGATGTATCGGAAAAAAGTAAAAAAAAAAATATACAAACTTAAAGATGATGTATGACGTATGATTCAATAACAGGTAATGAATAAACGTTACGGAAAAGAAGAGTGTACAATCAATATAGGACACCAATTCATATATATGCACGTAATAATATACATATACCTAGAATATACTTGCTTGTCTATATTATTATGAAATTGTAATCATCTGGTTGACTTTTTGTTTGTTCGAGCATCACGCGAAAACTATTGGACCGATTTTTTATCAAACTGTTTTTATTTTGAAGCTTATAATTGGACTTGTGGACTGTTATGTACTCTATCTCGTAGAATATAAAAACTCAACATCATAAATTTTGGATACAGATATGGCTGAATAGTTGACAAAATTATTTATTTGATGTAAAAAATGGTGGAATAATACAAAATTAATAGGAAGACATTATAATAAGTTAATCACCACCTGGTATACAAACCCAGGCTCTTCAGGCAGATTTCTACATTATGAATCATTCCACCAAAAACAACAAAAGATTAACTCGGTATTAGCCATGAAAAATGGAGTCATCAAGACTGAAAAACTAGGGAAATCATTCAACAACAGTGGTTACCCTTCCAAATTATTGAATCATCTACTATTCAACAGATCGTCACTAAATTGTTTTTTGCCTGAATATGACAATATCAAATCACCCTTTAGGAATTATAAAACAGCCAACATTTTTTTCTCCAGATTGAAAGACAAATACCAACTATTACATGTGTCGAACGTGGTCCATTCCATTTCCAGTGCCGATTGAAACAAGAAATACATAGGGCAAACCAGCAGATGCCTCAAAGATAGAAGTACCTCACATAAAAGTGATGCCAGGAATAATAAACAAACATGTATAGTTATTCTAATCCCAATTGGAACGGCAATAAAAATAAGAACACTACAAGCAATGTTCATATGCACTTCCCGGCAAATGGGAAATTCATATACTACCAGTGTTTTTACTCTCAAAGCGTTCCTGGTACAATCATGAAAAAGTTCTGTCGTGTGGAAGAGAACTCCTTCTCGAAACTTTTTAAGTCGGTCCAATTGGGATAAGAAATACTATACTTTGGGTAAACAGGTTTGGCATAACAATTTTTCATATGAGAACGTTGAAATATAAGACACAGAAACGAAATCACATAAAAGAATATTCCTAGAAATGACCACTGTCAGTAAACTCTAATAAAGACATATAAGAACTCATCATTATTGACACATATTTACTACATAAAACCACAACCAACAACAACCAAACTCATAATACACTGACTCCCAACAACTGACGATAGACCCAATGCCTCCCAAAACAATTGGCATTACTGTTAGATGTCAAGAGTCAATGTCACTGTACAACATCAGTATGAAGAGTGAGAGACGTTCCTGCCACATGATTGTTTTTTGTTTTTGATGATCTGCTGAGTTGAACATCCTTTTGATTTATTTTTATAACAAGTTTTCATCTGAATGTATGTGATAGTCCTAATCAATGTTTTTCACAATTATCCGTATGAGGATGGAGAATTTCCTCGATTCTATAGTGTGTTGTTTAGCTTTTTTATAAATTCACCTTCCGTAAGTACGAACAATTCTATTTCAGTCATAGTACTGATCAATGTCATTGTTAATTCTGAGTTCCTGAAGAAGAGATAATAAATTTCGAAAGCTTAAACAAAAAACAGTGCATTTTCTTTCAATAAGTGACTGCAAAACCTGCCAAATACAATCCTCTATCTAATATATGAAATTCTCGTAAAACGGTGTTTGTAATTAAACTTCTCCAAAATGGCTAGACCGATTCCCATGAAATTTTGTGTGCATATCGGTTAGGTCTGCGAATCGGACAATATCTATTTTTCATCCCCCTAAATGTTAAGGGTGGTCCACCCCTTAATTAATTTTTTTATTTTTCAGATAAAATTTCCTTTTATAATTTTTTTATGATACAGCATTCAAAAATACATACGACCCTGAATTTCCACCCTTCTACGATCAACCCCTATTTTTCCATCGCGATTTTAATTTTATTTTATTTTATCCACAGATCCGCAATAGGGTTGCAAGATGGCAATCGAATATAATAATTGTAGTACGATAAATTGAGAACGGGATAACGGTATAAAGAAAAAACGGGATAACAGGAAAACGGAACGGGAATAACGGTATAAAGAAAAAAAACGAGAAACAGGATACGGATAAGGGAATAACGGGATAACGGTAAAAAAAAACGGGATAACAGGAAAACGGGATAACGGGAATAACGGGATAACGAAAAAACGGAAAGGATAACGGGATAACGGGATAAGAAAAAACGGGATAACAGGAAAATGGGATAACGGGATAACAGGAATAACGGGATAACAAAGAAACGGGATTATGGGATGACAGGATGAGGGGATAAAGGGATAACAGGATAAAGAAAAAACGGGAGAACAGGAAAAAAACAGGATAACGGGACAACAGGAAGCGGAAGGAGTCAAAAGCATAGTCTAGATGGAACAACATAAAGGAAAACATAGAAAAAAAGAAATTCTACGCGGACGAGAGTTTTCGGGAAAAACATTTTAGGGAACATAAAAATTTGGACAGGACAACGTCTGTCGGTTCAGCTATTATATATATATATATATATATATATATATATATATATATATATATATATATATATATATATATATATATATATATATATTTATATATATATATATATATATATATATTTTCGGAGAGAGGTAGTATTTGCTGGACTCGTTAAGATCAGGCAATGTGTGCTAGTTGGGTAGGCAGCATGCAGGAAGTATACTCTTGTAACACTTATTCCAATATTTCGACAAACTTTATTGTCATCATCAGGGAAAGAGTGTCTATGAGGTTATGTGCATCAGATGGTATAAAATAGACGTGTACATTACAAACATATTAAAAAACAATTCGTGAAATGTCAATAGACGTAGTCATCACAACTCCTTACAATTATTCTTAATCATAAAATTTCGGTCAGGAACAACAACCATATTACTAATGTAAATAAGGGAATATATATATATATATATATATATATACAGATATTAATATATACATATATATATATATATATATATATATATATATAAGGGGCTCACAGGCTCAAAATCAATTAAAAAAACTATATCCTCCAAGTTCCGAATCTCTATCTTAATGTTAACCCGTGCCCCTGTGCAATGTTATTTTGCATGTTTTTTTTTTTTTATTGAGTAATTAAGTTTTTATTCCGGTCAAAATGATTTTCGAAAGATTTGGAACTTGGCAGACTCCATCCTTATTATAGTAGCTATATCTTCGAATTTTCGGAGATTTTTAGCTCTTTGAATGAAGAATAATTTAAATAAAAATATTATTTCATCCAGCCTTAAACTATAAAATTATAATAGCTAAAAATCTATACAAATTATCAGAGATTCTTATCATAATAAGGTTGAGTTTGCCAAGTTTTGAACTTCTCTGACGATTTTTTTGATCACAATAATGAATTATTTACTCAATGGAAAAGGCCCCATGTTAATCAAATGGAAAATTAACATTGCAAGAAGGCACGGGTTGACATTAAGATAGAGACTTGTAACTTGAAGGATATATTTTTTCATTTTTTCAAGCCCTATGATCTCCTGGAAGCATTCAAATTGATTTATTTTGAAAATATGGACGACCCTCATATTCATATAAACTTTCGAAATGAAGAATATTTTGGATTGTGGGCACCATGATCGGCGAATATATAAAACTCGTGAAGTTGTGTGTTATTTCAATTGAATCTCCACCCAAGTATAAAAATAAAAGTCTCTAGGCAATAGGAGTGCCCCAATTCAGGCACTGAGATATCTCATCTACTGAAAGTTTGCATTTTATTCGAATATGCCTTTATGGGTTTTTTTTAACTTGGTGACCCATTCCTAGAGTATGCTTTTTTTTTGGGGTTGAACTGTTACACACTGAAACACCAAGTATTTGAGGAATTCTGTGTTCCCCTTATTCCCGTTATCATAAAACTATTGAGTAAAAAGTTATAACAATCAAAGCTGAACCACCCCGATTAGGTAAAACTTTCGTTCCTAGTTTTAATGCACGGAATTTTCAACGCTGGGTTTGGATCGACAACCCACGCGAAAGGGGTAATCAGCTTTCACATCGTCGAAATACTTAATTATCCCAAGTTTCTTCAGGTAGAAGGCGAACACAATGGTTACGATCCGGAAGAAAGTTATACTGGGGGTCGAAATGACTCACTCCAGAGTTTATTTCTCATGACAGCCATTTCGGATGACTCACTTCACAGCTGACAAGTTTTATGTTTGAAACGAACAGAACAGTTTCCCGAGTTATTTTATTGTTTAATACGTATTAGTTCTACGGTAATTGAATGGAGTTTCTTGAATTTGACTCATTCCATTCGTGAGACGAAGAGTAATATCTTTTTATATTGCTCTGTGTTAACCTCCACAAAATTTCATTTCTTTCACCAATACTACCAACTGGATGAATGGTTTGACATTAAAAGGATCAAGAACTAATTTTTATTCATTTATCTATTTTATTTAAAAAATTGAGCCCACCCAACAGGCAGGTATTCCACAGCCCAATAAACACTATCAAAATGGCTTATAGTTGTTTTTTTTAAATATTTTCATTAGCAAGCACACCGGATACAATGAGGAAGAATTTTCCAGCTCAATATTCTTTCTTCAGAGAAAAATCCATTACTCATTGGTTTGAGTTTTCAGCACGGTGATAACTAAGTTTGACATTTTGATTAAATATTGCCTGTTCGCACCACACTATGCTGAGAAATCATTTGTGTTGAGGAATCCTCAACACACCACATTAAGGTAGTACCGCCACGAGACAGTTGGATTAGGAAATTATTAAAATTTGGCATACGTATTGTTTGACATGTGAACAACACCTCTATGAAATTTTAACAAGTTTCACCATCCCGAACCCGAGATATATATATAATTGAAGTTGACTCAATTAACACGTAACATATGGACCATGCAAAGGCAAACATCACATTATTAACTCTACCGTTAGTACTAAAATCAAGGAGTTCATGGAAAACGAGGAGGAGCTAGAACAGAGTATCACAGATATTGTGAAAAAAAAACAAAGTGATTGACCATCTAGTTTGACAGATTCAATCAAAACTACTCTCGTTATTCAAAATAGTCTACGGGGAAGCGCACGTTATTAATCCTACCGTTAATACTAAAATTAAGAAGTTCATGAAAAACGGGGAGGAACTAGGGCAGGATATCACAGATATTGTTAGAAAAAAACAAAGTGATTGACCATCTAGTTTGACAGATTAATCAAAACTACTCTCGTTATTCAAAATAGTCTACGGGGAAGCGCACAGTTCCTAAAGGGGGGGTCTTAGAGAAATGCGGATTGTGCCAGGGGACTTTTTATAGGAAGACGGAGAACCATTTGGGGGTCTGAACGCGAAAAAAAACTCCTTCTCCTAGTTGACCCCATCGATTTTAACGATAACCCCCCTCCCTCCCCCCCCCCCTTCCATAAAAAAATAAGCCTTCATCGAGGAAGTATGTATTGATAGGCAGCCATATATTCCAACAAAACACAACAGAGCTATAGAATATTTTGAAACCTATTTCGATCCCAGACCAGAGACACTACTGGCTTATATTTATTCAGAATTCTTCAAACATAAATATAACTCGTGATTTATTCGTTTCCTTGGCCTCCAACGATACACCTACAAGCATTACCATTGGCTTGCTGTCCGTTTTGATTGGCTCAGGCGAATCTGGTGTAGAACTAGACAGCTGTCACTCAAACCCACGTTGACTGTCGGCTCTTTTGATATTCTGTTCGGCGATGGAGAATGTTTACGAGTTGTACTCATTATTTTTCGGTCCGTTACTTCGCATATACGCTCGTTTAAGCAAAGTGAGTTTATGATTTGCTCCTTATAGAAACATCTGCAATTGAAAATGGTTAAACTATACCTATATTCAGAAAAATAGATGATTCTCCAGAAGTTAGTGAGAAATTAAGTACTATACAGGTATACAGATCTGGACAATATTTCAACGAACATAGGGAATGCTGCCTTGGCCACCTACACCGCGAATTAAGTGGACTGCCATTGGGTTTGTTTCTCGCTACGGTAGTGCAGACAAACTCTATGGCAAACCACTCAATTTGTGTACGTGCCAAATGCAGCATTCCCTATCTTCGGTAAAAAAAAATCCAGATCTAGAAATTTATATAATACTATTTTCCACTTACTTTTGAGGGATCATCCATTTTTCTGGTTATAGGCCGTACCTAGATACGAAAGCGTAGAGACCCACGGGGTATTCATGCCTTCATCTTACATTAATTCTGAGTTAACTCGAAATTATGTATACTTCTGACTTTGAACTCTGATTTATGTATAATTCGGACTTTTATCTCAGAATTGTAGAAACATTTCTACAAGTGGCCGCTCTACGCTTTCGTATGATTGTGCTCGATAACCAACAGTGTATGATTTGATGATATGGTTATGAAAATATATTCTTCCAATTGATATTTGAGGAGGATGATGATATGATGAGGAAGCCATTTGTTTGACTCCATGTTCGAATCTGGTAACTGGGAGACTCAATAAATCTGGATCATTGTTTGATTTGGTCAGAGCATTGAGAGTTTTTTATCAATGGGGAGTTGAGTAGGAAATTTGTTGAGCGGTGGTGAACTTTCAGGAGTTGTTTTTTCTTTATATTATGCTGCGAGCTGTTGAGGAAGCAGTGTTGTAGGCAATATGGTGAGTGTTAGATCATTCAATAATTCATATATAAAAAATATATCAAAAAATTTTCATATTTTGAAAATATTTTTATACGTGAAAAAAAAGTTTTTGCAATTTAATTATATATTGACATTATCTATAAACGCCACTCAACGTTATAAATGATATGGTATTTTGATTGGTATTCAATGGTAGGCGTTGATTGATATTCAATGTCAAATTGGATCCGTAGCAGAACTGGCAGTAATCATGGAAGATTATGGATTTCAACGCGTAAGAAACATATAGAAAATTACAAGGAGAGTGTTGTTAAAATATTATGGAATTATGTTGCTGAACAACTTCAGGAGCATTTCAATAATAAATACAAACGAAAGCAAATTTGTCCCTTTTTCAGACTTAAAAAGCTCTGCAAGAAACACTAAGCGTCGAAAGATGGGACGTGACCCGTCAAAGAAAAAAGCAAGTGCTTTGGCTTTATCACCAACGGAATGACGAATAATTAATAAAAAACCTTTTTAAAGGCAAGCTTTTATTCAAATTCAATATAAAGTGAAAAATAATTGCTTTGGATGTGTGACGTAGGTTATATTCCGTGAGTAATAGATTCGCTTTTTTATTCGAACTGAAAACATTGCGCGACAAGATTCTGAAACTTTATTTCACGGAATAATCTACGTCACGTATCCAAAGCCATTATTTTAACTTTTTTAGTGTATATGAATATAAGCTTGTTTTCAAAAAGGTTTTTTATTAATTATTTTATTGTGTGCTTTTTCACTTAAGTACTCCTTAATCGATGCATTTTTGTTAAAGCATGGTTATTATGGGTTTTTTTTTCCTGTATGTTCTGAGCTATCTAGTCCTTCAATGAGGAGACCATTTAAAGATGAATTCATCTCTAATTTCAACTAAAAAATCAATAATCTTTGACTTAATTCATGGTCTCCGACCCCAAAAACCCCGAAATACCAATATTGAATCGAATCGGGCTATAATTACAAAACTAGTTCACCATCTTGAATTTGTGAATTATGATAAAAAATTCACACAGAGATCATCGGCTATCTTGGAGCCGCCATTTTGATTTCATGTATTTTGAAAAAAAATTCATAATCTCCGACCCCGAAAACCCACACATACCAATTTTGAATCGAATCGGAGCATAATCACAAAACATGTTCGCCATCTTGGAGCCGCCATTTTGAATTTTTGAATTTTTAGACAAAAAATTCATTATCGCCGTTCCCGAAAATCCCCACGTGAAAATTTCGAATCGAATCGTACCATAATCACAAAACTCGTCCGCCATCTTGGAGACACCATTTTGGTTTTTTCTGTAACAAAAATTTCATTATGCATTGTCACCGGAATTATAAACACCTTTCAAATTTCAGCTCAATCGGATGGATTACAAATTTGGAACCGGAATGACATACGAACGAAGCAAATTAAATAATACAAGTGCGTCTTTATAGCACTCCGCCGTCGTGCCCCCATTGTTGCAAATGCTTTGAAGGCACTTATACACCTGTATCCCACTATATTTCTTATCATACCTGCATGATAACATTGACAGAGCATTCTTTTCAATAATACAAGATAACATGTTTAGCAAAAATAATGATATTTCTGAAGGAGTGTTACAGGGTGAGTCGTTGAGTCTCCTTTCATTTTCACTATTTACAGCTGATATTGAAGACTACTTCCGAACACACGGCTTAACAGGACTCAACATTGATGGTAAAAATGACATCGTAAGTTGATGATATAGTTATTCTCGGGAATTCCCCAATAGATCTATCACGCAAACTGAAAGTTCTGGAAAATTATACACCATATAATAAAAACGTCATAAATACGAGCCGAATTAAAGTTATGTTTTCTGCAGAGGAGGATATATAGGGACAGAATTTCTTTCATTAACCTTTTTCTTCGAAATGGCCAAAACGGCCATGAAATCCAACCAGGCTATTGGATCTATAATGAACCCAATGTATCGTTCCAAAATCAATTCGTGGTCATCGAGAATCAAAGTATACGAATATATTGTGTTGTCCTGCTATCATTTGATATTGCTATATGGGGCCTTCATTACGCTGATATGATAGAGTGTTTTCAAGTTCGTTTTTTCAAACGTTTACTTTGTTCACCTAAAAATACCCCAGACTACATTGTGCGCATAGAAACTAACTGCATTAAATCATCATACATTAAATTTTCAAATTTTCATTAACTTGGCTCAACAAGTTGAAAACTATGGACAACACCATACTTTTCAAAATTCGCTATGCACGTCTATTTGATTTAGATTGAAATGACACTAGATTCAATTGGCTTTGGCACGTGGAAGATTACTGTATATTTGCTGACTGTGAAAACTTATTGCAGCGTTTTCTCAATTATAACTCAAAAAAACTCACAGACGACATTCTGGTTAAATTCGAACACACGCTGATTTTGCTTGACTCAGAGAGACTTGCAAGATCTTCCAACCCGCTCATATACAATGGCTTAACAGGCTCCGATCCTTCAAAATCCTACTCAAGTATTTCCCCACAAATTCATATAACTAGTATTATTGCTCAAATCGAAACTTCTAGCAAGGAGTCTTTGATATAGAGTTGTGTTCAGTTTGTAACTGACAAGTAACTGAGTCTTTGCAACACATTCTGTTTGAATGAAAAATGCGATTCTGTCGGCAATCGGCAATATTGATGGTCTAGTTCTTCTACTCAATACACGAAACATTTTACTGTTAGCGGACCTAGCGAAGTCCCTGATGAATATTATGAAGCTACGGTCATTCATTATGAACGAATGATTGTTTACATGTGGCTATTAGCTACCACGCAGGAATTTCTACAACTCTTTCCTATACTTATGATCCATGTAGAATCACGCTTGCCTATTAGCCGAGCCCATGAGTATGAAAAATGTGCCTCTGGATTGTAGTCATGTCCTGAAGATGCAACCAGTATAATCTCAAAAATTATGACAAAGTGCCAATACGGGTTGGAAAAAACTACTCGACAGAAACTGAAACGTACAACTCTGTACAACAAGTACATGATTCAATTGATAAAAAAAACATTGTGAAAGAAATTTCCTTGGATTCAAGTAGAGCTTTCGACACCTTGTATTTTGAACTAGTATCAGAAAAACTATTTAATCTGGGTATTCGAGGCAACATTAATCAGTAAATTGTGACTGTCTCGGCAAATAGATATTTCCAGGTGAAACAGGATGACGAAAAGTTTTATAAGTTTCCTGTAACAACTGGGATACCACAAGGCAGTGTTCTTGAGCCACTGATATTTCTGTTATATGTAAATGATTCACCTTATAACATAAGTAATGCCTACCTATGCTGTTGGCTCATGGAAGACTGCAAGAACCATAAACCAAGATAGGATTCGATTCCACATATTTCATAATACTTATCGATATACAGCTCGAAGTTCAGAACTGTTGCTATTCACCCCAGTGTACGGGTACCCGTATGTAATTTAATTTCAGAAATTTTCCGATGAATTTTTCAAACATTGCTTGCCAAATAATCTGCAACCCATTATGTGTAGGAGTCAAAATAATGCTGGCCTGCTTGCTATTTTTCAGATCTTGTGACTTCAGTAGCTGGTTATGTGTTTTCATAGAGAAAGCTACTATTCTCAACAGGTCGCCTCTCACAAGAATATTGATGTTTGGTACTGTTAACGGAATTCAATTAATCAATCCAGTCTGTTTCCATCACAGATAGCTATAAAAGAACAGATATTCGGTTGAACGTAAATTCAACGAACGTTGTAGTTCGAAATGGCAGCGCACAGCTAGCAACACGGATTAATTATCAAATATGCAAAACTGAATACTCATACATGAATTCGATTACATTGGATATCAGATTCGTGGCCTAATGGATGATGGCGGGTTTCAAGAATAGTGCAATAATATAATTTGGATTCAATGTTCAGTTCGATGCAGATTCGTTAAAAGTGGAAACGAAACGCAATAAAAACGTCCTAACGTTGGATCGTGATATATAACGATCGACTGAATGGGTCGTCGATATTTTTCAGGGAAAATTATAAGGGACGTGTAACGAATAAGTTTGCTACTGAGTGGTTCAAGATATGCGGGTTGATTTGTTTGAAAATATGAACAGGATGTTCAGGAAATCAAATGTAGAATCATCTGCCACTGAAAGATGAACTTTAGTCACTTTTTCCCATCGTTCAAGATAACTTTCAGTGGAGTATTCGTGTTGAAGAGAAAAACATTCTGAATTAAATATTGAATTGAAATATTTCTCTGTGAATTAAAAAATCCACGATAAAAATGAGTTATTTTTTGTAATATCTAACGAAAACAAAAACATATTCGGCTAACGCCACGCTGGACATTGAACTACATCTGATAGATATTGAGAGAGGACCCTAACTCAAAAGAAAAAATCTGGAAGTGAAAATTAGCATTTTTATTCAGATAGTTATATGTTTTTCTATTCCAGTCTCAATTGAGAACTCATGTAGATGAATGAGGCAAAGAAAAATGATTTTCAAAAGATAGTACTAACCAGAAATCATTTGTAACATTGATGCAAGAGAGGCATCGCACTAACTAGTTCTTCAATACATTTTGGTAGACGAACCTATTCCACGCTTCCACGAACATCAGGAAGGTCGGAAGAAATGGGAAACACATTTTCAAGAAGCAATCTCACTTTGCAAAGATGGAAAAATGTAAAAAACATTTATTTGTTTGAAAATGGATATTCATAGAATCAGATGTGAAATCATCTGCGACTGAAAGATAAACTTAAGTCACTATCTTCCATCGTTCAAGATAACTTCCTGTGGGGTTTTCATGCTGGAAAGGGAAACATTCCCAATTGAATATTAAATAGAAATATTTTTCTGTGAATTGAAAAATCCACGATAAAAATTAAGTTATTGCTTGTAATAACAGAAAACAACTACTTTCTTGGCTTAAGCCACACTGGACATTGAACTACATCTGATAGATATTGGGAAAGGACCCCAACTCAAAAAATTATAATTTCAAAGTAACAATTTGCATTTTTATTCAGTTAGTTATTAGATTTTCTATTCCAGTTTTCATTGAGAACTCAAAATAAAATGTTCTCCAGAAGAGAGTACTCACCAAAAATGATTTGTAACATTGATGCAACAGAGGCATCACATCACTAGGTCTTCAATACATTCTGGTCGACCAAAATATATTTCACGCTTCCACGATCATCAGGAAGACCGGAAGAAATGGAAAACACATTTTCTAGAAACTTTGCAGGAATGGAAAAATGTTAGAATCATCATTTCTCTTGGAGAGACACTCTGAAATTAGTTTTTTTCACATTGAAACCTGTCATGAGGTATGATTGATTTGTTTGCAAATATGAACAGGATATTCGTAACATCAGATGTGGAATCATTTGCGACTGAAAGATAAACTTGAGTCAAAATAACCTCTTGTGGGGTATTCGTGTTGAAAACGAAAACATTCTCAATTGGATATTGAATGGAAATATTTTTTCCTGTTAATTGAAAAATCGACGATGAAAATTAAGTATCTTTCCAATATGTGGGTTGTTCTGGTAAATTTCAGTGGTTTAGCGTGAACGTGAAAGGTTGTTAATTGTTACAGACTTATATGATTTCACCATCTGTCGGAAATAAATGAACATTGCTAACTGATATTAATCTTTTTTTCAGTTGATTGTATTTGAATCATTATTCACATCATTTATCGATTTTTATTTTTTCCACCCACGTCATTTTCTTCCTCCCATGCTTCTCTTTCTGTCTCTTTATCAACCTCTTGAGCACTCTATATTCCTGCATTTTTTTAAGAGTCTTGGACCTTCAAAATAAGGAACGTAAATCGCTAGATGGCGCAGCGTGTTCGCTTGATGGAATAAATCTCAACTCTTGTGCAGTCAGCCCACCTGATGATAATTATTCGGTGGCACAAAACCACCGAATAATTATCATCAGGTGGGCTGATTCATCGTCTTCTAGAAAAGATTGGAGTTTAGGGGTTTTTAGGTCGGAGATCTTGAATGTTTTACTAGAATTCAAGATTTCGAAATAGCGGCTCCAAGATGGCGAATGAGTTTTGTAATTATGGTCAGACTCTCTTCAAAATTATTATGTGGAGGTCGGAGACTAAGAATGTTTTGTCAAAATTCATAAATTCAAGATGACGGCTCCTAAATGGTGGACGAGTTTTGTTATTCATGGTTCGATTCTATACAATATTGGTCTTTAGGGGTTTTTGGGGTTGGGGATGATGATTTTTCCATCAAATTTTAAGGCTCCAAAATGACAGCTCCGAGATGGCTGTGGGTCAAAATTCTCAAAAATGCATTAATTCCAAATGGCAGAAATATTTTGTAATTTATACTCTGATTCTCGAAATAATTCCATCTAGGGCTTTTCGGGGTAAAAGAAATAAATCTAAATTCTTCAAAATATCAGTTTCGAAATTTATTCATCTGGTTCAGGATACAGTTTGGATCGAAAAAAAACACATTCAACCTTCGAGTGCCCATTTGGGCTGACGAATCCCCTCTACTGCCATCCTGATCACAATTTTTTCTAATTAAGAAAAATAAACAATTATATTCATGCGGAATAACTTCAGTCAGATACCTACGAATTATGTAGATTCTGTAACAGACATTTCACTGCTAATGAAGAATGTCACTGGGTCTGTCAAATGACTTGAAACTTCATGACCGTGTAGCCCAAATGTAAAGAAATACACCTGTTTTTGTTTCATTTCAATCAAGCGAGTAGTGTTGATGTTATGACAATTTTAGTTTCCGTTCTATTAAAATATTTCGGCGAGCGCGTCATGCCTGCGTGACGTCATTTTACAACGCAACGTTCTCACCGCACACTCAATCATTGCTTTGCTATCGGATGTTCGACCACAATAACGTTTTTAACTCAAGTTTTCATTTGAATCAGTGTTATAAGTATAATATTAGATATGGATGACGGTTTTGAAAAAGGACAATCTGATAACTTCCCTGGAATAGACGGGTTGATGGTTGCCCACTATTTTTCAAATAACTCCGATTTCTTGGCCGCCGAGATGCGAGGAGTAAAAATGCAAAAGTAAGTATTACTTAATAACATTTTACATTTTATCATAAATCTTTTGATCCCTATAAGTACATATTTCTCATTACTAGTGTTTTATAAATATACGTCATATTGATATCATGAACATCTTACTTGACATTGACCTCCTGAGACGAAAGAATGCGTAGGTATTTGTAACATGGTGGGACTTGATTTGTTGAAAATATAAACAGGATGTTCATAAAATCAGATGTGGAATCATTTGCGACTGAAAGATAAACTTTGTCACTATCTTCCATCGTCAAGATAACCTCTTGTGGGGTATTCATGTTAAAAGGGAAACTTAAGAAAATAAAAAAAGTATTTTTCTGTGAATTGAAAAATCCACGATTAAAAGAAGTTATTTTTTTGTGAATGTCTAACAGAAAACAACTACTTCCCCGGCTAAAGCCACGCTGGACATTGAACTACATCTTTTAATCGTGGATTTTTCAATTCACAGAAAAATCTTTCTATCAATATTTGATTGAGAATGTTTCCCTTTTCAACATGGTGGGACTTATTAAAAACAATACTGTGTTATTGTACCTACATAGTTTGGATCATGACTTACATTTTCCACTTTTTTAATATATAATGTTACAAAAAATTAACATGGTAAACCTAACCTGAACATCATTTACCAGATGTACAGAACTTTTTAAAATTTGAACCCATGAAATATTTTTTTCATAAGTAGGTTATTATTAGGATGCACGCGACTACACCTATTGAAATTATTAAGCTAAGATGAAAAACCTTTCATATTAATTTCCTCTTTCATGTGATCGTGGATAAGTGCATTTTTATGTATTTTATTTTTCATATATTAGATCAACTTACGTTTATTTTATTTTAGATCGGCTAGAAACAGCTTCGGCGACGACGCTATGGGATATGCAAAAGTTAAAAGAAATATTTGTACAGTAAAATGCCGAATCACCCCAGAACATCATGCTTTGCATCCATTTCTTTCGACTTTTAGGTTCGAAAGCAATAATAAAAAACAACTTTTCGGAAGCATATTCAAACACTTTGGCCCAATACACGATTTTCCAGTTTCTGGATTCGACATTTCTATTAATTTTTGACGCAAACCTCATACACACAGTTCGGAAGCAGAGCACGCACTGATCGACCGTTGTACAGTGACGTCACAGCAGCCGATGACTCTGCGTCGTCGCACGCCTGCTAAACAATTAAATATCTCGGAAACTATAAGACGTATCAAAAAAATATTTTCACGATATTTTTTCATTTTTAACAGAGTGTATTGTAGGGTAAAAATCAAAAGTTGGTGATATTCTTCATTGTAGACTTGAACATCGCGATTGAAAAATCACCTATTTTTGTCAAAAAATAATTAAACTAAACAGTATTGAAAATAGAACTAATGAAACAGCAATTAACTGAAGGCAAAAACTAACGAAATTAAATTTTTGAGACAAACTCCTATACAAATACACTAAAAAGGAAAAAATGTCTTTAATTGTTTGACTAAGGTTATTCTGTAAGTGGCATATTCAAAATATTGCCGCGAGCAAAAATATCTATTTTTTATTTGAGGCAAGCTTTCGGATCTGCTTCTCACGGAATAACCAAAGTCAAACAATTAAAAAAATCATTTTTTCCTTTTTAGAACATTTGTAAAAAAGCTTGGTTTGATTTTTTTTGTGTAATCATTTCGAATTCGTATCTTTCGACAAAAAAATCATGATGTCCGACGCCAAAAACCCCCATATACCAATTTTATTGGAATCGGGAGAGAAACACAGAACTCGTTGCCATATTGGAGATTGAATTTATGAATTTTGATAAAAAATCGTTACAATAATCACAAAACTGGCCGCAATTCCATAATGCATTGTCACCGGAATTATTAACAACTCCCAAATTTCACATTAATGGAACAACTAGAAGTGGGTCAAATTCAACTTGATTACAAATTCACAGACAGATATCGGACAGGTAGGTGAAACTTAATATAAGCCTGAAATAAGAACAGAATAACGTCTAATTATAAATAATACCCCAACCTGAACAATGCACGTAGTACTGATACTCACCCTGGCTTATTTACCAATAATTGAAGCTAAAGTTTCTCCGAATAAAAACCACTTGATGATATTGAAGTTGGTTTTTAAGAATGTGATAATTTCTAGTGGATACAAATTTTGGCTGATGTGGATGATTTCTAATGATTCTCAATATAAATTCCGCCAAAGGAACAAAGCCCTAACAATCACCTGGTTCTGAGTCTCCTTGGTAAAAGTCAATATTTCGTTGTATCCACCGTGCCGCTGTGCTCCATTGAAACATTCTTGAAAAATCCACTGCGGCTTTTCCACTTCAAAGGGACATCAAAGGCACCGCTAAAAAATATTTCAATGGAAATCAATGTGAAACAGAGTATAAGTCCATCCAATATCAATTGCAGGAGCTGTTTCTATAGGGAGCAAATAAAAACTCACTTTGCTAACACGAGCGTATATGCGAAGAAGCGGAACGAAAAATAATCTGTACTACTTGTATACAGTCTCCGTCGGCACAAAGAGCCCGCTGGTCAAGTTGGACTTGAGTGACTGCTGTCTGTTCTACAACCGATTCGTCTGGGCCAATCAAGTCGGACATCAATGCTTGCAGGTGTGTCTATACGATGGGAGGTCATGAATCACGCGTTATATTTGTGTTTTAATAGCTCCGAAAGATTAAAAACCAGTAGCGTCTGTGGTCTTTGTATCCGCGGGAAGCTTTTGAATCTGTTACTCACAGAATAACCTACATCAAACAATGAAAGAAATTATTTTCCTTCCCCAATGTATTCGTATAAATAAAAGCTTGTCTCTGATTTTTTTTCATTTTTCATCATTTATGAAGTATTTTTAAAATCTTAAAATATCCAAATAAAATTAGTTATCTCCGCCACTGCTGCTCACAGATTTCGCCGCAATCCTTTTTTATGCTTCTGCTATTGATATTGGGAAAACTATATAATTCCAAACAAATTTGAAAAAAAAAATTGTCTCAGTAAAATGGAATGTATAGTTAAACCATTTACAATTGCAGAAACATAGAAAACAAGTTTGCCAGTCCTGAGGCGGAATATTTCGAGTGGCAGTGGCGACTAATTTTATTTATATATTTAAATATTTTAAAGATACGTAAAAATAAAAGAAATATGCCATAAACGATAAAGTATGTATTAATAGGCAATCGGATCATCATAATTTCATTTTCCCATGGTTGAAAAAAAGCCATATTTCTTATCAAAACACAACACATCTATAGAATATTTAAAAACCTATTTCGATCCCAGACAAGAGACGCTACTGGCTTTCATTTAGTCAGACCTCCTGAAACTGGTGATTTATTAGTCTCAACATATAGACACAGCTACAAGCATAATCATTGGCATTATCATTGGTCACTCAAACAGCTGTCACTCAAAACCACGTTGACTCCCGGCTCTTTTGATCTACCATTCGCCGACGGAGAATGTTTACGAGTAGTACACATTATTTTTCGTTCCGCTTCTTCGCATGAACGCTCGTGTTAGCGAAGTGGGTATTTGATTTGCTCCCTATAGAAACAGCTTCTGCAATTGAAAATCGTTGAACTCTACTTTGATTTACTAGTATTCCCGGTAGTCATAATTCGATAGCAGAAATGTCAAGGCGCAGGGAATATTACAAGTAATTCGACCCTGTGCCAGATCTCACACTTTGGATGTATGATATTCTCTCTTTTCCACACGAGCAATGTGGACGGAGCAACCTGAGGGGCGTGTCATTCAAAATCAGTTCCATTTCTGAATCCAGAATTGTAAGAAATAAAACAAATCTGCATTATTTGACATGGTTGAAACTGGATATGTCCCATTTCGAACGGGATAGTGCAAATAAATCTATTTCGCAAAACAAAACATTCTTGTGAAATCATTCACCAGAAATAACTAATAAAAAACATATTTAGAGACCAGGTTCCATTTAAGTCGTGAACTGAAACTAATTGAATGAGTTTAAGTCTACGCTGACAATTATTCAATTATTTCTTGTTGGATTATGTGTGGTTTCAAAAATCTCGTCGCGCAAAGTGTTCATGAAAGTAGGTACCAATTAATTTCATTGGACAATGATTGGTTGGTAAGTAACAACTTGACGGAGAATTAATTTCATTACAATTCGCATGAAAAGCTTTTCGAAACCAAATAATTCAACAAAAAATAATTGAATCATTGTCACCGATGACTTGAACTCATTTTATACGTTTTAGTACACGGCTCTAATGAAAGATTGTCTTTAAAAAGGTTTTTCATCATTTATTTTATTTTTTGCTTTTTTTTTTAGTTCACACTGATCTACCAGTGCATCGTTATTACAAAGTCAATTCCCTGTAAGTTTTGAGCTGAAAGAAATCATGATCTCCGACCCCAAAAACTCCCACACACCAATTTTGAATGGAATCCGACCATAATCACGAAACATGTCCGCCATCCTGAAGTCGCCATCTTGAGTTTTAAGATTGTAACGGAAAAATTCATAATCTCCAAACCTCTGAAAACCCCCACATACCAATTTTGATCTCATCAATTCTGACAGAAAATTCAAAATCTCCGACCGTGTTGAATCAAAATCTCCGACCCCGAAAACCCGCACCAATTTTAATGGAATTGGACCATAATCACACAACTCGTCTCCCATCTCAGGGCCGTCATCTTGAATCTATGAATTTTGACAAGAATTTCATAATCTCCGAACCCGAAAACCCCTACGTACCAATATTGAATCAAATCGGAATATAATCACAAAACTCGTTCGCCATCTTGGAGCTGCCATCTTGAGTTCATAAATTTCGACAGAAAATTCAGAATCACTGACCCCGAAAACCCTCATATACCAAATTTGAATCAAATCGGAATATAATTACAAATCTCGTCCGCCATATTGGAACCGCCATTTTTTTTTCTTTAAAAAAAATTCCATGATGCATTTTCACCATAATTATGAGTACCTGCCAAATTTCAAATTAATCGGACGACTAGAAGTGGAACAAAATTTACTTGCAAAATTTGACCCTAACGAACGAACGAACTTTCAAGTGAAACTAAATAAAAGCTTGTAAGAAACTTCAAAGAAAAATTTAAAATGACGTTCAACTAACAAAATGATAGACTTCAATACTGAAATGAAACAATACAAAAATATATTTTCCTTTTGACAGTGGCAATGTTCAAAAATGCCCAAACTTTACGGGAAATATTATTTTCATTCATTTTATATCTACAGAATATTTTTCCTATCATTTTATCTTCATACACTCATACATGCCTTCATCAATCAGGAAATAAATCCGTTTCTTCAGGGATGAAGACCCTTGCCATCCCTACCATCTCAATCTTCTCCCTTTTTTTTGTCATGATAGCTGGGTCATTATACAGGGTCCTACAACAGTCCATATCCTGCACAAAAGGTGGGCCACACAAGGTGTTCAAGAAATACAAAGTTCAACGCTGGTACCGGCCAGTTTTAGTATATAACAGTTAAAACCCATTCGGGTGGCTGTCTCGCTGATATTGACTTCGAGAACGCTCGGCTATTTCCGGCGAATGGGCGCGCCGCCGCGCACCACGCTGTCGTCATTTCAGGCTTTACGTAATTGATTTGCTTGTTTGTTTGTTTAACGCCGACTCAAAATTAGTTACTTCAATAAGTTGAAGAGCTTAGTTATCGAGACTGAAAAGGTTTATTTTATTTTATGCTTACAAGTTTTTTTCTCGTTGGTTTAGTTTTCTGTTAAAAAGTTTTTTGATTCTTGAAACTCGATTTGGAAATTAAATGCAAATCTATTGAGTATAACTATATATTTTTTCCAGTTTGCAGGGCTCAATCAAATCCACAGGGGAAACAAACATATAATAAACATGTTTTGAGGATAACTGATGCATTATCCGATATGACCAGATTTGTACACATTACTCCATTGAATTGTACATTATCATTCGTAATAACATCTCATCAAGGGCTAAATCAACCAGTTGTGGGATATGGAAGCTGATTGAAAACAAATTTTCAATTAGTCAGTACGTCAGCATTCAATTAGTACATCCATCGGTAGCAGTTTAATATCACACAGCAGTATGGGATTAGTTGTGAAATTGAACGGTTTCCATCTATTTTGCCCAGGACGAGCAATCAATAGAGGGAATGTTTCAGAAGAATACTGCGAAATACAAAATGTCATTGAAAAATAATTGAAAAAATATATTTTTTCAAAAACTGAGCTTCAATTAGTGGAATGAAATTTGAATATACATGGCATTATAATAATATGTCTCGCTATTCAAATCATCCCAAAGATCATATCACAATGTCTGCAGAGGGGATAAATAAAAGATAGCAACTGAAAACACAATCATTTTTGCATGAGAACAATTATCCTCCATAGAATCGTAGCTTGTGTATTCCTTCAGTTCGAAGTGATAAAAAATCTACAAAAATAATCAATAATCGATTTTACTGGAACGAATCCATAAAACCACTACAAACGGTTCTATCCGTATGTTGTCATGGGTCTGATGACCCTGCTATATAGCCAAATGTTCATTTTTTGGTTGTATCCACCAGTTTTTTCCACACATTCTTCTGCCTAGGTTGAGGGCTACCGTGCCTTCATAAATTATTTTTTGTAGGTGTTGATTCCAGGACAGCTTGTCTCTTGTGCAATTGCAATTTCTATCCTGTTCAAAACTGATAGCATGAGTTCTCTCAGTATTTTTTTTTTGTAAAAGCAACTATTGTGGTTTGAAAGGAGATACACAGTTAGTTCCTCCTCCTGACACCACTTATTTATTTAGTTTCGAGCAGTCTGCGTTTGCTCCTGCAAATTTATGTTTTGCAATGATTGCCAGATCATTGGCATATCCTAACCGATACATGCCTTTGAATGTAAGCTTAACCATTAGTTCGTCTGCTAGGATACACCACAGGAGAGGTGATAGTACTTCTCCTTGTGGGCATATCCTACCTGCTCTAGCTGTGACTGTGGTTTCACCTATGGTTGATATGGTGTTTATCATTGGCAAAAGAGGGATGGGACTTCCCTATTTCCTAGAGCTGTGGTAATTGACTTTGTAGATGCATTGTTGAGAGCCCCCTCGATATTGAAGAATGTCGCGATGGCTATCTCTTTGTCCTCCAGGGATTTTGTCATAAGCCTGTCGAGATCATCCAGTGCCAAGTCTGTTGACTTACCTGGCTGATACGCGTATTGGCGTTCGTTGAGAGTGTTTGATAATAATACCCGCGCCTTTTGGAGTAGGATATATTCCATAATCTCCTGGAGATTTGTATGGTTGGAAATCATCTATAGCCCACCTCATTATGTTTGGCATTTTTATCTCTGTAGCTAGTTTTCAGTACAGGGCATTAGGCCTTCGTGGCTTGCTTTGCGAAATGTTTGTCGCTACTGGGTCATTTAGAATTGTTGCGGCCGGAAAGTGTGCCCTGATGAACATTGAAATATTATACTCCAAAGTTGTTGTGGAAACCTACCTGATTCACAGTACCCTCCTTTTCCAGCAACTTGTGGGTTCAAGAGCATGTGGGGGTATCATACCTCTTCACAGAACTACTCCTACGATTGCCTTCCAGCTTTTCTGATCTCTTCATTGTACTGTGGGAGTTTGGATTTATATTCCGCCCGGTCCTGGTTGGTTTTGGCTCTGTAAGATACCCTACGCACTTTCCTTCCGAGGGTTTCTAAGTCTTTATTCCACCAGACCGTTTTATTATTCTCTAGCCTTGTTGTCAGAAGATAACTCAAGTTAAGTTGATAGCAGTATATCGAAAAAACTTTATATAAAGGCATTTCAGGAAGTTTATCCAACCGATTCAAAATTTCAGGGTTATTACTCATTTCGGCAAAAATTCAGAGAAAATTTGTTATTATTTAAGACAAAGATATTAATATTGCTCACAGAACAAATAATACTTCCAGTAGGTAGCGCCAAGATTATACCCAAACCATATATGTATTAACTACCAATATTGATGATGAAGACAGCAAATGTCAAGCCAAAACAAATGGAGCATGGCCATCGCTCGGACTTTTTCTAATCGGCGACGTTGAATTGATACGCATGCGCGAAAATGAAGGCGTGACATGTATTGGTTGATGTTCGGTTGCCATAACTACGCGCTGTCGATATAACAAGGAAAGACATATGTAGAGGAATGAAAAACCTGTTCTAGTTTTCTTTTATATTTAAACAAAGATTATCGTTGGCTAGTTCTACCTCTCTGAAGTGACTTCATGTTAAATGTGTGAATTCATACTGGGGCTGAAATTGTGTTTATTTGCTTTTATATGATGACCAAAGGAGGAATGTTCCTGTTTATTTAGTTTTTCATTTACTGCTGCTCATCTTCTAAATAAAATAAACATCACATTCTCGGAGATCAAATTGAAGAACAAACTGATCTTTTTAGGCATCACAATAAATAAAAATATTAGCAATTTAAAATTCGGTATCTATAGAAAGCCAACTCAGACAGATCGTGTCATACATAACTACCCTAACCATCCATATCAGCATAAAAAGGTAGCTTCCAATTGATATATTCGCCGGCTCTTAAATAGTCCATTATCTCTTCGCGAATACCTGCAATGAGGATATCCATATTTTGAAACAAATAGCCCACAATAACGGTAACAATCCCAACGTGATCAACTACCTCATACAAAAACTCAAAAATAAAATGTAGGAAAAACTAGCGTTTGCAATCATCAACAGTATTGATGAATATATTTCAATTCCTTCCTTGAATAACAACATATCACAAAAAATATCCAAATGTATGAAATGTGAGTTGGACAACATGAAAATTTCCTATAAGACTATAAGACTAATAATCACGCAAGTCGATATTTGATTAATACAAAAGTTCTTCTTCTTTTTGTAGTTTCTTGGATTTCTGACTCCTTACGGTGTCATTTCCTCCGGATCAGGTATTGTATAACTTCACAAACATTAAATAGTATTCATCAAATATATAAATATTTATAATCATAAACAATGATAGACAAAAAATTCGGAATATCTTCCAGATCAGGTATTCTCTCTTTCCGACAAATCCGTTGTCATCTGGCCTGGTTACCAGCGTAGAGGAAGAGATACTTGTAGAACTTCACACACATGTACTTTGCCTAACGTAAATATATAAATATTTATGCCCATAAAGATGGCGACATTCACAAACATAAAAGTGACTCCCACTTCCGACGTGACATCCATGTGCACTCTTTGAAAGCAGCTCTCTATCAGACGTCTGCTCTCTGTCACATCAGAAACGGAAGTGAACACAAAAGTTAACGTAACAAAGTATCAGAAAGTTATATTTATAAATTGAATTGCAATTATTGTAATGCATCCTACATCGGTAGAACCTGTAGATCTCTGAATTTCCGCCTAAACCTAAACAAACACGAGAATTTCTCCTTGGTCATCATCTGAAGATGAATAATCACAATTCCAGCCCCAATGAAAATTCACGCATTTTTCATGAACTCACTTCAAAGAATTACAACAGAGTGGATTCTTTGGAAGACTCACATATTGAGGAAAACCTTCCCAACAATAATACTTGTTTGAATATTAAAGCAAACTTGAACAGGTATTTTATTCCTCTACGTATACGTCTAAAAAGATGGGTTAGGATGTTACATCTGAACCTGTCAGTCCGCTTTGTTCGATTGTCATTACAGAAACACAGAACAAAAAAGATTGACGTTTCTTCTTCTGAATTTCTTCCGCTTGTTTGAGTACAACCTTGGCGCCACCTCCTGTGATAATTGAGAACTTTTATTTTATTTATACAATTTCAATCTGTTAAACATTGTGAATATCGTTATATTATGGTTTTATTCTTCTACTAACCTGACGAGTAAGTGTTACCTGGAAATACACAATCCTGTTTCACTCACCCACTTACTTTTCAGGCAGACACTGAAGATGACCTCCTAGGTCGAAAGCGGTCTGCGATAAATGAACTATTTGCACGAAATACAGAAAGATATTCCATTGGCATAGTCCTTACGCCATATCTACAGTCAACTGAATAAAGAACATCCTACGATAATGGCATCGACTCATTTATGAACACTGTACTTTCAATCATTGTGTTTTGCAATAATTTCATGAAATAAAAAATGTTGAGCATTTGTCTTGATAAATAATAACTCGACCTAATATTCTGACGGCTATATTTTGGCTGTATAATATACTGAAGCATTGTTGCCTTAAAGCAAAAGCACCCACATCTGCAAAAAAATCACGCGCGCTAAAGCGCTCTGGATTTTCGTCTATGCAGATGTGTCGTCCTATTGCTAGGCAACAATGCTTCCGTTTATTATAATGCCAACATTTTTTGCCGGTGAAATATTGAGTCTTGTTATATTTCAATATGAGAAATCGTCTTACGAGATGGTTCAAAAAGTATAACTGATTGCATGATTGTCAGTTTGGTTTTAGGCGAGGTCTCCCTGGGAGTTTGGGAATGAATGTACACTGGAATAACAATGTTGATTCTGAAACAATTACATGAATTCGAATAAAATTTCATAATATAACAACTTCTCCGATCAATCTGTGAGTATCCAGGCTATTATATAACTTAACACCATCTGATGGAGCGACTGCAGGCAAACACGTGTCTTTGAAAAAATATGTGTAGTGAATTCAATAATGGCTCCGTCAGTATATGTGAATGTACAAAGTATAATTGTTCAGCCAACCGCAATTCGGCTATTTGGTGAGAGGGACCTCCAATTTTCAAATTTGCACAAAGTTCTCGGTTGGTTGATTCCGGTCCAGTTTTACCCTTTTGCAGTGTAATCATATTCATTATGTTTTTTATCTATGTGATCAGATTTTTGTTCAGTTGGAATTATTCGATTAATCGATTCCTATATTTCCTGAGCAATACCGTTATCCATACCAATAATAAAATCATAATACTAATATTAATTCAATCTGAGTGAATATTATGAACAAAGGCATAACTTTTAAGTATACAACTAGTTACAGAAAAATACATATGAGGAAAACTCATAGAAGGAGCCTGTGCGTGAATATCATATTGCGCAATAACTATAGTGAATGAGATATTTTTACAAATAATGATGAGATTAAGTTAATGTAGGTATTGATTACACCAGTTCACACGATTTTTTACCCAAAATTAGAACCAATGTGGATTGTTAGCGTAATCAGCCCCTAGTTGAATATTGAAGTGAAAAAAATAGGACGTAAATGTATTGGAATATTTATATTTTTTGAATTTTTTCATTTGGAACTTGAAAAAACAAAAATGACTCGAATTACTTTATCTTTTCTATGTGTTATGGTCAGTTTCCGTTGAGGTAGACCAGCTAATCGGCTAACATATTTTTATCCCAAAAACCTTGGTACTTCCCTTCAAACGACTTTAAATCTTGATGAAATTGTCACCATGTCCATCACTAACGCTTTCCAGGATATCATGGAAAAAATCCAGGCGTGAATGAGGTGAATGAATTTTTGAGGACATGTTGTCCCGTTTTGTGGTGATTAATCAATAGATTGCATACAATTTCTTCATAATCCTCTGTTTTATTGTTGCCCAAGAAATTTTCATCAACGGTTTTAAAAGAATACTAAGCATCTTTTTCAACACTGGATAAGTGACGATCAAAATGTTGATTCTTCGACATCTGTTTTACCAAAGATTCCTCCTTTCAGTTAAGCATCAGAGAGATGAGGAAACACGGATTTTGAGTAGGCAAAAGGAGATGCTTTTTTCTCAAGTGCCTTAACAACATTTTTCATCAATCCCAGTTTTATACGAAGTGGTGGTAGTATCACATTTTTCGGACCAATCAAAGGCTTGTATTCACCATTATGTTTGTTTGGCGTGTATTCATTTCATACAGGCCAGTCTTTCTTTATATCAGGATATTGTATATGCTTGTTAAAGCCAAATGTTTTCGCTAGACAGAAATAACAGTCCGTAGCGTGGTTTGTTGGTTCTCTCCACAACATTGAAACACCGAATTGCATATATATTTTTTTCCTGGAACCCAATAGGCTAGTATTCTTCTACAATTTCCACACACTACTCCAGGAACTCATTTTTTGTCGAGGATTTTTACCGAGATTTAGGAGTATTGGAAGTTCGCCCGTTTTACTGCTTCTGTGATTGGTATCTTAGGCCCGGTTGTTCAATGCGAGTTTAAACCGTTGATTATCTAAACTCGGATTATTAATTTACTATGGATTGAAACATTATGCATTTTTCAATAAAAAACTAATCCGGGATTCTTTGATTCATTGTTTTCATTTGTCGGCAACACATTTTTTCGCTTGTACTATCATTCGGACCGTTCAGAAACATCAACATTGGATCAAACTTAAGTATACAGAACAATTCATCGAAAGAAGCCAAGTGTATTCTATAAATTGTTGGGCGTCTCTTGAAAAAAATGACTCCTAATTTCAATGAAGGTGAGGAAAACATTCTCATTTCACTGGTAAAAAAATACCAAGATATTGTAGAATGTGAAAATTGGACGCGGTTACTAATTCGCAAAAATTAAAGGCGTGGGCCATAAAAAGTAATGAATACAATATCATCTGCGGAGGTTCATAAAAAAGGAATAGCACCTTAACAATAAAAGACAAAATTTTTACTTGGGCTCTGTCCAAAGCACATCTTGTAGGATTACAAAAACGATTATTCGAAGAACACAAGTTGAAATTAATACACTTGAAAAAAAAACATCAACTTTTCTTGGATCTACAGAGGGAGGAGTAGAATTTACAGAAAACCCATATGATTGAGATATGTAAACAAACATTATCTTTGAAACATAACTCATCAACCAACGATAAATCAATATTTGCTTGACAGTTCGATTGCAAATATTATGTTTTTCAAGTGACCCCACAGGAAAACGTTGAGTAGGGTTATATCTGGAGATCTGGCTGGCCACTCTATAGAGACTCTTCTTCCAATCCAACTTCCAGGAAACATTCTATCCAAAAACGACCTAACATGCTGTGCATAATGTGGAGGTGCCCCGTCTTGTTGAAATATCGAGTGATCTTCATGGTAACGATCGTCATTTTCAATGATGTCTACTAATTGTGAATAAACAAATTCATTCAATAATTCCAAATAAGTTTCTCCTGTCAGGTTACCGTCGAGAAATACTGGTCCACTCCCAAAAATACCGGTGCAGACATTGAGTTTTTGGGGGGTTTGAATATGGACTGGATATGGAAAACATGTGCATTGGCATCCGACCAATAACAACAATTATGACGATTCACAGTCGAATTCAAAAAGAATGTAGACTCATCAGAAAAAAAGATGTTGAAAAGGAAATTCTCATCAGCATCTATTCTCGTAGTCATAATTTCACAAAATTCCTGTCGCCTCTCAAAATCATCTGCATTCAATATATTTTGTAGGGGAGGAATTTATGATGTTTCAGGATTCGGCGGATACTGGTTCAACTGATATTGGTAACACTAGCCAATTTCATTGTGCTCAATGTTGGGTCTGCATGAACTTGTCCTAAAAGTGCAACTTCAACAGCTTCATTTCTCAACGGAAATTCACGTTCTGGGTCTTGTTTCTTGTTGGCTACTGATCCAGTTGGACAAAAATTTTGCACTAATTCTAGAACGTTTCTTTCAGCAACGAATTTATCTGGATGCGTTTCATTGAACAAATTAGCTGTACGGTTACCGCACTCATCATTCTCAAAAAAAAAATCGTTATTATTTCAACTCTTTCCGCGATCGTTTACACCATACTTGCGGAAATTTATTCATCAGCTTTAGGCAAGTAATTCACTCTAATTTCGTTCAATCAAAGATCGGTTTGACACTGCTAGACGTCCACAATTGCGATTTGGCAAAAAAAATTATCTCACATGTTTTTGTTGTACTCGCATTTGAGTCGAATTCGAGAAAACGTCTTTTATCGATTCTTAAGAACCTTAATTTTTTTTCGATCAAGTGAATTAGGATGAAATAAAAATTTGAAACGGAACTGCATGTTATTTTTTGGTAAACAGTTAGATCTTTTGATTCCTTGACAATGATAATTATCTTCAAACAGTTGCATTATTAGATGTTATATTTATTGATTGAGTGAATAAAAAGTGATTTCCAAACTTCAAGTTCCTATATCCCGAAAACGAATCGATAGAATTAATTAATTTTTATTGTTTGATATCAAGAAGAAAAATACCTTCCAAATGGGGTATCACTTGCCATATGTTGCTATTTAACAATTTAGGGGTGGCGGTCACAGCTCCGAGGGATGGAATGTATTTCGGGTGAATTTCATCGCGAACGATGTCCCCCTTGAAAATTGCCCACTCTGTATATATATTGTTATGTTAGGAAGGACCAGTAATATATTTTGAAGATGAAAAAGAAATAATTCCTTGAAAAGACCACAAAAATAATAAATATTTAATAGTTAGTAGTTCATGAGAATTTGTTTTACATTTTTTTGAGATTCTATTTCCTTTATGAAGCCTTTGTATAATATTGATAGGTAAAAATATGCAAATACTATAATGCAATCATTTTCATACATTGTCAAAATGTTTACAACTTATAATTGTTCAAAAATCAACAAAAAAGTCTAGATTTACAAAATCATTCTGAATTAAATGTGATCAACAGAATTATAAGCTTGAAACATACAGTATATGAAATTGTATCTAACTAAAAATAGCCAATGGAAGAACAAGAAACTCCTTGATGACAATAGCCAATCAGGGAACAGAGATGGTGAGATGAAAGATTTGAAATTGTGGAAAAGTAAGAACTGAGAAATGTCAAAAATAATTATCAAAAAATATGGTATTTAGTTTATAAGAAATGTAAAATATATTAGTTCATAAGTTTTCTCATATAACACCAAATTAATAAAAGTGCGACAAGGAAGTGCGCGAGTTTGAAAATTCAAATAAAATGGACAAAACAGAAATGGTATCCAGGGAATGAAAAAACAAAGCTGAGAGGAGATTGAAATTTTTTTTAAAGAGAAGCCAGGTACAAAAGTCGGAAAGAAAGAAATCTAGGATTTCATTAATGAGAAGGTAGTTTTTCAACAATAAAAAACCAATACAACCTCTGAATAATCTCGACACAAAATAAAGAAGGATAAAAGGAGATTACCTTTTTGGTTCTCTACATGAAAACTTGTCCAAGCTGATTTCGTGGATTTTGGATGGTTCCTTTTGAAATGGTGAGTTCCTGAGAGGAGTGGATGAAACAGGAATTCAGATTATGCCAGGTATTGCATCAGTGACATTCCAGTTCCAGGTATTGCATCAGCGACATTCCAGTTCCAGGTATAAACTTTTTCAGTGCACATCACAAACTGAATCACTTCACAAAATAACTCGTATATCCGAAGAACTCTATGATTTGGTATTAAACTATAAAAGAATTCTTCCAACTCGAAAAAAAAAAAGTGAGGTTATTTTTACATATCCATCACTGTTTCCATTATTTTATGAAAACTTGTCAATTGCTCATAGTTATAAGTTATCTTTCGCAGGCCAGGTTAATATAAGTTTTCCTGAATGAAGGAAATAATTGTTCTTTGGTAATTTCTGGTTTATTTTCCACAATGATATGCAATATCTTACTTATAAACACTGAACCAAAATAGTTCGAGTGACATCTAGACAGGCAGTGGCTTTTTGCCAGTTCTGACCCCTGAGGCGAAGGCGTACCAACTGAGATTAATCATGGTGAGAAAAGTAATAACAATTGGCAACAACGTGGCGAGAAAACAGTAATGTTAGCTGGCAATTATTATTTCATAACAATTAGCTATCATCATATCACAATATTACAATTGGCTTCACAACGAAAAAAAGAATTAGAAATGAACCAAAATGGAAAACAAAAAATATTTTCAAAGTCAATTAATATTATACAGGAAAAATAAAAGTTGACAATTTTAGAAATATTTTTACATTATCATTACATTACAATTGGTTTCCAAAGGGAAAAATTAACAACAATTGTTATTACATAACAATATATACCAATAAACAATAGAAAAAATCACGAGAAATCAATCTGATAAAAAACAGGATAAGAAAGGCAATATTTAAATTTTATAATTAAAAATGTATATTAATCAAAATGAGCCGAAGTCACCCAGCTGGGTGGAAGTCACCCGAAATGACGGTCTGTTGTCTAAATACGGTTCCCTTTCTTCTTGAGGCAATAATATCAAAAACTCCAAAAAAATCTTACGTCTGTTATATCTTCGAACATCTTTGAGGTCGGGTATAAAACAAAAATATTCAACACAATAATAATTTTCAGAATAGTCGATGTCTATTAGGTTAGAATCGGCAAATTATCTCTCCAAACCCCACAATTCATGAGATCAACTTAAACCATTGTTTAACTAGGTTTATCTCAAAAACCCGTATTGAACAACTGAAACAAAGTTGGTGATCCTCGTTCGAACCCAATCTCTTGGTCATCCTTGATTGAACAACCGGACCTTAGTCTTTGTTATGATAATTCCACCACAAACATAACAAAAGTTGTTTGGCTTCAATTTACACTCTCTTAAAGATATTTTAAAACAAATTAAAAGCCTAACAATTATTCAAATACGATTTTAACGAATGACACACTAGATATCACGAATAAACGAACAAAAAAACATTGCTTCAAAATGTTTGTGGCTATATTTAAAGAACTTGACGTGATAAAAAAACGTTTCATATATTTTTGTTATGAGGGGGTATACTCAAAACGAATTCGGTATGATTTTTCTTAGGGTGAAAACAATATCTTTTTTTTTATGAACTAGTGTTGATCACAATAAATGAGTGTATTCTATAGTCTAGCAAGTATAGTATCTACTGAGACATATGATAAACTAACACAAAATAGAATGTGAAACACATTGCCAATAAAACTAACTGTCTTGATATAGTTTTCATTGGTTCACAAATGTATGAGCTTTCAGTCTGTGAATATTGTTCAACTACTTTTTGATATATTTGATGAAAAATAAGGAAAAGTTCATTCGTTTCAACCCCATCGAAATGATATAATAACTTCTGGGACAGAAATATTGGTCAGTTCTTTGTTTCATACTTGTCTCGGGTTTTGTAATAACGGAATTCAAATCACATTTATTTCTGGTACATTAGCCATGGTCGATTTTTTGTTAAAATTTGCTTTTAACCGCTTTTTTAGTTGTTTCGCCAACCCTCAGAAGTGTATGGAAACTTGTACGAGTTGAGAGCACAGGCGCCTCACCTTTTATAGCGGAATCCGAAACCACTTTTTTACCGGCTGTGGAAGTCAAACCAGTGTCGAATGGAAACAGTGGGTACAAGACTAACACTCGTACTACTGAACCACTGGCCACGTTGAATTATCACTCATTAAATATTTTTGTTTCTTCATGAATTTCATATATAGGGTATAGTTAAGCTTTTTGATATATGACCTTCAGTCTGCATAGTTGGATTATTTCGAGGTAACAAGAGTTACATTTGTACGTCCCCATCTCCATGCAGTATTCTATAGAACATGTGGCTTTCAGCAAGAGAGTGGTATATAATTTGTTCTCAATTGATTTGTGTTAAAATACTCATCAAGATATTTGACTTTGTTGAGTATGGTTCTCAGCTTAATGAATTTAACATGAATATTCCATTTCAAATTGAAGTCTATTCGAATCTTATAAAGCCCAAATCTATTTGCATTGAATTATATGTCTCACTGAACTATGGGAAACTGTTAGTCAAATATGTCTTGAAAGTTTTATGTTAGCCAGTAGTTATACTCGTAATGCAGAGGTGAAGGGTGGTGGAGTAGGAATATGGATCAAATGAATAATAGTTTGGAAAAACTAAAAAACACGCTTTTATAGAGAACAAGACTAAAAAAATAGAAAATGAAAAAAAATAAAATTATTAAAAAAAAAGGGTGGGGTGCATGGTATCGCCTCGGTGTGTAATGTACTATATAATTATTGATACCATGCTATTTTTTTTGTCTGGATTTCTATGAAAGCGTGTTTTGTAGTTTTTTCGAACTATTATTTATTTCCTACTTTTTAGTGTGGTTCATTTATATAAGCGTGTTTTTTAGTTTTTTAAACTATTATTTTTATTATTTTTTTGCAAATTAAAAAATGTAATGATCTTAGCAATTTAGGTAATCATAATCTCCGACCCCAAAAACCCCCACATACCAATTTTGGATAGAATCAGACCATAATCACAAAACTCGGCCGCCATTTTAAAGCCGCCATATTGAATTTTCCAATTTTCACAAAGAAATCATAATATTCGACCCCAAAAACCCCACATACCAATTTCGAATAGAATCAGACCATAATCACAAAACTCAACTGCCATTTTGAAGCCGCCATCTTGAATTTTTCAATTTCTATAGAAGAATCATAATATTCGACCCCAAAAACCCCACACCAATTTTGAATAGAATCAGACCATAATCACATAACTCGGCCGCCATTTTGAAGCCGCCATCTTGAATTCTCCAATTTTTACAAGATAATCATAATATTCGACCCCAAAAACCCCCACATACCAATTTTGAATAGAATCAGATCATAATCACAAAACTCGGCCGCCATTTTGAAGCCGCCATCTTAAATCCTCCAATTTTCACAAAAAACTCATGAAATTCGACCCCAAAAACCCCCACATACCAATTTTGTATAGAATCAGACCATAATCACAACACTCGGCAGCCATTTTGAAGCCGCCATCTTGAATTTCCCAATTCTCACAAAAAAATTATGATATCCAACCTCAAAAACCCCACATACCAATTTTGAATAGGATTAGACCATAATCACAAAACTCGGCCGCCATCTTGAATTTTTCAATTTTCACAGGAGAATCACAATATTCGACGCCAAGAACTCCCACATACCAATTTTGAATAGAATCAGACAATAATCACAAAACTAGGCCGCCATTTTGAATTTTTCAATTTTCACAGGAGAATCATAATATTCGACCCAAAAACCCCCACATACCAATTTTGAATAGAATCAGACCATAATCACAAATCTCGGCTGCCATTTCAAAGCCGCCATCTTGAATTTCCCAATTTTTACAAAAGAATCATAATATTCGACCCCAAAAACCCCCACATACCAATTTTGAATAGAATCAGACCATAATCACAAAACTCGTCCACCATTTTGGAGTCGCCATCTGAATTTTTCAATCTTGACAGAAGAATCATAATCTCCGACCACAAAAACCCCCACATACCAAATTTTGAAGAGAATTAGACCATAATCACAAAATTCGGCCGCATTTCAATGCCGCCATCCTGAATTTTCCAATTTTCACAAAAGAATCATAATATTCGACCACAAAAACCCCCACATACCAATTTTGAATAGAATCAGACCATAATCACAAAACTCGTCCCCCATTTTGGAGCCGCCATCCTGAATTTTCCAATTTTGACAAAACAATCATAATTTCTGACCACAAAAACCTCCGGATACCAATTTCGAAGCGAATCGGACCATAATCACAAAACTCGTATGCCATATTGGAGCCGCCATTTTGTTTTTTCTCCACACAAAAATTTCATAATACATTGTCACCGGAATTATGTACACGTGCCAAATTTCAAATCATTCGGACGTCTGGAAGTGGGTCAAAATCGCGCCCAAAGGAGTCGGTTACAAACAAACAAAGAAACATACAAGTGAAGCTAATATAAAGTGTGTAAAAAAGGACTAAATATAATAATAATCGCAACTTGAAACAATTTTGTAATGATAAGCAATCGGAATTTTGCTACTGCTCCCTTGACAACAAATATGATAATTATTTTATTGTGCTAAATTGCTACCGATCGCCATCAGGTGATTTGGACATATTCCTAGAAAACCTTGATTGTATTTTGAATCGTATTCACAAACTCAATGCCTATATTGTTGTATGTGGCGATTTGAAGGTAATACTGGTATTCGCTATAATGATCATGTTAAGTTAATAAATGTTTTGTCTACTTATAATGTTAGTAATAAAACTTCTAGCAAAATATATTTATCAATTCAGAAAATCCGTCAAAAACGCCTGGCAAATCGTGAACTCCTTGAGTAACAAAATAACTATGTCGAAACAAATGATGATGAAGGAAATATCCTGGTATAAAATCAAAAGGAGGTTGTGAAACTGTTCAGTACATATTTTCAATCTATACATTATGATACCATTCGTAAAATACTAATGAGCAAATTGGAATTCAGTAAATACCTATAATTTCACAAAACAAATATGAAATCATTTTTTCTTGATTGGTATTCTGAATCAGAATTACTCAACATATCAAACCTTCAATTGGAAAATAAATCCTCGCGTGGACATGACGAGGTTCCCATATTCGTTTTCAAGAAATGTTTTCCATTTTTATTTCTCCTATCACACACGTTGTCGACTTATTTCTATCAACGGGAATTTTTCCAGACCTCCTCAAGACTGGGAAACTGGTGCCAATTCATAAAAATGCAGAACTATCGACCAATTACAATACCTTCCAGCTTTAAAAAAAAAATTAGTATATATTCCTCAGCAGATTATTAGCATTTTGAAAAAAGTTTCAAATCTTCTCTAAAAATCAGTATGGAATGCTAGTTAAAAAATCTACGATAAGAACAAATGACTCGTATTATGAGGAACCAGTGAATTTGATATAAACACAGGTGAATGCCCTGTTGGGATTTTTGTGATCTCAGTGGAGCGTTTGAATGTGTCGATCATGGTATTTCACTGAATGAACTTCTAAGATACGGAATGAGAAGTATTCCCCACCATTAGCTGCACAGCTCTCTCGATCCAAGAAGCTAATATGTTTCCATCGACAATACTATGTCTTCAAAACGAGCAGTCACAATTGGAGTTTCTCAAGGCTCGTTTTTTTTATACTGTATCTGAATGATTTGGAAAACTTACCAGTCCAGTCCTCTTTCACTATGTATACAGATGATAGGACGCTGATCATCTGAGACAAATCAGACAAACCTCCTACATCTGAACATGGATAAAATAGAATTAATTTGATTCTATAATCGTAAGGAAAGCTATTTCGATATGATAATACCTACAGAAACTTACGAATTGGCATCATCCCACCAAGGGCCCCTATAATCAGATTGATCTGCAGTTCGAAGAGTAAATCTCGATACTTCGTCCGTTTCTCCTCCTCTTCTCGTACGATATTCGTCCTGGCCGGAGCCGAAAACTCTATGACGTATATCATTTTCTGCTGGCGGTCGGAGAGGACTACATCAGGCTTGTTGGCTTGTATTTGCCTGAGCGTGAGGAATGAGTAGTTCCAATAAATTCGGCACTTGTAATTCACTCAATATCCCCCGGAGCGTATGGCTGCACTGGTGTCTCATCAATACCGTACGAGTGTCATAAATGGTAATACAGCACTCGTAACGCCGCGTTATGACGATGGAATAGGCTGATACCGCATATGCTGAACATGCTGACAGCAATTGCATAATGGTCTCAGGCGCTTCACGGCAGGCCCTCCATCTCGTGTCATGGACCTATATACCCATCACGCGGCTTTGGTAGACGAAAGTGTCGAAAACACCGTCCTGGCAAGCCATGATGAGTCTCTCAGTCTCCTACTCGAGTCCACCTGACTCAAGGAAAGCCATGGTCTTCAATATGTTTGTAGAAGATTCCATGCATCGTATTATCCTTGTGGAGCTGCAGATATACATTATCATCTGCAGCTTTTATGTGGCTTCAAAAAGAAACGCTGCTTTCCCTGGGATCTCTTGGTCTTTGACCGTGCAGAGAAGGGGATCAAAACTCCTGATTTCATTATTATTATTATCATTAATTATAAATTATTATTCTTATTTTTTTCACAAAACCAATCAGATTCATCAATTCATTTTTTCTTTCCACAACAATTCTGAATTGTCAACTTGTTTGGATTATTCTTCTCGCGTACCCAAGGATATCTGGAAAAGTGAATATAAGAGTTATAAGAGATAACATCCACTGGAACCGGACAGACAGGTTTGCGTTACGATTACGTATATTCTTCCATGACCTCCAATCCACTGATCATTCGCTATCTGCCCTCTTGTTCTCTCGGGGATTACTGTCACATGATGAATATATCTGTTGTCTGTTCGTTTCATTAGATCTCTCGAAAAAACCCTCTTTGGCATTTCTGCTGCTTCTCTGCGGTATACCCATCTCCCAAGTAATAACAAACAATCTAAGACAATAGGGGTCCGCAGCTTTAATGAAGTGAAATCCAAAACCTTCTACCCCTAGACGGACGAAGGATTTATACAAATCCTTCCTACATAGCTAACGAGGAGAAGGCATCTTAGATTTTGACTGGAGGAATATTATCTAGAGTGTAGCAGAATGTATTTCATAAACGAAATAATGTATCCATTATTCATTATATGATTCTAAAATGGGAATTAAATATTACTTTTTGAAATAATTGACGCTGCCACTACCCATTATTATTATTATAAAATTCATTGTACCTTTCACACACAAGAGGACATGGACATATGCTATCTTCCATTCATCCCAGAAAATCAACATATCCTTTTTATATGTGTTTAATATACAGTGCGCGGCTAAATTATGGAACAAATTCGAAATGTCGCATGCAATGTACTTTTGACAAAAATCATGGAAGAGGTCGATTCTTGTTTTCAAATGCCGATTTTTGAATGTATATTCCAAACAGGAGATACTTCATCTGAAAGGTCTTTCATTACTGCAATCAATGATAATAAATAATTTGATTTGTTTGTACAGGGTGAACAAAAATTATTATTTTATCTGATGTCATAATAATAATAACATCAAAGGTTCCATTATACCACTGTGGGACCCCTTTTTTGGTTTCTTCCAATGATGAACACAAAAAATTCTCTTCCGTAAGATAACTACTGACCTTTTTTTTCAAAGAGGTTTGATCGAATACAATGAACTTGAGTTTAGTAATGAGTAGTTGGAAATCAACTAGGTCAAATTATTTACTTTGATCGAGCATGAATGGAGAAGAAACAGCTGATTTGTCTTCGGCTCTCACGATATCGTCGATTGGTACGAGTAGAGCAGTCAGGGTTTGATGTTTTCGGCGAAACCCAGAATGCACATCAGAAAGTATTTCCTGAAAAATTTCATTTGATTTTCTCTCTCAATATCTTCGATAACGGAGGGAATATGAAAGTCAATCATTGAATGAAGTGGGAGCATTTTTTCAGAATAGGTTACATATCTCAAAATTCCCATACATCATGTTATCATGAACCGGCCCTGCATACTTCATTCAACTGGGTTAAAATGCTGTTACTAATTTCATGAAGGGCTTTACTGGGTGAGAATAATTTATAAAAACTCGATTTTTATCGAGCATCAGATGAGAATCGTCCTCCCAATATATAGATGTTCCCTCCATTTATATTTGTGGAGATTTTCTATATTTCAACTATGAAAAAATGTTAGGCTCTTCTTTCATGCCATCATCTAATTTTCGACGTCTAACAGTTCCTGAAAAGTAAGCTTGTGACCGGCAGACAGACAAGTGATTTTATAAAGGTTTTTTTTTATGTGAGGAACCATGAAATTTGAAAACCGACCAAATGTCTCCTTCGAAGGTGATCAACTGCATATTCTTTTCACCATTCTAGTTGAGGGAAATATCAAAGTTATCAGCTGCCTTGTGTTATAAGATTTCCAGAAGTTTATAATACATATTTTGAAACAAAAAATTTTACTTCATCATTTCTAGTACAGACATATCTTATTTTTTCTCAAGAACAAAATAGAAAAAAATACAGAAGGATAACGAAAAAAATCACTATAGAAGTGAAGTTATAATATTTTGGCAAATAACATGAAGGATATCTGAACAGCCCGTAACTCCTCAGAATTCCGCTCGCAATATTTGATGGCAGGAAGGAATGAAATTGGGAGAATCAAATTGATTATTCAAATGTTCCACCAAAATACACAAATCAAGAAGAGATTTCGTGTTTCTGACAGTCAATTATTTTGTTCTCTATTTATTCTTCGCTACTCCGATGGATCCGTACGGGTTCAGGATGATAATCATAACAGAAATTAATTTTGAACTTCATTATTCCACTCTCTCGAATTCACATTAAAGGGATGAGTTACAATTCTGGATATACAATAATAATAACAGTTTTTTCTTCAATAAAAATAGGTTCCAAATGTGAAATATTGTTAGAAATGAACTGTAGACCTTTTTTTATTGAATAATTATTGGTATATAGAAAGTCGTTGATTTTATTTTGGGTTCCGTACAATTTATTGACACTGACTATGAATTGTTATTACTGACAATGTCTATGACAACTTCGTCTTATTTCATATAGGATAATAAAGAGTAAAATTGGACTGAAGTATCTAACATACCTTGAAAGGGCTGAAGAACTCTCAGAATGGGAAAAAATGATATAGTACTGGTGAAATATATCTAATATATAAAATTCTCGTGAAACGGTGTTTGTAATTAAACTCTTCCGAAATCGCTCGACCGATTCTCATGAAATTTTGTGTGCATATCGGTTAGGTCTGCGAATCGGACAACATCTATTTTTCATCCCCCTAAATGTTGAGGGTGGTCCACCCCCAAATTTTATTTTTTATTTTTTGGATAAAATTTGTTGTTTTTATTTTTTTATGATACAGCATTCAAAAATACATACCACCCCAAATTTTCCCCCTTCAACGATCAACCCCTATTTTTCCATCGCGATTTTTATTTTATTTTATTGCAAGATGGTAATCGAATATAATAATTGAGTACGATAAATTGAGAACGGGATAACGGGATGAAAAAAATGTGATAACAGGAAAACGGGATAACGGGCTAACGGGAATTACGGGATAACGAAAAAACGGGATGACAGGATAAGGGAATAACGGGAAAACGGTATGAATAAAAAGAAACAGGAAACGGAACGGGATAACGGGAATAAGGGAGAGAAAAAAGGGAAAAGGGATACAGGAGAGGGGATAAGGGGAGAACGGATAACGGGATAATGAAAAATGGAATAACAGGAACACGGGATAACGGGAATAACGGGATAACGAAAAACGGGATAACGGGATGACAGAATAAGGAGATAACGGGATAAAGAAAAAACGGGATGATAGAAAAATGAGATAACGGGATAACGGGAATCACGGGATAACAAAAAAACGGGATAATGGAATGACAGGATAAGGTGATAACGGGAAAACGGGATAACGGGATAAAGAAAAAACGGGATAGCAGGAAAACAGGATAACGGGACAACAGGAAGCGGAAGGAAAGTCTAGATGGAACAACATGAAGGAGAACATAGAAAAAAAAGAAATTCTACGCGGACGAGAGTTTTCGGGAAAAACATCCTCATAAAGTTCAGTTGGTTCAGGAGTTGAATGAGAATGATCCTGATAGAAGGTAACAATTCTGTGGACTGATGATGGACAGATTGAAAGCAGACTTGCAATTCATAAACATAATTGTTTTTTCTGATGAAGCTACTTCTAATTTGAATGGAACAGTTGATAGACAAAACTGTAAATATTGGAGCACAGAAAATCCTCATTGGATGAGTAAGGCTCACACGCAATATCCTAAAAAAATGAACGTTTGGGCTGGTATCATTAACAACAAAATTATTGGCCCTTTTTTTTAAGGCACAGTTGATGGTGAGGTTTTTCTAGATTTTTTGATGAACTTTTTACTGCCTACATCATAAATACTTTTTCCTGATGTAAATGGTCCGAACTCAAGAGTTAGATCAGTTTGGTACCAACGAAATGGAGCTTCGTCGCATTTCAAACGTATTGTTAGAGATTATTTGAACGATGTTTTTCCCAATAGGTGGATTGGAGGACGTGGAACGATGGAATGGCCGCCTAGATCCCTTGATTTGACTCCTCTCGATCACTTCTCATAGGGTAATTTGAAATCAAAAGTTACAACATAACCCCTGAGGTCCTACAAAGTGTTGTACGAGAATTCCGAGATCGACTTGCTCATTTTGTCAGGAAACTGAATAGTGGTCATTCTGAACATTTAATTTGATTGTAAAATGAATTGAAAAATACTCTCCAAACATTATGTGAGATTATTTCCTTCATTCTACGTAAAGTATAAAAATTTAACATTTTCAAAATACATTTTTTCAGTTATGATTGCACCAAACTCAAAAAACTTGATATTGCTGAACAGAAAATGAAAATTCCTTTCGAACAAGGTGCCACACGACCCCCTTTCTCATTTAAAATTTTTGAGGGGGTGCTCATAATTCAGAGGGTGTGCAAGAAGGGGGTAATATTTTCATACTGTGAATTGTCAAATTGACAATAGAACCTGTTTCAGGTATTTCAAAACAAATACATAATAACGCAAAAAATTTATATATTCCATACCTATGAACCGCACTGTATAAGGCATCGCACACGAGTACAGATCATATATTCAAAGTGATCCATTGATCATTGGGGCAGAGCAGTGCGTTGTTTATTCTGACTTCGGATTCATTCAGTTAATCGTCAAAGTAAAAGATTGTGTTGTTTTTGTGAAATGTAGATAAACGGACAATAATTGGTCGAGTATTTCGATAGTCACGAACCTTCATTCATAACAATAAATTGATATCTGGCTTATATGATGTGACTACTACAGATATGAAATAGGAGTATGACCTCTACAATTTCTATCCCAGATACCAATTCAAAGTATTTCAATTCTCTATTTCACTCATGATTTCCCTCTTTTTTTTAACGAATACCACACCTTTTCTAATAATTTTCACGGATTTTATTTCTCAGGAATATACTGTGAGAATTATTATTATATTTCACAATATTTGTGATCTCAAGGAACATCTTGAAAATAATTTCAGCACAAGTATAATCATGAATGGAAACGTAAAACAAAGGAAAAGCAACCACGGCCGACTCTTCAGCATAGTGGTTTACGCTAGAAAAGCAATTAAGAATAACCTGAAGATGTAAACTTTCGGCCAACAAGAGTAAGAAGCAATAATGATGGGAATCATCAAATTCACGACAATTATGGCTTAAGACTCATTTCTGGCATCTCTAACTGCTCGGAGTGCTCGAAATTGCTTTATCTCATTCCGTTTGGAAATAGCGAGGATAAACGATGTGAAACAAAAGAGCACTCAGAAAACCACAATTTCGAAAATAAAGACATTTACACTGGAATGGCAAATGCTTGAAAGGTGTTTTTCACTTGTGCGCTTCAAATCACAGAGAGAAAATGGGATTTTTTGGTAAGATGATGCACTCGGAAACGTGAGACAGGATGAACAATCGATTAGAAAAGGGATAGGTTACGTGGGACAATTTCAGTAAAAACTAACACATTATTGTTTTAGCGTTTCGATTGAAAAATTTCATATGAATATATAACTAATAAATATTGATGCAGAAGAACAAAGTTTGAGAATGACATAAACATGCCATTTTCATCTTTTATTGTAATAGTTCCACTATCCGTAAATGTGTAAATATTTTTTGATGAATTGGGAGAAGTCTTGAATCATTTATTTCAAACCAAATAGGGGGATTTTACTTCGTAGGGATTTTTACTTAGATTCATATAAAAATGCTGACTATAATAAACTTATGTAGAATTCTCAACAGCTTCAACCTGAGACCTCCAGTTGGATAACAAACCATACTTGTACGATGATAGACCAACATTTAATGGAGGACTCTGTTGTGTTTCTGGTAATTTATATCCGATGACCGTTCAATTTACTTTGAATTGGAATCGGATGAATACAGTTTTATGGATAGTTGATCCAAATTCCGTAGTAGTTATAACGAAACTTATATCGAATATTTTGAAATAACATCACAAGAGGAGAACTGGAAGCCTCTATTTCGAATCGAAGACTTCAAGAGTTTTTTATTCGATGGTTGAGTGAAATGAAAACATAATGACCTGATATCCGAAGCAAAAAAAGAATATTACTGAAATAAAATATTTAATTATCTAGAACCGCTAGGAAAGTGATATCAGAAATATCTAACAGAAAAAATCACCAAGCAAATCTAGGAATTAGAGTTGATGATCAAGAAATAAGTGATCATTCCTCGATTCCTTCATCATTCAACAATTTTTTCATAGATGCACCCAAAGAAATCATTGATAAAATATCTATCAAATAAAATAATTGATAAAAAATGTTTTTGAAGACAAGCTTCTATTCAAATGTACTGAAAAGTTAAAAATAATTGCTTTGAATGTGTGACGTAGGCTATTCCGTGAGTTTTAGATTCAAAAGCTTGTCCCGCAAAGTTTGCAGTTCGAATACAAAAGCGACAAGCTTTTGAATTTATAACTGACGGAATAACCTACGTCACACATCCAAGGCAATTAGTTTTTACTTTTCAGTGCATTTGAATAAAAGCTTGTCTTTGAAAAGGTTTTTTTATTAATTATTGAAATCTCCGACTAAATTCATGATCTCCGACCCCAAAAACCCCGACATACCAATTTTGATTACAAAAACCGTCCATTTTCAATAAAAGCAATATATTAGTAAATACGGAAAAATACTTTTTCCAAAAAAAATCTTTATGTAGTCGCTTCTTCAATAAACTATCTTCTTCCTTGAAGAGCTCGAAATGCGTAGAGGATTTCAAATGCCGTCTGAAAAAACTCCCAATAAAGGAAGCTTTTATACTGTAGAACAGTTCGAAAATAACATTAATGGTGATTAAATCATGTATTTTATCTGTTTTCACTGTTTTGTTCTTCTTGAACATGAATGTTCTGTATTGTCATTTTTAAATTTTGTATCGATTTATTACTTCAACTTCATACAAAGATGTTTTTTTTGTGACTCGTCCAATCTGATTTTTGTAAATAGGAAAAAGACTCAATAAAATTTGATTTGATTTGATTTTGAATTTGTGAATTTTGATGAAAAATTCATAATCTACGACTCCAAAAACCCCCACAAACCAATTTTGAATAGAATCGGACCCATGAACACAGAGTTCATCGGCCATCTTGGAGCCGCCATTTTGATTTTATGATATTTGAAGAAAAATGCATTATCTTCGACCTCGCAAAAACCCCCACATACCAATTTTGAATCGGATCGGACCATAAACATAAATCTCGTCCGCCATCTTGGAGCACCATTTTGTTTTTTTCTATAACAAAAAATCTATGAGGTGCTATTTCAATTTGAGAATTTTGAAAAAAAATTCATAATCTCCGACCCCGAAAACCCCCACATACAAATTTTCAATAGAATCGGACCATAAAAAAAGCCCCTTTGTCATTTTGATGCCGACATTTTTTATTTATGAATTTTGACAAGGAATTCATAATATCCGTCCCCGAAAACCCTCACTTACCAATTTTGAATAGAATCGGACCATAATCACAAAACTTTCCCGCCATCTTGGAGCCGTCATCTTGAATTTTTGAGTTTTGACAAAAAATTCATAATATCCGTCCCCGAAAACCTCACATGCCAATTTTGAATCGAATCGTACCATAATCACAAAACTCGTCCGCCATCTTGGAGCCGCCATTTAGTTTCTAGCAAAAATTTCATAATCAATTGTCACCGGAATTATGAATACCTGCCAAATTTCAGCTCAATCGGATGTCGGAAAGTGCTCCAAAAATGGATTACAAATTTTGAACTGGAAAGATTGACATACGAACGAAGCAAGTTAAGTAAAAGCTTGTAATGAAAAGGAACTCATACGTTAGATGATAGAACTATCCCATTCGAGTATAGTTATTCTAATCTCAATTGGAACGGCAATAACAATGAGAGCACTACGAGGAGTGTTCATATGCACTGCCCGGCGAATGGAAAATTCATATACTACCAGTGTTTTTACTTTCAAAGCGTTCCTGGTACAATCATGAAAAAGTTCTGTCGCACACAGGTGAAAATGAAGGAATAGCTGGCCAAAATTATATAAAGACGAAATATTATTTTTGTTGATAGTTTACACGTAGAATAACACTTATCAATTAATTAATTGCATGAAAGGTACTGAATGATCACATATTGCCACGTTTATAGTATTAACACGCTTTTCACAAGCTTTTATTTAACTTGCTTCGTTCGCATGTCCTGTCTCCCCGGTTCAAAATTTGTAAGCGAATTTGCACACATTTCTAATCGTCCGATTGACTTGAAATTTGGCAGGTGCATATAATTTTGGTGACAATGTCTTATGAAATTTTTATTAGAGAAAAATATATAATGGCGGCTCCAAGATGGTGCGTGGACCAATCTGTGATTATGTTCCGATTCTGTTCAAAATTGGTATGTAGGGGTTTTTGGGGACGGAGATTATGTTTTTTTTTTTCAAAATCCATGAATTCAAGATGGCGGCTCCAAGATGGCGAACGAGTTTTGTGATTAAGGCCCGATTCTATCGAAAATAGGTATATATGGGTTTCTGGGGTCGGACATTATGAATTTTGTGTTAAAACTCATAAATTCAATATGGCCGCTCCAAGAGGGTCGACGAATTTCTACATTTATGATCCTATTTGACTAAAAAATGAGAATTTGGTTTTCAAAGTCGAAAATTCGAAATGGATTCACCAATATGGCGGATGAACTCCGTTAATAATAATCAGAATCAACTCAAAGTGCTTTTTACCTAATTTCAAGTCTATAATTGTCAATTATAGAACAAGAATACAAAATTAAAGCTAATTACTTATAATGCCTGAAAATATTTTTCGTAATCTTCTGGCTCGGCAAAAGAGTGGGGAAAAAATGCAGTAGGATTTTTTCCTCTATAAGTACACCACTAGAAAAAAACAAAATTCAAAAAAAAATTAAATAATTTAATGTGTTCGACTTGACCAACTATTTGACAGACACTGCATAATTTATATTATTCAATATTTTTCACAAAATGAAACATTTGTTACGTCATGTGATGCAATAATGAATAACTGGAAGCAGATTATTTTAGGATATTGGACAATTTCTGATGGCACACCCTGTACAATAACATAGACTCAATATAATGGAGTCCTAAATTTAATTGCCAGTATACTATACTGACCTATCTTGTCATGAAAATATACAATGTACTTACTTTAATAAATAGATCAATTGAGGTCGCGAATCTCGGCTCTATTGCAGATAGATTTTAGATACTAAGAAAGAAGGGACCTGATTGGATTTTTTCAGAAAACCCAAGGAAATTGATTTTGTTTAGGATTATTTTTGTTGTAAATTTTGAAATAAGCCACGGAATTTGTAAAATATCAAAGATATTGATTTTTGTCCCACTCCCACGGGGTAAATCCCGTCATGGGGGGGGGGAGGGAAGGGGGGCAAAACTTAAATACAATCGATAACCCAACAATGAGTTCCCACATTCAATATAAAAAAAAACACAATTTCTTCCCAAATTATGGGGATTTTTTTCAAGTTAGCGCTTGGCGCGTATACACTTATCACGAGTCAAATAGAACTAACAGAATTTTTTCTGAAAAGCGCAGGTAGGCGCAGCTAAATTTAATACCAATTCAAAGCTTTTGAAATGAGCTTTCATATGATACCAAATATGCCGTTTGATCTTGATTGATATGGTACTTTCATTCCAAAGATAGTAGATGGAATATATTTTTTGTCATACTAACTTTGAAATCGTGTTATCTTTGACTGGATAGATTAAAAGTTATGTTTTTATGCAAATAAACATGTTTCTAACCTTCTTGAACAGAATCCATGATAAATGAAATACTTTTAACCCTGCAGCAAATTTTACACACACAGCAAATAGTTCTCGAAAGTCTCTATATGACGATCTGTCAAGGAAACGACTTTGTTTGAAAACACACAGGTAACTAGATAAAGTGCTCAAAGTTAAATTTTGCTCACCAAAAGATGGTCTTACTCGCCCTATCAATAGTGCAACAAGTTATTGTTCAATTGAGATATCTTCAGAAAAAATGATTTTGGCCAGCTTTTTCGTCATTCTCACCTGTGTGTGTCGTGTGGAAGAGAATTTCTTCTCGAAACTTCTTATGTCGGTCCAATTGAGATGAGAAATACTATAATTTCTTTCAACTCCTTAAACAAAAGAAGAATTGAAAATACTTTTACAGAATAAACTGAAAAATACATGTTCGCCCGGATATGATGTACCCATGTTTTTGGTTGAAAAGATAACCTCTTCTTGAAAACTATAGACCAGTGGCTGTCCCTCCCTCGCTTTCAAAAATTTTTGAGGATGCTTTTCTAGACACATTTTAAATAATAACAGAACAGCAACATGGTTCCGGGGCAGGTAAGTCCATTGCTGTTGAATGAAAGCTTGTAATAACAATTCAACAACCTCACACTTCAAGAAAAAAATAATATTATATTCTGGCATTCCACCACTAGTTGAATATTTTGCATTACCGTTCTTTCAAAACAATATTTGCAACAAGATTTCCAATTTCATACAAGAACTCCTTCCAGATATAAAAATATTCAAAACAGCTAACAATTTGAACAAAACTGTGGTTAACTCTAAAGATAAAATAAATGAACTTAACAAAGGTGGTGTTTATAAACTTGCCTCATATATCAGTCGCACTTGTAGACCTGATGAATCAACTTTCGTATTCCACTTGAAATTCAATAATCATAATTTTAGCACCAACAGGAACTCAAAACATTTACATAACATAGATAAAAAAATATATTTGAGATTGGACTTGTTCGAAAACCTGGGAATTTCTAATGAACTGGAAACCCAAGTAAACTTAAACAGAGATTTATATCCCCTCCATAAAAGGATTAATAATTAAAATCAAATATTCATAACTCTTTCTATTAAAAACTTTTTCTCGGAACTGGCAACTTATTTCTCAATTTTATTTCATCAAGTTGGTATTACCTCTTCCTCTCATTGACATTTGACATTCAAAAATCAAACTAATTGTCATTGATACATTGACATATCCACGTGGCCTTTGAATTCCAACATGTGATACGGTAGATTCTAAGCCATTATTATTATCCTTTGATTAACAATATATTCATCTATTGTTTCCTTAAAAATCTAAATCTACTTGTATACACAAAAAAAAATCTTAACCTAACATTTCCAAATTTTAACTTTGCAAACTTATGAAAGTATACGCTTCATACAAAAAAATCTCATTCAATTCTACATACCACATACCCACATTTATTCTAGTACCAAGCATTGCTCCATCAGTTCAACGGAAGGCTTCCGTGATCCTGTTTTCATATCATCTGCTGTTGTTGGACGATCTTTGAACCTCTCCTTCACGTACTCTCAGAAAAAGAAATCTATAGGAGTGAGGTCTGGATATCGCGCGGGCTAAGGATTAGAACCTCCTCTGCCTATCCCACGATCAGGATAGGATTTATCTTAAAAATTCTTGCACTATCTTATCATTATGCTCTGCAGGAACATGGTGCTGTAACCACTTGGTCCTTCCGGTGTTCGAATCCACTTCGTCCAACATTCTGTTAGCGAAGAAAATTCAAATACTTTCCAACGTTCAGCAATTGTCGAAAAAGTAGGGGCCTATAATGTTATTTTCAATAATTCCTCCAAAAACATTAAGCGACCATCGCGTTGGGTGATTAACCAGCGGGGATTTTCGATTTTGATGATAATGCATAATATGTCTGTTGACCTACCCGTTGTTCTCAAACGTTGCCTCATCAGATGACAGAATTTTGTTTGAAGTATTACAATCCTTGTCAATTATGCCATCCATTTGAATATAATACAATACAGATAAGTCTAAGAAACCCGGGTGCGTTATATCGACAATTTAGCGGCGAATTCAAAATGTAACAAAAATGAGGGGTTGCCGTTTAAAAAAACAGAACTCAGGTGTGTATCTTTATTTGGGACATCCTGTATATAAATGAAAATATTTCTGGAATGTGCCTCATCATCGGACCTATCGCTTGAAAAAAAATCATGTCGATAGCTTGGATAGAAAAAAAAAGTTATGGAGCTTGCATGCACCCTCGGTCACCCTGTATATTCCAATTGGCCACAATTCCAGAATGTTATGATGGTGATCCATATCATTATGTTCACTGAATAGAGAAAAAATCATAAATAATTTCGCATGGAAAGGGTAACCATCGAATATAACGATTATTACAAATCGTATGAAATGTCAATGGTGGAATTCGGATATTGTGATGAAAGGCTGGCCTCCAATTAAATAAACACATTCATTTTGATATCGGATTATTCGATCAGTACATTCCGTGTGTCGTTCAAATAACCAAGGTATTTCATAAATATGGAGAGTTTGCATATTCGAATGATTGAATTTACAGAACTATTTACACCCACACTTGATTTCGGCGTGTAATTTCAATAACTATACACAGAGAGAATGTTAGTTTATTTCTCTGAGAGTTATTCCAATGAAGGCTGGACTGATTTCAATATTTTGTTCGATGTTGAATTTTTCTTTTCAATTCGAATTGACATAGACCATGCTCAATTTGCTGAACTGTCCAGGAAAATTGCTATATTTGTTATTGGAATTGAAGATTAATCAGTAATACAGCTACTGAACACTTCAAATGATGTCTGTAATAATCACTCTAAATGACTTTGCTCATAATCAAGAAGTTGAGCTATATTCAGTTAAATTTTGGAGTTGATATCCACATTATTTCAAGGCATTATGACACGTCACTTATTTTCAGAACTGTCACTTTACGAGAAATTCTGATGAAATAATGTATTTTTCATTGTACCTGCATCATAATCCATGATTTATGAACTTAAAAGCGTGCGAAACCTCAAGATTAAAACACGCCGTGTTTTGAAGGAAAAACGTGCAAAATCTCAAAACTGAAACACGACGTGTTCTAAAGGTTGCTAGGTAACATCCATCTTTTTATTCATGTACCCTTCCTCATTTCTTCGGAACCAACATGGCAGCACTATAGACGCGTATACAATTTTCAAAATTTGAATAGGTGGAACGCTTCGCTATGTCACATGAAAATTGCAGAACTATAACACATACAGTATTTTACAGCCCACCGTGGCATTTAAACAGTGATATTATTTTCCAAATACGCAAAATATTCCAAATAACTTGCAACCTTCTCCAACAGATAATTGTAATTATTATTTGATTCCGGGGCGTTGTTGAAGCGATTCAGGAGCGCTGGAGAAAGACACAAGCCAAATCTTATTTCATTGGCTGGACTGTCCCAACTGCGGTTGCTAATAATTTCCTCAAATGCAATTTCAGAATAGATTTCTGCAATATTCGAGGCCTCAACTCCAACATCAATTCAATACACCACCACCTGAAAACTAACAGGCCTCATTTGCTGGCTCTAACAGAGACACAAATCAAACCATCCTTCAACAACCCCCTCCTCCAATGTCCTGGTTTGGAACTCGGAATGATATTCAAATTCAAGACCGGCCTATGTGACTTCACTCACCAAAGGACAGTCTAGAGGTTATGTGGTTCAAGCTAACTCTTCAAAAGTCAACAGAATTTATCTGCAGCCTGTATCTTATCCCTACCAACCCTCCTTACGTCAACTCCTTCCAACATATCTTTGACACACTGGGGTTGTTGCAAACTCCAAGAACTTTGCGATAAGCCGCAACGTGTCCCAGCTAATAGAAGTATTTACCCGCATACCCGACAACCCCAACCACAAAGACAACATTTTTGATATCTTCCTCAAGACATATCCCGACCAATACCAACTCTCTTTAATCTCCCCACTCGGAAATCATGAACTCATCTCAGCCACGTCCCAACAAACAATTCCGACCAAAATGGGGTCTGGAACCTCAATTATCTTACATCAAAGATCAGCAAAATGGGATGAGCTGAAGGACTTTTTACCATCATCTCCATGGAAAGATGTCTGCTTCTGCTCATAAGACCCTTCTACTTGTGCAGAATATGTCACCAAAATCATCAGGCTGGTTATGGACTCTCACATCCCCAATGGTACAAGACGGATCTCCAACTTCAAGCCCTGGTTCAACCAAGAATGCAACCATGCGGTGCGGGCCAAAAATCAAGCAAATTGACTTTGGTGCGAACTCCCGACAATCGCTAACCGAGAAGCCTTCATCCACGCGAGGAACTCTTGCAATATAACGATTGTCCTTGCCAAGAATCTCATGACATGAGAATATGCAAGGAGCTTGTCAATGCCCCTCCTGGATCAAAGACTTGCAGGTTTCTTGCCAAGGCCATGTATACAAATTTTACATCTTCCTCTCTACTACCACTCGAGAGGTCTAACAGCACGACAGCTGTGTCTGCCAAGGAAAAAGTGGATCTGCTAGCTTATATGTTCAGTTCTCACTCAACCCAACGATTCCTAGGATAAATTCATCAATGCCTGACAAATTCTTGACTCCAATAAGGCAGCAGGACCAGATGGAATTCCGATAATTGTCCTGCAGAACTGTGCTCAAGAACTCACTCCAGTTCTCTGTAGACCCTTTAAGCTATCGTACAACCACACTGGAATCCAACTCATCATGGGGAAGGGAAAGAAGACCATTCCCCCGAACTGGTGCCCTATTGCTCTACTCTCAGCTATATCCAGAGTTATGAAGCAAGCGATGAACATATAACTCATCAAATATCTGGAAAAATTTGAGATAATTAACTACAGACAATATGGATTCCGCACACTTCGGTCCAATGGAGATTTACTAGCATATGTCACTCAGCTCCTGACAAATTTGGAGAATCTCATGCAATAGCCTCAGATATTTCCAAAGGCTTCAACTGCATGTCTTGGCATGACCATGTTGTTAACATCGCCTAATCAGCCAGCCAGAGGCTGGATTTTCTATGGAGAGCTAGAAAGTTTTTACACCTGACCAACTGTTGATGACGTACAAGGCTCGAATCCGACCTCTGCTGGAGTATTGCTCGCACAGATGGGATTCGGCTCCAAATCATTCGCTTCGTCTTCTAGATTCCATACAGAAAAGGTTCATTTGGTTGATAAACAATCAAACCCTCACAGATTCCGTCCACCCACTGGAACATAGACGAAGAGTCGCAGATCTGATATTATTCTACAAATATTTTCACGGCAGACGCTTCAGAGATATGAAATATCTTATACCACCACTGGCCACATTCAACCGGAGAACTCTGATCAGTCCAACTCATCAACTGTCGAAATTGACACAGCAAGGACCACTCTCCATCAACAATCATTCTTTTGCAGGACTGCTACGGATTGGAACAAGTTCCCGAAGCCATTTTTCTCAGAGAGCTATGACCTACAGCTCTTCAAAAATAGGGTTCACAAGCATCTCTTTCCTTTATTCCTGCCTCCTTCCAATGGTAGCAGTGCAGGCCGTTTGCTGCCGTTTGATATGTATCCATTTCCAGTAAAAAAAAATTACTTTGGAGTTCCATCATAACAATGTAGTTGGAAATTAACTCACTTTCTCTCATTATACAGGGTGTAATCTACCCTCTTGCACATCCGTGAATGGCGAGTGTAAAATGCTATTTTATAGCGAATTACAGTGGTTAAAAATCCGAAAAAACTATTTGAAAACATGTTAGAATTTTGGGAAGCGCCGCTCGCCGAACCTCAGCTTTCTCGATCAGAGCTGTGAGTGAACGCAATTTCCGGATGCAATGAACATTTCAATAATGAGGAATAATGAATTGATTGTGTGGTAGAAGAATCAAAAAATTTTCATTTCAGGCTGTTCGCGATAGATATTCATATTCAAAGTGATGAAAACAAACGAACCTCGTTATATCCAAACTGGTAGATAAAGTCAGAACCAGTTGATGTCAACACAGCTTTGGCACTAATCGAATCGCACTTTTCAAATCATAATTATCAAAAATTCAGTTTCAGAAACACAAAAGACAGATACTTTATTTTTCAAATTATTTACTGCCATCATTATGAACAAGTCTTCTTCGTCTTCAATAATTTTATGGCTACTTGATCCCTCTCATCAGTCATTCATCCCACTTGAATAGTGTTGCCAGTCAGTTTTTCCAAGATTCTGGATGCGCCTGTTATTGTGCATTACAAATCTAGGAACAGATTCGACTGTTTTGGCTGATTGTCTTGTGCTTGTTCTAACAACCAAACACCGACAGATCCGTGCGTATTTCGAAGAGTAAAATACGAGAGGAATCACTAGTCGTAATAATTAATAAATAAGTAGTTAATTTCAAATCTGGTTGGATTCTTGAGTCGCCAATCAGGAGTCAGGAAAACATATGTCATCAAGTGTCAAAGACTATGTATATCTAAAATGAGGAAATACTTCGGGAGTTCTCGTACTAACATAATATAGGTTGTGTTCGATAGAAGGGCAATTTTTTTTTACTCAAATCGCGATATTAGTGCTCCAAATTGATTGGAAGATATCTACAATTCCTCTTGTGAGGATTTTTCCAATGAGTGAGAAAATTTTCAAGCTATTATGAAATTGCGGATTTTCTGAGGATTTTCTTCGAATATGAAAGAAATTCATATTTCTTGATAGGCGCACTTAAGTACGAAAAAATAAAAACAAACAGTGGTAGTAAAGTATGAGTCACGGTTACAATGACAGACCAACGACCAAAAGAGGGTTGCCGAATAGTCCTGACCTGACAGCTAAGGCCAAGAGATCTAAGAAAAGAAGAAACGTTGTGTATTTGTATGTGGTGTGTTATTTCGTTTCTCCGCCACTGCTAGGAGGCACGAAACAAAAATTGCGCTTACCACGTGAAATCCATTAACTCGTCCAGTCATCGTAATGAAAAAATTCATTTCAGTGCTTTGCTCGTGGTTATATGATTTCATTCTTTCAACCAATCATGAGGCAAGACAATCCCTCTGAAGGAAAGCTGTAACAACCAAATAGCACTCATATTGTGATTTTATTAGGGTTGTTTTTTAGCAGTCATGTTTTAACGAGTTCGTATGTTCATCAATGAAATCGTAGTGAATTACATGAAAAATATGTCAGTTTCTGCACTATAATATACTTTCAACTAATTATATGATCATATATCAATAAATGAGGATTTTTTTTGGGTTGACCGTGAGAATGTCATGGAATTTTGGTTGGCAACACTGGAGCAAATAGCCATGAAATTATTGAAGAAGAAGAAGACTAGTTCATAATGATAACCGTAAATATTTGGAAAAAATGAACTTTTCTGTCTTTTGTGTTTCTTAAACCTAGTTTTTGATAATTTTGATTTGGAAATTGCGATTTGATAAGTACTCGTTCTTACTTCATCTACCAGTTTGGATATAACGAGGATCGTTTGTTTTTATCACTTTAAAATTAAATATCTACCGCAAAAGCCTGAAATGAATTTTTTATATTCTGCTACCACACAATCAATTTTATTCCACAGTTTCAATTTTATTGCATCCGGCAATTACGTTCACTTCCAGACAGCTGAGGTTAGGCAGTGGCACTTCCTACAATTTTGTCGAACTTGACAAATACTAAAACGTGTTTTTTTTTCGGATTTTTAACCACATTAATATACTAAAACGTGTTTTCTTTTTGGATTTTCAACCACTTCAATACACCATAAAATATATCCGCGAAACAAAGACGTAAAATACTTTAGAAGCGAAACCGAAAAAAAGAAGGTTCTCTATTCGACGCGTATATTTTCTTTTTGTTTTATGTATGATGAAGGATATTGATCACTCACTCTCTGAATTCTGGTCCGTTAACCGATTCTATCAGGCATAACTTTGTACTGTGTTCTTCGATTTGGATGTTTTTTTTTAATAGATGGGGTATTATACCTTATATTTGGATTTCGAATAGAATAAGCCACCCTCACGGGTAAGAAAATAGGGGATAATTGATTTTTCACTAGTGAACATTGGCATACACATACGTAGTTGACAATGATAGATCGCTACTGACATTATTCTTGTTTCACATCCGTCAAAATCAGTATATTTTATGAGAGGATGGAATGATATACAAAGTAATGGAATAAACTAACCAGAACAACGAAAATAATTTATATTACAACAAATAGTAAAAGTAGATAATCATATTATTCAACTGGTAATAGTTGAAGTAAGGTGGGTAAGTAAGTATTTTGGAAGTAATAAAAAAACAAGTAGGTAGTAATTGGTAGATTTTAGCCACAAAATATTGAAAAATAAAAATTTTTCAACAAGAAATTAAACCGACGAAATACGAAACTGGAAAGTAAAAAATAAAAACTTTTTAACAAAAAATTAAACCGACGAAACAATCAACTGAAAAGCAAAGAATAAAATAAACCTTCTTAGTCCGAATGATAATTGAGCTCCTGAATTAATGTAAGTAACTGATTTTGAGTCGGCGCCAAACAAACAATTATCGAAGATCATTATCTATGAAAGAAGTCATCAAAACGCAGCCGTGCATCTCGCTGCCATCATTTCACGCTTTACCTAATTCAATAGCTAGTTTGTTTGGCGCCGACTCAAAATCAGTTACTTACATTAGTTTAGGAACTCAATTATCATTTAGACTGAGAAGGTTTATTTTATTTCTTGCTTCTCAGTTGATTTTTTGGTCGGTTTAATTTTTTGTTGAAAAGTTACAATTTTTTACTTTTCAGTTCCGTATTTCGTCGGTTTGATTTTTTGTTAAAAAGTTTTATTAATTAGAAAGGGTATACCTCATAGTTGATCATATCCCAATTTGGAATGGAATGATCCACCCCTATGGGTAGAAAAATAGGGGATGATTGATTTTTCACTTGTGAACTTTGGCACACATATGTAGTTGACATTGACGACTCTCCTACATCCGTCAAAATTATTACATTTTATGAGAGGATGGAATTATATACAAAGTGATAAAATCAACTAACCAGAACTCTGAAAATCAGTTTATATTTTATAACAATAAATAGTTAAAATAGAAAATCATATTATTCAATAGTTAATAGTTGAAGTAAGCTAGGTAATTGAGTATTTTGAAAGTAATAAAAAATCAAGTAGGTAGTAATTAGTAGATTTCAGCAACGAAAAACTCAAAAATGAAAGTTTTTCAACAAAAAATTAAGCCGACGAAAAAATCAACTGAAAAGCAAAAACTAAAATAAACCTTCTTAGTCTAAATGATAATTGAGCTCCTGAACTAATGTGAGTAACTCATTTTGAGTTGGCACCAAAGAAACTAGCAATTGAATTAGGTAAAGCGTAAAATGATGGCAGCCAGATGCACGTCTGCGTTTTGATAACCTCTTTCAAAGTAATATAATGATCTTCGATAATTATTTGTTTGGCGCCGACTCAAAATCAGTTACTAACATTAGTTTAGGAGCTCAATCATCATTTAGACTAAAAAGATTGATTTTAGTTTTTGCTTTTCAGTTGATTTTTTCGACGGTTAATGTTTTGTTATGTTCTTCCAATACCCTGCAATGTTATGTAGTATTTGGTTCACTCAGTATTTCCGAGAAAGAAAAAATCATCAGAACGAATGGCACAGTCATCCGGTGTTCCATTCCCATTTCCTAATAATTGATCCCTTCATTTTCATAATTCGTGCAGCTGCTCACCATAATCGGTAAGGTATGAATAACAGCCTGCGGAAATTACGATATCTTACTACCACTTCAACGAGTTTAGCGTGGAAATTATCGGTATAGAAGTCGATTGTAACTGAAGCGTGAATGACATTTCGTCAAGCTGAGAAGTTGAACACGTTATTGTTACAAGGTGAATTCATATCACGATGAAACTGTGAGGAGCACGAAAATTTGAAAAATATTTTCCTAATAATTTCGAGAGAATTTACAATAAATGAAACTATTTCATAATAGTGTGTCAGTTCATATTCACCCAACCAACTTGTTCTTTTGATAGAAAGATTTTTTATGAAAACTGGTTCCTGGTGACAACTCAAGTTATAGGCCAATAAACGGGTAGAACAACAACATTAAGTCTAACATTTTCGAATCCATATGCTCAGTTAGAGTACCAATTGAATCAGAACTTTGTAAAAATTCCAATTATGGGATTGTTCGACGATGAAAATTTAATCTAATTCTTATTTCAATATTTAGAATCAATTGCAGTCACTTCCGACCTCAGCGAAGTCATCAATTATTTGTGATTACCATTTTGTATCTTTTCTTTTTAGGCAGTTGAGTGAAATGCTCATTTAGCCAGCCACTATTATGAATAATTGTCAACTTTCTCATTGTATAAATGGTTGTTTATGTTATTTATATTTGGTGAATGTATAATTATTTCCAAGGCCTGTTTTGTTTTCTCTCATCTCTAGGAACTAACTGGTCCCATCGTCCTGGAGTCGATCAGGACATTTATGTAAAGACCGCTGATAGAAAGGTTGATTAACAGTAGAATAAACACAGAGGTGTACAGAATTCCCAATAAAATGTAGCACTAGAACAGATTCTATGATTCAATTCGAGTTTCAATGACGAATTGGCTGAGATGGTCGTTAATGTTCATTTGTTCAGAACAAGAAGGTATGATAAATGAAAGTGAATTGGGACTTTCTCATTCAGTGTGTTTCAGCTTTTCATTTGTCTATTTCTGACATCTGAAAAATATATGATTCAGGTCACATTACATAATGTCGAATTAACTTCTCCTATACAACTGCTGCTATATTATGTTTGTAACTAATATTACGTTTAGGCTACTCGGTTATATTTATAACGGATTCATTTTCTATTGTGCTCTGTCATATATTAACTGAATAAATTACTTACTTACTTACTTACAATGCAGATGGTATTGATATGACCCCGTACAGGGTGTTGTTTCTTGGGAAGCATCTCACTTCAGTTTACTTAGTTGGGATGTTGTTACCAAGTTTATGATGTGCTATACTAGGTGTGAATAATTTAATAAACTCACTTGCGATTTTTATCGAGCGGCAGATGAAAATCGACCCTCCCAATATATAGATTTTAAATTTTTTTAGAGAGCTGGGTAGTTCAAATTGTGTACCTCGCCAATCTAGTTGATGATATTATGCTAATATTCAAAGCACTTATGAAAACAAACAAACTGTAATAATAAAAAAATATCACTTCCTTACAAAAAATACACACAGTATGGTATGACATTCTAATCCATACAGCTACAGTACTTCCATAATAATGAATACATGCTCCAAATAATGGAATACAACTTGAATAATAATTGTTTTACAATTGACAGTGAGTTGTATCGATTTCCTAAGGCCCATCTATGAGGTAACTGGGATTCAAAAATCTAACAATTTCAAAATGACTTTAAGATGAACAACAACTTTTCCCTAAATTTTTTATCTGTCCTAGTTACAAACTGAATTCGGCTCTTTCCAACCACACTGTATATAATATCAAATATTTCATTAATTTGAGAATCTAAAAACAATTAAGGAAACTAGGGTGAATGAACGAGTATCATTCCAAATCAATTGTAAGAATGTTTTACAATTCATAGATGTCAAATGCTTATACATACTCATGAACAAATATCTGAAACTCTACTAATTAGAAAATAAAATAATAATGAAAAAATTTATATTGGTTGAATGAGCACGTATCATTCAACGAAACTGGATAAATGATTCATAGAACACGGAAATTCTTTACACACACTGGATATGAACTCAATTTGATTCAATAATGAGAACTTAAATAATTCTAGGTATAGAATAAATTCACAACAATAAGTCTAATTATTTCGAAATATTATTCACCATAATGGAAGTCCCGGTTTGATGCATACTACAATTAACTGGAAATTCAATAGAGTAGTTCAAAGCCAATTTAATTTATGTTTTGGGAAAACAACAAATGAACATACATAAATATGTGGTTAAAAGTTAAAATAAAAAACATTTTCACTCTGGGTAGAGATTTCGTAGAAAAACGAAATAAGCCATTCAGTTTGATAATAGGTGAAAAAAACTATAATATGCCAAAATAATACAAAGACAAAAATATAGCTCACCCTGTTGCCACAGATTCTGGATTTTACGCCTAATTTTTTAACGAACAATTTCTAAATTATGATAATTAATTTCGAAGTTTTCTACTGTTCATTTGGTAATTGAATCCGAACACTGATTCTAGATATATTTCAATTATTTATATTTGATAGTTGAGACTGAGTTATAATAAGACTACATATTTATACAAGACTGTGAATGGTTTGGATGTTTGAATGAGAATGACTTGGAAAATTTCTGGCTCTTTATATCCTTCTAGTGGATGACGTTTCAAAAGTTAGTTATTATTGGTCTTCCACGAAGCGGCTAATGATGACCGGATTTATGTCGTTATTTATGAGGTTAGACTCTCAGCGGTTCACATAGGAGTGGAAAACAAAGAGTTGATTTTTGTTTTGGTTATTTTATCTCCTGATTTATTACGCCCTATGATATGTTCATTATCCATTTATAGTTGTAACACACATGGATAACACTGTATTTCCTCATCTGGAGTGTTTTAAAGTTCTTTCTGTAATTGATGAAAGTTTTTATGCATTAAGATGCACTTTTTTTATTCTCAGCGGAAGACGAGCACATGTTTGGCATTTTATTGACCACAATAAATCTGAGAGACTTATGATGTATTCACTTATAATATGACTTTCACACGCAGGCAATTTTCATGTATGTTGAAGGTTTAACTCATGAAGAACATTTCTTATTAGATCTTTCCATTTTATCTTTTGACATGTTTATCACATAATATTTTTTTTATCATCATCTGGCAACTATTTTTGAATGCATGTTCGACTTCTTGGATCATTCGTTGCATTAATTTCTCTTATTTGAGGTGGCCACTTATTCATATATCTATGTATGTATATTCTCGAGTCATGACGGTATGCATAACATGCATGTCCTGTTTTGAGTCTTATTATTGTGACAATCTGTCATCCATTTCAAGTGACATTTTTTATCTTATTTTTTTACTAAAATATCAACATACACGCAAAATCAATGAAATCGCTAAAATTTCCCTAGTTGACTGTACAAATTTGCAACTCTCTCCGATGACAGCTTGATGTTTTTTTTAAAGGAACAACAATTATATTTCTCTTTAGTCAACTGGAAAATAATCACAAACATCGTAACATATGTACATATTTCGTTTGCAAATGACGGTATCCGTAACTCAGCCGTTATATTTATTTTGCTACACGACACGACATCGGCAGATAGATAAAATCTGCAATAATTATTATTTTGTAATTTTTCGCCATCAAAGTAGTAGGTACTCTTAACATTTCTGAAAATTCCGCATTGAATTCAATGGACAAAACAACAAATTATATATAATTGAAATCAAATTCAGCCAAAATATAACATACGAGTGAGAACGAGTCAAGACTATGTTCCAGATAACGAATAATGCATATGTTCACCGGAAACAATTCCTTTGTGCCTATTCGCTTGGTATATGCAATAACATTTCACAAATCATAAGGCCTTAGTCTTGATAGCATTCCGCTCGATATAGATTGCTCAATATTCAGCGAAAAGCGAGGGAATGTGGCAGTCTCTGATGTCAAAATCATCAAGGTGTTTATCTCATAAAACTTGAATTCAAGCCAAATTAAGGCCCAAGAAAGCTCTATAATGGAGTGAAACCTCCTACGAGCGTTATACCGCCATAGGCAACTTCAGCGATGAGTAGAAAACGTGCTACAAATTCCAGACAAGGAATGATATGCGCTCTAATATTTCCACCTTGATAGAAAATATAGAAATTGATAGTCAACAGAAAACAGTGCACAGTAAACGCAAAAAAAAACATTGAAGGTTATGTATTTATTCAAATGAATAAAAGCATAAAACTTTCCGAACATTAATGATATTTCATGCGACGTAAAACAAATATCGCACGGTTTTAGTTTGTATACAACACACTAAATTAAAACATTCATTTTTCTGTGTATATTTTCGTTTTGTTTCAACTGTTTTAGCAGATCCTATGAATTGAAATCCTATCGTTTTTCCTTAAAAAAACGGATATATTTGATAAGTGAAAGTGAGAGAAAAAGGGGATAGAAATACAGTATTAAGTTTACAGTGTTAAAAAAATTGTAAAATTACAATTGTTTTATATTACATCATATGAGTAAAATTATAAATCGGTGTATTGCTAATACAAAATATAATACAATTCGTGTAATATACCAAGTCATGTGAGGAAACCTACTAAGATGAGTCGTAGTTTAACAATCTTTATGTAGTAACCCTACACGTATTGTAATTTTACCAAACTATTGGTCAGTTTCCAATCAAAAGTTTCTGGAATTTATAAACATTGTCACTTGATTCACACAAGTTACAAACATATATTCAAACGGAAATTACTCTGATGTCATTAAGAATTTTCAAATATTTTCAGTATTTTTTTATCTCTGACATCAAAACTACATGATGTATTGTAATTTAACTGAATTTTTTTTTTTTTTTAGCGTAAATTTCAACAAATATTTTGTTATTTTTAACCGACGACACCAAAAAGGAGGAGGTTCTCTAGTCGAGGCGTATTTTTTTTTATGATCACGCCTAACTTTGTACTGAGACGTCCGATTCCGATATCTCTCTCTTCAATGGATAGGGTGAACTTCGAAGTTGGTCCCATTTGGATTTGAAAGATGAAATCCTTTTCTAAGGGTAGCAAAATGAAGGATATTGATCACTCACCCTCTGAATTCTGGTCCGTTAACCGATTCTATCGGGCATAACTTTGTACTAGGTTCTTCGATTTGGATGATTCTTCTTTTATCAGATACCTCATATCATATTTGGATTTCGAATGGAATTATCCACCCTTACGGGTAGAAAAATAGGGAAGAATTGATTTTTCACTTGTGAACATTGGCACAAATATGTAGTTGACAATTACAGATCGCTAATGTCATTATTTTTGTTCTCCGGCATCTGTCACAATCATTCTATCCTATGAGAGGATGAAATGATATACAGAGTAATGAAATAAACTAACCAGAACAACAAAAATAATCTATATTACAACAAATAGTAAAAGAAGATACACATATTATTCAACTGGTAATAGTTGAAGTAAGTATTCTGGAAGTAATCAAGAGAAGTAGGTAGTAATTAGTAGATTTCAGCCACAAAAAATTGAAAAATAAAAACTTTTTAAGAAGAAACTAAACCGACCAAATACGTAACTGAAAAGTAGGAAATAAAATCAACCTTCTTAGTCTCAATAACTAAGCTCTAAACTAATGTAAGTAACTAATTATTAGTCGGCGCCAAACGAACAATCAACGAAGATCATTAAATTACTTCAAAAAAATTATCAGAATGTCACCGCGCAACTCGATCCATCATTTAACGCCTTATATTCATTTGCTTGTTTGTTTGGCGCCGACTCAAAATAAGTTACTTACATTAGTTCAGGAGCTCAGTTATTGAGACTAAGAAGGTTTATTTAATTTTTTACTTTTCAGTTCCGTATTTTACTAAATGCAGTGTAGTAAATTTATAAAACTGAGTTTTATTATTACTACATTGTTATGCGTTGAAACTTCAAACGTTTTCTTGTGAAATTACTATAGAAATTTTCAACAGTGTAATAGTTAACCTCTTAAAACATAATTTTCTGGTCATCTTGTTTCCGTCTTTTTGAAAGTGCACTCTTTACGCAGAGGGGTTTTTAATTTTTCAAATTACCTTTTTTTATTTTACACTTTTTAGTTGGGATTATATGACGGTAATAATAATAATATTATTTTTTTGTGATTGGCTATTATAACTAAGACGAGGTCTGCAATCGTTTCTGTGGCGATGCAGAGACTGAGTTTTACGACATGCACTTTCTTGTCGGGCTTTTTTGGTTTTATGAGAAAGATTTGCATACGACCGACGACGTTTTCGAGCTCGTAACATTGTGAGCTTTATAATACCCAGGTATACAACCACCATGTGTACTGAATCATACACTAGCAAAGTACATGAACGATTTCACTAATAACAAATGAATGAATATACAACAACAACAGAGTAGATGGATAATTTCAGTCACTAACAAGATACACTCGAACTCGGTTATAACCGACATTTCACGACCGCAGTCGTCCGATGGGATCCACCTATTTCTCTGTTAGTGATTTGTTAGAAACATGACATAGTGTTAGTACGTATTCAACTGCATTGTCTCAATATCCCCACTGCAAAAGCATACAGGAAGGCTATTACATTGTCGGTTGCGCTGAACATAATCAGAAAATCCGACAGAGGGTGCGCAAATGCATAAATTTGTCCGGATTATGGTCTCGAAAAATTTAGTGTCGTCAATTTACGTGAAAAAAATCTACCAGGATGCATGTACTGCATATTTTCTTCATAGCGAACACCCTTCATAACGAACCATTTCTAGTTATCGAGCCGTTCGTTATAGCCGAGTTTGACTGTACTTAATCAAGTTTCTATTAAAATATTTGAGTGATAGAGTAACGTAACGAGAACAAAATAGTAACTGAAACCAAAATAAACCAACTATCGAGCCTATTAACCAATTACTGATGTACTAAGCTATACGCTGTTATAACTTTTCCACAATATGGGTGTCGTCATACTGAATTTTGTCCCAATATGGTGTCTTGTTGTCGCCATATTGATTTTTGATTATTACTGTCATATCTTCATTAACAATATGGCGCCATATTGAATTTTTATTATAACTGTGATGTTTTCATTCACAATATGGCGTCTGGTTGTCGCCATATTGAATTTTGATTATTATTGCCATGTCTTCGGTGACACTGACAATATTAAGAAAATTCGATTGACGTAAGAATCATCAAAATCTGCCCCTGCGTTGGTCTCTAGAGCGCCACAAAGGAACAAACATACAACATGATGAACACATTACCCTCCTTTGCGTCGGGCAGTTGAGTAAAAACAGAAAATTATGACAAGTTCTACAAACAGATTACCAGCCTAGCGTGTCAGAGCCATATAGCCTGTCTGGTTATTTACTGTAAAACTACTAATCAAGTTATTCCGGACCATTTTTCGACGGAACACAAATTCCTGTGGCTACTCGGACACATATATGACACCTGGGTGCTTTCTGAAAAAGTTTATGATTCTATAAAGGTAGAATCAGAACTGCGGTTCGGAAAATATTTTATGTATTGCACTGCAAATTTTTCTTATGAAATGGGTCCATGATCAATATCAGTACAATGATAAAACAGAGTTCATACTGAATTATACCCGAATAGGAAATTTTGGGGTACAGAAAAACAGCCATTAATAATATATTGTCACAAGGCATCACTTTCATAATAATTTTGACAAAAGAAAAATAATGTCAAGTGCTCCTGATCATGTGGGCATCGAAATTATTCATAATCATCCAGACAAACTGAGGAATATAACTGCAATGTCCTTTTTCAAATATGATTCGGAATGTTTTTTACTTGAGAAGTGTTTTTATAGTGTGAATATTTTACAGAAATTTAGCATACCTATGTGTGAGGAATTTTGGGTCATATTTTTCTATTCGTTCATTTTATTCATGTTATATGTCAATTTTATCTTTCATATAATAAAAATGAATCTCGATTCTTTGTAAGTGCCAATCGTGAGAACGGCTGGACTGATTTGGCTAACTGTTTTTAAATGTTCGTGATAGCCTGATGATGGCTGATACAGAAAATTGCCCGGAAATTTGAAAATTCGCGTCTGTAAGGAATTTGGCGAGGAAAAAGACTATCGAGACATTCATCACCAAAACCAAGCAGAAGGTCACAGGAACGAATCTCGGTCAGAGTAACATTTATTTTTTATGAATACAATGACTGGATTTGGCTATTTGTTTTTTTTAATGTTCGCAATACTCTAAATAAGGTTTTTTGTAGAAGAAATGATTTTAAGAAAAGTGATTGAAGATTTCTTTATCCTGGATAAGTTTTCAGGAATATATACTCTATATATTGGAAATTAATATCGATTCTCTGTAAGCACAACACGTGAGAACAGCTGGATGATTTTTTCGGTAAAACAGCATAAGGGATAATGGGAAAACTGGATAATGGGAAAACGAGATAATGGGAAAACGGGATAATGGGAAAACGGCATAACGGGAAAACGGGATAAAGGGAAAACGGGATAACGGGAAAATGGTATAACCGGGTAACGGGAAAAAGGGCTAACTCGTTAACAGGGCTAACTGGAAGATGGGTAAACGAGAAAACGGGACAATGGGAAAACGCTATAACTCGTTAATGAAAAAGCGGGATAACTAGTTAAGGGCATAACGGAAAAACGGGATAAAGTGAAGAAGGGATAACTGGATTACGAGAACCATGCAGAGTCGAAGGCATGACCTTGATGAAATAAGACAAAAAAACTTACGAAAAGAGAAATTGAACGGGGACGAGAAGTTTCAGAAGCAGGACGACGTCTGTCGGGTCAGATAGTCTGATAAATAAATATTGATTGATTGATGGTTTTCAAAAGGTGCCAGAAATCATAGTTACCAATATGTCGGAATGTTATCGATAAACCGGATTCAGCGGATTCAAAACTTCTGAAATTATCTAGAAGGGCATGTGATTCAAATCAATCATAATAACAATATTATTTGGTTTTGAAAATGAGACCCATAGTGGTCTGGCATTACGGTATGTCTTTGAAATCATCATTGTATGTTGAAAATTGACCATATCGTTGGAATTTTCATCGGAATTTAATAAGGATATTGACCGAGCGCTTTATTTCAAACTCAAAAAGTCACGAAGTAACCGGAAATGTATGATAATTGGAACATGTTGGTTTTAATAGGAAATAGAATATCAACTCCTCAATTACAAATTGGAATATTCTTTGATTGGTTGTAATGGTTTGTATTCTAGAAAACTTTTCAACAAAAAATTAAACCGACGAAAAAATCAACTAGAAAGCAACAAATTAAATGAACCCTCTTAGTCTTAATGATAATTGAGCTCCTAAGCTAATACGAGTAACTAATTTTGAGTCGGTACCACCCAAACAATTATCGAAGATAATTGTATTACTTTGAAGAAGTGATCAAAACGCCGATGTGCATCTCGCTGTCATCATTTCATGCTTTACCTAATTCAATTGTTAGTTTGTTTGACGCCGACTCAAAATTAGTTATTCATATTAGTTAAGGAGCTCAATTAACATTGAGACTAAGGAGGTTCATTTTATTTTTTGTTTTCCAGTCGATTTTTTCGTCGGTTTAAATTTTTATTAAAAAGTTTTTATTTTTCAATTCTTTGTGGCTGAAATCATCACTAACTACTTAATTTATGATTATTGCCAAACTTCCCACTTACCTAGCTCACTTCAACTATTTTAACTGTTAAATAATATGATAATCTACTTCAACTATTTATTGTTACATAATATACATTATTTTTGAAAGTTCTGGTTAGTTGATTCCATCACTTTGTATTTAATTCCATCTTACCATAGAATATAATTATTGTGCGGTGTAGGAGGATCTTTCAATGTCAACTACATATTTGGGTCAATGATCACAAGGGAAAATCAATCATCCCCTATGTTTCTACCCATAGGGGTGAATCATTTCATTCCAAATTGAATATGTCAATATGAGGTATACCCTACAATAAAAACATCAAATCGGAAAACCCATTACAAAGTTACGCCTGATAGAATCGGAACGACAAAATCAGAGGGTGAACGAACAATATCCTCCATTTTGCTACCCTCAGGGATTGAGTTTTCTGTCCAAACTGAAATGAGACCAACTTCGAAGTATACCCTATCCAATAAAAATAAAATCATTGGAATCGAACTGATCTGCGTGATTATACATAAAAAATGAAGATTTATCGGAATATCGTCTGGAGCAGCATTTCGAGATATGTGGCATATCATGTACACTGAACCATCGACCACAATAATATTGTTTATTTACAGAACTCCTTCTCCTAAGGGGGATCCAGATTCTGGAAAAATTATATGATATTCTTGAAATTCTGTATAAACCAAATGCCAACTTTACTGTGGCAGGAGATTTCAATATGGATTCAATATTGAATTCAGGATACTTTGAAAAACTGTCCAGTATGATGAACTGCTCCAGTATGAAGTCACTTGTAAAGTGGCCAACCAGAATATCATCTGGAGGTAGGGCCTCAATAATTGATAATATATTCAGTAACAATTTTGATGACGGGGTATGCCTTGTATCTGATAATTATTTCTCTGACCATCGATCGATCTTATTTGACTCCGAGCTTCCGGTAGATTAGCCAAAATCAATCAACACATTCAAGCGAAATTTTTCCGAGAATGCAATAACCTCATTCGAACTCGATACCTGTAATGAAACTTGGGAGTATCTTACAGTAAAAAATATGAATGATGCCTTTCAATACTTTTTAAATATTTTCCTGTTCTATTTTGATAAACACTTTCCTAAAGTTAAACTATATAAACATCACCGAACTAAACAGCCTGATTGCAAATGGGTCACTGACGATATTAAGAGGTCAAGCAGCAAATTGAGGGACTTGTTTGCGCTTAAAAGCCAACACCCATTATTGAATGATTTCTATAAAGCAGAAAAGAAAAAGTACAAAATCTTAGTACATAATTCAAGAAAACAATACTTCCAACAGAAAATAAATAATTCCGACAACCTTACCACGGCAGCTTGGAGTGTAGTGAATTAATTAACTAATAACTCACGTGGACAATCAGTCTCCTCCATAAAATACGACAATAAAATATACGAGTCACCCGAAGAAATCTCTGAGATATTCAGCAGTTTTGTCAAAAATGAACCCTTCAAATCAATCTCACAAATTGAATCTGTTGATGAAGATGTAGCTAATAAGTTTTTTAATAATTTTGAAATACAGTCTGGTTCTTTTTTTCTCCTGTCCTATAGTGAACGCGAACTATTTGTCATGCTCAACAGAAAATTGAAAAATAAATTTTCCTCGGGATCTGATGAGGTACCTCATTTGATAGTTAAACATGTTTTTAAACACCTTATGGCACCACTTGTCCATCTCATAAATTTATCATTTGCTAATATAATATTTCCGCAAGCTCTGAAAACTGGTAAAATTACACCTGTATATAAAAAAGGCGATTTTTTCCTGATAAGTAACTATCGACCAATTATGGTACCTTTCTATATTTCCCAAAATATTCGAATTATCATTCCTAGAGAGATTGTTATCTTTTCTCAATGATTTTAATATCATAACAGAAGACCAACACGGTTTTGTGCAAAAAAATCGACCACAACTGCATTCACTCATATGTTCTTGAAGTTATTAAATGCATTGATGCGGGCGAGTGCCCTGTTGGGGTATTTTGTGACCTCAGCAGGGCGTTCGATTGCATAAGTCATGGTATTTTATTGGGTAAACTGTCTCGATACGGAATCCGTGGTGTCACTCATGAATGGATAAAAAAGTTTTTTGAGTAAACGTAGTAACCATGTCACTATTGGTAACCATCTGTCATCGTGTAGTGAATAATCTGAAGTAGTAGTTCCTCAGGGTTCGGTCCTGGGACCCATCTAATTTTTACTCTATATTAAGATATTGTGAAGATTTGTAATGGCTCAATTATTGTTACGCGATGACACATCAGTTTAATTATCAGATAGGGATGAATCATGTATACGTCAGAAATGTTATACAATTTCCTTTGATATGGACCAGTGGTTCAGAGCTAACTCACTTTATCTGAATACAAATTAAACAGAATGTATAATAGACAAAAAAAAGTTAGTGACATTGATTTTGGTGACTTACAGTTAGTACCGCTCGATTTCTTGGTTTATATATAGACGAACATATATCCTGGGGAGAACACTGTCGAATTTTAATCAATGAACTGAATTATGTTTCCTACCAGTTACGTAATTTTAAAACAGTTCTGTGTAGACTCCAGACTTCGATATGGTATCTGCCTTTGGCGAAGGTCTTCGGGAGCAAATGATGTATTTGTTTCGCAAAAGAGAATACTTCGAATAATGTTTAGCAACCTCCTCGACTGAGTTGTGTTGATGTATTCAAAATATGTAACATTTTGACGCTACCATCACTCTTTATCTTTGAAGTTTGTATTTATGTATTCAGTCACTATAACAGCTTTTCAACCAGATCTAGCATTCATAAACATGACACAAGAATAAAAATTCAGCTGAATATACCTTTTTCGAGGGTTCAAATATCTAAAAACTGTCCTAATTCACTAGGTCTTTTATTATTTAATAAATTACCAGACCATGTAAGAAATAGTCAAACCTTAACAAGTTTTGAAAAATGTCTTAAACAATTTTCAATTGAAAGATGTTATTATAAAGTCGATCAGGCACTATAATAAGTATTTGTAAATCCACTGTGATTTGTCTGTTATATACAGGTTACACAATTAACTGAATGTTATCATATATTATTTACTATTTACTGTTTATTTTCACTTTAGATGAATGACTACTCAGGAACTATAATAAGTACTTGTGAATCTACTGTGTTTTGTCTGTGATATACATGTTACAAATAACTGAATGTTATCATGTACTGTTTACTGTTTACTTTTATATTTACTTCAGATGAACGACTACTCCTATACAATACTTGTATTGTCCTTCCGGAGAATAAAATCATTATTATTATTTTATATATGCGTCGACTAGAGAACCTCCTCCTTTTTGATTTCGTCGGTGAAAAATGAATGGGATACATAATTCAGAAAATCAGAAACACCCTGAATGTGCGTGAATTGTGTCGTATCAATTTGTTGGTAAAATTATATAAGTCAATGATAGATGCAAATCGTTCAACGATTTTTCTATTGTATATGCTTGGAAAATTACCCTCATCGAGATATTCGAATGGAAATGTTTATCGAACCCCAACCTCCCCAACCTGAGAATCAGATTGGAATAATATTTATTTCATTCAATTCAATTCTGATTCCGATCCATGTAATACATTTTTCGAACAAAGAACTCATCACGTTTGGTATAAAAGTCCGCAAGCTCAATACCGGGAGAAAAACCTGCAATAAAAAACGTTCCTTTTATGTTTCGAGAGATTGGTTACATCCACAGCACAATTTCCATTCATCTTTTCATTTCATTCAATTCGGACATGTCCGTAACATGTCCTTAATATGAGACGATTCTGTATAGATTGCAAAATATCCAGGATGCCGGAGATAAATTGAGCATGTCAAACAAGTTTTCGGATATTCAACAATATTGTGGTGATTAATTGGATCGTATTGTCCGAAACAAACGTGACGATCTTTTCAATCAGGCTCATACTGGAAAACAGTGCTGTGAATGATGAGCTCATTCAATCATAGTATTCAATAGTGGCCTATTAGTAATTTTTTTTATACGTTACTGCGTCTATATATATACTGGATTCAAAAATTAACTGAGAACATTCGCAGTATGGCACTAAGTGATTTTTGAATGGGACTCATTGGGAATTACTCCACAACGAAATTAATGTTAATAATAATAATATAATAATAAATGTATTCAATAAGTGAGCTTTTCTACAATTGTTGTGATGTTACTGTGAAGATATAGCACACTTACTGAAAAAGACCATATTCAGTTCCACCAACCAACCAAAGATTGGATTGTGACCCTGTTCTTCCACATGGCCTTGAGAGATACTAAAAACTAAGGAATTCCATAAACTAAAGTTACTTAATTACTAATAGAGCTAATACCTACTCTGAAGGAAAATAAGTCGGTGATTTCGTACGAACAAAGTTGTCGATATTTTGAAATCAATAGCTAACCTGTTCTCTTGTATCATATTTTCTTTTTTTTTTCATTAAACTACGTCAGAAAATTACAATTCCCTAGGTAGAGCATTTGTTACTAAGCAAATGACATAGGAAAATGACTTCCCAAATACAGATATCTTGTGTTTAGGAATCGTCAGTCGATTTTTATGACGTATGTTCACGCTATGTTCGTCTGTGCGAAATTTTAGTATTCGGTATAAATATACAGGTATTTTAAGCTTGAGTACATTATGAAATAAAAAGCTACTAGTAGAAATCTCCGTTTTTGATACTCAACCACCTGAGCTCGGTGAGTTTGTGTGAGATATGTCTTTTCATATTATAAACAAATCGTAGGCAAAAGCTCTGAATTTTTCATAATGGATCCCTATTGTGCTTGGTTAAACAAGGTCCGTAAACGACATCGGCAGAGTTGAGGTGTGATAAAGCAAGTGCTTCACATGATATGGTTACAGTTTTCAAGTTCAGGATATTTCTGTTAGCAAAAATAAGTTTGAGGCTGCCGAAAGATTTTTTGATAATGTTGTTTACGTGAGTATGAAAAATAAAATAAATCCAAGATTTTTAGCAGTTGTAGTCGTAGGTATGATATTATTATCTATACAGTGCTTCCCAAAAGTCCCCTCTCGCCCTCTTATTTTTGGAACGATTATACATAAACAAGTGAAATTTGGAAACTGAATATTGAAGGTTGTAAACCTCCCTACTAGTGATGATAGATGACGAAATGGTCAAAGATTACGTCACAAGGCCATTGTGACCAATAATTTTAATGGAACCCTACGGCAAGCGACACCTCTTTTAGAAGGAATCGAAAAAACCTATTCAATGATACTAATTTTGTTTGTGTTTATGGCAGTTTTGATGGCTCATAAGTGAACATTAAAATTTAAATTCCATTCAGTATGATATTAATTACAGATTTAAGAATCAGTATCTACTGAACGAAATTGTTCGAAATGCCCCCCATTTACTTCCTGACAGTGAAATATCCTATTTTTGAACTCTTCTCGTACTTTTGCAAATGTGTCTGCGGAAACAGCCTCACATTCTGCAACATTACGTTGTTTTGAAACGTCAATATTGTCAGGTTCAGTGGCGTAAACCTTCGATTCAAGGTACCTCCACAGGAAAAAATCCAAAGGTGTGAGGTCCGGTGATCGAGCTGGCCATTCCTTTGAACCTCGTCGTCCAATCCATCTACCACGATACTCCTCATCCAAATACCGTCTTACTGCACCGTAATAGTGTGGAGGAGCACCATCTTCTTGAAATGTTATTTCCAAATTGCCGAATTTATCTGGATTATCTTCCAAAATTTCAAGGATTTACGGTTCTATTGCGTTTTTCAACAGCTCCAGATAAGCCTCACCAGTTAAATTAGTATTAAAAAAAAAAGTTCAACGATGTGGTTTTCCCAGGATACCTGCCCAAACATTCACCTCCTGGGCAAATTGGCTATGTGTTTCACGAAACAGGTGAGGATTTGCGTCACTCCAATACCTCACATTCTGTGTATTTACATTTCCTTCCAAATAGAAAGTACTTTCGTCACCAAAACAAATTGTTTTGACATAGTCTGGCTCTTGGTTAATTTCAGTTTCCATATTTTCACAAAATTCTAGTCTTCGGTCTGAGTCGTCGTCTGAGAGTTGATGAACCATTTTAATTTGTATGGATGGAATTTGTTTTTTTTTCAATACCCTTAATTCTGCTGCATGAATATTTTGTCCAGTTTCACCGAGAATTAGGATCGCTGCTACTCTATGACCTAAAGCACGTACCATTCCGCTTCTTGAAGCACTCAAACGTTCGGCTCACAACAGTTTAACAAATTATTGAAATGTACAAAAATATAAAAAGTACCAAAAGCTGCTAAAACAGTTAAACGTTCGATCAACAATACACAAATTATTAAATGTACAAAAACTTGGACAATTACGAAAACGTCGAATTTGGGAGACTAACAAAAACGTCAGCTTATTTGACAACTATCCAGAGGTGGAGCTTGAATTTGGAATTTCAGTATTAACTGATTTAATTCATCACAGCTTTGCGTTTTTTAGAAGCGGGTTGCCAAAACTGCCATAAACACAAACAAAATTAGTATCAATGAATAGGTTCTTTCGATACCTTTCAAAAGAGGTGTCGCTTGCCGTAGGGTTCCATTTAAAATTATTGGTCACAATGGCCTTGTGACTTCATCTTTGACGATTTCGTCATCCATCATCACTAGTAGGGAAGTTTACAACCTTCAATATTCAGTTTCCAAATTTCACTTGTTCATGTATAATCGTTCCAAAAATAAGAGGGGGGGAGCGGGCTTTTGAGAAGCACTGTATGTATCTTTCATTTCATGATTGCACTGATCCCTTAGAATATTAGAACCAAAAAGCATTACTTGGGATTTACCTGGATTGAGTGAGGGTATTCAGTAAGATATCTTGAAGACTTTTAATTCAGAACTGATGACTTCGTTTGTTAGTTCAATACTTGATTTCGCAAACGACATATAGATCTGAGTGTCGTCAGCATGAAAATGACTATTGCAATGACTCAAGCGATCTCTGAAAAAAAAAGTAAATGAAATTCATTCTCAGTTGGATGATCAAACATTATAGGATTTGCGCTTTGATCGAGAATGCCGACCATAGGCGGAGATTTATTCTTCTACTCCAAATGTAACTCTGCCTATTTTTGTTATCTTTCAAATTTCAGTGAACTATCGGAAAAGTAGATTATTGAAAGATTCAGAAGGGATTTCCACTAATAAAATTTTTTGGTAGGTCTATTGGGTGATAATAGCAATTATTTTTTACTTTTTAGTGGATTCGAATGAAATATTGTTTTTAAATTTTATTTTTTTTATGATTATTTTTGCCAAAATCAGTTCCAAATACAAAAATATTCTATTTCATGATGAAAAATTACATATATTTTGAGTTTTTCAGTGAGTCCAAGTGCAGTGTATAATTAGTATGAATGAATAAATCTGTTAAATCTGTAGAACAGATCTTTAGATTTTGGATCGAAAAGAATTGTTGTAGCTTTCCACGTTGAAAATTCGAATATAACATGAACTCTGGTAGTTTAACTCATTTTTAAATTTGATTAGGGAAATTTTCTCATCAAATATCTAAATTGACTCCACCAAATAACTCACGCATATATCGGTTGGCTTAATGTGAGTTCAATTTTTGAAAATACCAGCGAATTAACGATACTCTTGCCTTGGCATTGAAAACTTACTGGGAATTCCTTGATTACACATTACTAATTGATAATTGGGGAATGGTCGGTCCTATCGCAGCGTATACCGAGAATTTTCAATAACATATATAATTACATACCTCTCCAAAAGGGGACCTGCGTCTGGAATGCTGAGAATTTCAGGTTTTACCTTCCCTGTCTGTTTTTGGCGTTCACGTATCACCAACAGTTGCCCGTAACTTCGGTTGAAACTCCCCCAATTCCCAAGTATTTCTCAAGAAAACAAAGTTATTTTATCAATGGCTTTCATTGAGAAAATTAGTTATGTGGATGCAATAAATACGTAAAGAAAATGAATTGAGTGAAGTTTGTGAACAAAAACTGAGTATGTGAATAACACTCTGCAACCAATAATTTATGATATTAAACCACACAAAACTCAGCTACTTTCGAAAGTTGGAAAATTCTACTAAGAATAAAGAATGCCAGAGTTCCTGGTGAACGAAATTTGGTTAATTATCTGAAAGGACTCCCCCGCGAAACCGACTAGTTCAAATGATCGGAATACTTACTCGCACGTAAGCACTTTTCTGATACGGAACTGATGAATTTTTGACTTTTCTCTAGCCCAACCAAAAGACAAAGGAACTACTGACTTGAATAAAATTTCTGGTAAGTTAGTTTAACCCGGGCCACGATGAAATATCAACTGGCAATTTTCGAGAATTTCCTACGTAAAATTCTCCTACCTAGTTCTTTGAGAACCCCCACTTAAGTCAAGTTTCGACAAAAAATAATTTCAACTCCTATTTTAAACTTATCCGTACTTACCACCCATGGTGGGATTTTGCAAAACCTCTAAGCCAATTCGTAATGACCCCTTCACGAATTGCGATTCTAGTCATGGGTGGAGTCATAACTGGATCTTCGTCATCCGGGAGGTGCCCCCCCCCCCTATTTGGGCGGTACTACTTCGAACTATGGAATTCTCTGTATTACTTCAGTGTTTTTTAACAATTATTTCCTAACTTTCCTCTGAATTCTGACAATGCCCATTAGTGGTCAGGCTTTACAAAAAAAGCATTCGAAAGATTAACTTCTTTGAAGAAAACTGACCACAAAAAACTCCCGCTTTCAATAACCCTTTGGGCATGTCATTAAGCCCTTATGCTAAATTCATATATTCGTATGGGTGTCGACCTCTTCGCTTAAGAATCTAAACATCCCGCATATTCGTATATTATTGCAAAACAATTAAATGTTATATTTCAAATATAGACTCCCATGGTCTGACTTCCACGAAATCCCTGATTTATGGCCTGATAAAAATGATCTCAAGCTCTTTACGAGCCTCAGACAAAAACAACTGTTTGAACATTTCATGGTTCCCGCTGTGCGTATTGCCCTTGGGAATACATTTCGTCTTCGACTTCTAACCTGCGTTCCAGATGTCAAGGTTTCCCAAAACTGTGATTGTTCAACCCACTCAAATCCAACTGTTTATGGCGTCGGTTTTCTATCAGAAAAAAAGTTTAAGTACCCGAATATCGTAACACATCATCCGTGCTAGATAATTTTAACGCATTTTTTTAAATTTTCCCTCAAGCATTCAGCCTCTAGAAAATTCAACTCGTGCAATTTGCGGCTTTATTATGAAAGTTTAAACAACTCAAGCTTTGCTCTTGTGGATTAATCAGGTAATAAGACCGCAAATCGCACTCAGTGAAATTTCCAGGCAAAATATTTTCTCGAAAATTAAAACAAAAAAAGTTATAAAACTTATAATATCACCCCCGACAGAATAACCACAATCCTGCGATATATAAATGACATCCAATAAATTTCCTGTTCCAAAGTACACGCTGAAAGAATAACGTCGCTATCGAATTTATCAGAAAAATTATATTTCCAACAATGTAAAGTTGATTTTCGACCCACGTTGGATATTCGAATAATGGAAAAAACATACTGAACCTGAACGTCAGCGGAATGAACAGTGGAAAAAGGGATCATTTTATTCAATTCCATTTCGATTTCGACCCACGTATTTCTCTTCCGAACAAAGGACGTTTCGTAGTCAGAAAAAAAGTGTTCAGGCTCACTACCGAATAGTGATCCCACAATAAATAACCGTTTTTCATCGTGAAAGATTGATTACATTCACACAACAGTTTCCATTTCTCTTTTCGTCTAATTTCATTCCAACAACATGTTAGGAATATATCTCTGACGACTTGTTACGGCCTGTTGATGAAGGTGAACCCCCATGTCTCATTTTGCTTGAGTGCAATGAAGATTTTGATACTATATGTTATGATTTTTTTGTACAAAAAAAAAACTGATGTGTTAGGAATTTTATCATAATTCAGAAGCCCCCATTCTTCTTGCTCAAACTCAATCGAAAACCCCTTTTTGGTGGGACGGCAGGAATACAACAAATAGAGTTGAGAGTACCTAAAGGGTCTACTTTTGAACCACTTCCATTTCCTTTATATATTTCTGATTTACGAGAGGCCAATAGGCACTGCAGTATTGATCATCACCCCTCAAATCAGCTTGAGTGAATACTGATCTGTTGATTGCTCATAACCTGAATATCAATCTTCTTAAATCTAGTGCTATGACCGTTGGCAAAAAAGTGAAATGCGCAACGTCTGTTGGACATTTCTCACTTCTCCTGGCAGGTATGGCATTTGTAACTGGGGTTATTCAGATGGTTCAAAGGAAATTTTCATTTGGAAAAACTGATCCTGAAATGTATTCTCGGAATATTTAACTGAGAAACTTGTAGAACAATTTTCAAATATTTCAATGTTATCAAAAAGAAACGGGAAATGACCAGTCTCTTATTTTCAGAATGTGTGTTTTTTTTGGAAATAAAAGGTTTTTCATGAGAAACTAAATGATATAATATATTAAAGCAATTAAAAACAGCCATTTTTCAAATTTTCGTAGAAACAAAGTACATTTTATTACAAAAATATGTATTTGTAAACCACCCTATAGAAAAATATAAATAAACAATTACAAAAATTAACGATGTGTTCAAACATACTTTGAGGATCTAACACTAAAATGGCCCTCCACTTCCGCAGAGTATGAGAAAATAGCAACGAATTCCTCAGCAACGTTTCTGGAAAATCGTTGCCACCAACTGCTTGGTGGGCGGGTTCCATATGTTTTAAAATTATGTAGAGTAGAATGGTTAACAGTGGATCAGTACTTTTCACGAGCCTTTACTTTCCACGCTTCTAGCAGAGGTCGACTAATATATCTGATTCCCAAATTATAATGATTCTAGCATAGTAGAGGGTTTTGAAAAAAGACAAAGTTTGTTTCGAAAAAATCATGAAATTGATCCACTTTATACCCCGGATGGTACTCACTGAATCGCTCACTGGTCAACAGTGATCAAAGGTATAGATTATGTTAAATTACAAATGAAAACACAAATAACATTTCAACGATTCCATAATGGTATTTACTCAAACGGTTCAAAGAAAACGAAATTTGTGTATACAGAAAGTAAAAAGATGAAATCTTACAGTATAAAACTTGATAAAACGAAACTCTTAAAATTACAAGTAAGACAACAAATTAACGTAAATTTAAACAAATCCATTGAAAACTCAAATCAAGATTGTTGTCTTGCAGTACTTCCAGTCACTGTAGGTTCGGGTAATATGAATTTAATGTCATCGTCATCAACATATGAAGTATCAGGTACTTTGGGATTGTAAGATAGTTTTTTTTTCTTAAAAAACCAATGAATACTTCCATCGAAGCATTCCTCCTTTCTGATACCTTAGCCATATAGTAAATATTTGTTTTTTTTGTGCTGAATTTGACATAATCTCCTACAGATGGTGGTCGAATGAGTGGTTTTTGCGAACAGTCTCCAGTTAATATATCTTGGTTGTTTTCTTTTTCATTCTCTCCTTCAAACCAGTTCATGTCACCATTGTCAGATTCATTTTGTAACACAACTTCCTAGTCTTTCTTCTGACTCGCTGTGCTGTGTGTGCTGTGAAATTGGTGATTAGTTAATATTTCGCAATTTCCTGACAGATCTGCTGATGTCGAAAGAAATACATTTATTCCGTTTGGCCGTTCCATAAGTATTTCAGTAGGTTGATTTCAATCTACAGAGAGTTCAGTACATTGTGAATCTGGATTTGGTCTGTCTGTTACTGCACTGGGCAAAATATCATCGTCTGTAAACTTGTGTCTATCGAAGGGTACTAGTCCGGTCTTGTTGAATCCTTGTAGAATATTGGATGGTGTCATGGATTTTTGAAATGCGAGTTCAGTTAATTGTCCAACATCATAATGGTAATCGCTTATCCTGGATTACGCATCAACCACGGATCCATGGCAGAATATTAATAATTTTTGAATGGTCCAAATATTGACACATCTAAAGGCTGCATTTTCGCTGAGGTGTGAGGATGTAATGTGAGTATGATCACACCCGATGCTTTGGCTGAATCTAATGCTTCAATTGATGAATGCGACTCATGTTTGTCCATTATTAGGATACTCGGATTTTCCAGTGAACTATTACTGTTTTTGATGTAGTGTTTCATCACATCTACAAACAAATCGCTATTCATCCAACCCGATGTTGTAGCTAGACTCAAGGTTCCAGGTGGAGTAGCAATGCCCATTCTAGGGTTCACCTCCTTGCGTGGAAAAATAATTGCTAGGGCAAGCTCCCCCCTGCACTCATGATGCAGCATGTTGTGCATGAAACTCTTTTTCCACCGCTAGTTACCTTGCAAAGATTTTTATGGCCCTCTGGTGCCATTACTTCATGGGGTTTCTGCACGGTGGTTGTACCTGTCTCGTCGAGGTTGAATATTCTGCAGCTATCGGCAGATGCTTGATTTCATTTGATTATGTTCTCAATCTTATCTTAAAGAGTTTTTACTACCAATTTATTGAATGATGTTGCTCAGGCAAGGCTACAGGCTTCTGTCTTCCTGAATGAGAGCTCAGGTTGGCGTCGACGAAAACCCCTAAGCTAGTCAATGCCGGCGAGATTAGTTTCGCGCGACGGAGGCATTCCAATATTGCCATTTCGAAGGCTACTTGACGACAATTTTTGGTAGTAAGGCCATAAAATAATAATGCACATTTTTTTTAGCCCCGAAGCATATTTTTTTGTGCTTCGGAAAAAACTCTATTTACTTTATAGTTTGGTGTTAATTTTAGGTCCCCTTGAGAGTTAGCTCTATTTGTCTTTGCAGAATATTTTTGAAGGGTAAGTAAAAGGTTTGTTTGTTTCTGAGGATACGTGTCGTATACTGTTTCCGTTATCAATAGCATTGAGAGCTTATTGCATTTCCTCTTTGGTATTGTGACCTATTTTTCTTGTATTTCTTTTATTTCGTGGCATTCTGTTACCAATATAGTTTGAATTCATGAATAATATTAGCACTATTTCGTTATAAATCATATGGTACACAGTGGATCGTGACCCGCTGTGTACCACTAGCGTTCGATCCATTGTGTACCATTCGATTTAGTTATTTTTGAAAGCCAGTCATTACCAACAAGAAATCGCTGTGACATCATTTTCTTCTTCATTATGAAAAAAAATAACTACGTTGAATGTCTGAGTTCAGACACATAGTTAAAACGTAATATAAAGAACATGTTTGACAGAATATTACTCACGTTTTTTTTTGGCGACTGTCACAAACTCAACTTTTCTCTCCTAACACATCCATTCGTCGTGACTACTATAAACTAACTAAATAGGAAAAAAGTTATGAAGGTTATGTACGAATGTATGACATACTATAGAACATCAACCAACAGATTGCTTTGTGATAGGGATGATCCACTATGTACCAGTGATCCAGTGTTGACCATGAGACCCTATCCTTATTTTTTATTATGTATCCTTATCTCAAGATTAGACGGGGAAACGAAGGGAATTCATTGTGAACAATGAAAGCTAGTTTGCCTTTGTATCTAAACAAAGACAATACAGGTTTCGCAAAAAAAAACATTTTCGTCCTATTAGTGACAGAATTCGAGAACGAGAAGAATTGTCACCGTGAAATTTGAAGAGAATTTGGAAAGAACCGTGTTCCTCCGAATAAAATGTCATCTGGAAAGATGACGTTCACCAAAATCCAAAGTTATACAGGGAATATCAAAAAGGACGGAAATAATAATAATATAAATACCAATAACCAAATCATAGGTACTGAAGTTGACATTTACATGGGAACTACCAATGAGACCAATTAACCAACGACGAAACTGACTCCACAAACAGTTAAAAGATTCACTCTTTACAAATAACAAGATTAGATCAACTGAAGCAGAAAATAATATCTTCGATGGATTTAAAATCTTCCCAGACTCTTCAGACAGAACTCGAGCATGAGAAAAAACGCCACCATGGAATTTGAAGAGAATGTGGAATAAGATTTATCCTTCCCATCAAAATGTGGAATCATTTTTGAATGGAAGTTGGGTCTTTTCATTGCTAGATGCAAACCTACCTCAAATCTGGAGGAGATTTCACAAATGGCAAAAGTTAAGCAAATTCTTTTTTCTTTCCGATATCAGTAACACAACTCGTGAACGAGGATAAAAACACCTAGAAATTCCAAAAAAATATCGAAAAATGTGCGTTTTTTCTGAGAAAATATAACACAGTTTTTCAAATTCGGACGAAAAGTCTAGAAATAATACAACAAAAATTATAAAAAAAACATGAAATTTCACCAGCATTTGAAGAAATATAAGGTCTCTTCAATAATGAATGCAAATTTCTGCTTCAATCAGGGAGCAGTAACAACATATACCCCAAGATGTCTAACATCTGAGCTAATCATGACGAATACAAAATGAGAACACTTTGATCCTTTCGAAAATTTAAACCAGCTTGTGAAAAATTTATACATAGCTCCCAAATGTAACAATTCTCCTCTAGAATTATAATATTTTCAATTTTCAAAGCAAACAGAAAAAATATTGTGCGATAAATATTACTGGAATCAATACACATTCGATTGTCTCCAGATTTATTACATGTTATTATTCATTCGCTTTCAAATTCAATTGTTTCTATGATGTTTCTCTTAGGTTGAGTTGTGAAATAGCATAAGCAGACACCTCACTTTTTTTCTCTACAATCATTTGGTGAAAAATCTTATAAACTCATATGTATTCAGTCCTTTGTACATGATTAAAGACGTTTGATTCATCGTTATTGTATTCATAATTCAGGATTATTCTGTAAGAATCACAAAACATCTAGGTTTCATGATATGCATGGTGCATTCGAAAAAAAAAAAGAGATTATTCGAACCGCTCAAACACTTCTATGTTGATTACTAGAATGACAATGTCTATGACCCACGTAAAACTTTTTTTTCATTTCATTCCATCGCGTAATAATCTCCACGTGTATTAAAGTGCATAGCGGAGTTCGCCAGATAATGAGCTCATTCAATTATAGACACGTCTAATTCCGTAGCGGGTGAAAAATCCACAGGAATACTTTTTGTTACAGAATAATTCGACATGTATCTCGTGGAATATTGTTGAAGAGTTGATGGAATAGTCAAAGTGAGGCTTGTTAATTAATTTCCTGATTTTTGCATTCGTGGATTTGCATATTTTTCACACATGGATATCAAAACTCTTCAAGTTGATATGTGAAAATAGTATTTTCTCGTTGAAGAGAATATGGACGTCATGCTTGGTTATTTCTATATCCAGTTGTATTTTCCAAAACAATCTGTTAAGAATCGATGGAACTAGTGAAATTCCTTTCCAAAAGTTGCCTAGCCTGTTACTAGGCTGTTAGATGTTGCCAAACCGAGAGCAAAACAAACTCTTGTCTGACAGCTGTGTTGACTTCCCTGCAGGTACTGATATTTTCATTGGAGTTTTTCGTGCTATGTGGCTTGGTGAGCTCCTGGATCCTTTTGTGAATATAAATTACTTTGCTAGAATCCTCCATAAAGTCGGCATTATGGCCGACATAATCACGGATATGGCCTCAAGATACAATGTTCTTGGTGCACCTTATGATTACTCAACATTTATTCTTTTCACTGTATGAATTCTGAATATTCATAGATATATTTTGTATCTAGATATGTTTTGATGAACACCGAATCTTTGGAAACCAAAAATATCAATTCCAATTTATCATTGGAATCCAAAGTTTATTTTTGGTGAATCCAAAACCAGCCTACTCCACCGTGTATCTATAAATTGATGAACTTTCTGCTAACTGGACAGACCAGTTGTGGATATCAATGCATGTAAACAAGCAGAAAATTGTAGTGGATATGATATATTGCCTTCCGAGTACAAATAATATAATGTTGTTTCCTCAATATGTGGAAATGGTTCATTCGGAAGCTGATCTTGTCACATTTATGGATTTATATCAATATAAAATCATCGAATCCATCCTTGGAAACCGATTTATGCGTTTTTAGGATTCATCATGTGGCAGAATTATACGTATTGTGATGAAAATAATTAAATATAGTATAATATTGTTTTTATGCATCCAAGTGAAAAAAACTGAAAAACAAATTTTTTTATTGAAAATTCACAAAAATATTCATTTAAGGCGCGAAAAACCTTCAAAAATCAAAAAGGCTAGTTTTGGAAAACACCAATGAAAGATATTTTCTTCGAGGTTAAAGTCGACAGAAAATGGCTCGTTTAAAGAGAACTCTTTGCCAAATTTTCGAACTTTCGAAAAGAAAACATTTTTATTTTCCAGCTCTCTAAAACAAACAATATCCGATTGTAAAAAAGTGTTACGTGTAAATTCACGAAACAATTCACTAGGAAGGTACAGTTCATAATTAAAATCTTACACCCACACACAATTTGTAACAACAAAAATTATAAATACGTGGATATAATACAGAAAATACATCGTCGCTTTGAGAATCCAAAACAAAGTAGGTTTACCTTCTATGGAACAATGAGGAAAACATAATATTATCAAAAGTCAGTGACAAGGAAGAAAATCACCTCACTGACATTATAATTTTGTCAGTAAATAGTTGTAAATCACGCTTAAATTTGCAATATCGGAACGATTGGTAATACAGTTCGGTTAATCATTTGTATAAACTATTTCAACAAAATTTCGTTTTGAAAGATTATTTTTTATAGTCGAAAGAGCCGACCCTGTTGAATTTGACAATGACAAGTATTCAGCATTTCCCTCACTCAAACAGAATGTTTTCTCTATTAGGAATATTTCACCGATATATTTTTTTTATTGTTTTCTTATTCATTTTGTTAGTTTCAGCATTGTAATCAATAGGTCAATCTGCTCCTGATGGGGTTTCATATGATATTTTCTTTGAATAACGTCTAGGAAAGTGAGGAGAGTTAGTTTATCACTGACTATAATATGAAGGAGTTGCAGTTAGGTGGAGGAATAATCAGAAATGAAACTGGTCTATGAAATCCTTCAAGCTGTCAGCAAATTATACATGGCTGTGCAACAATACGGAACTAAAATGAAATTGGTGTTAATTAATCAGAAAATAATGGGTGAGCTTAACATTTCTCTTGGTATCCATATAATAATAATAATCAAAGGTATACATGATTATGTTTCATCAAAATTTAGAAGGTGTCTTCGTCGAGATTCCTGTTTGTGTGAATTATCCAAAGAATTATCAATTTTCTTTCAGTTTCGGTATTCAAAATTCCATGCAGAAACTGTTGTCCCGTCCAAATTTATATATTCCCTAATTTTTTTTCCAGAAAACGCTCGTCTGCGATGAATTCCTTTTTTTTTCCAAGCCTTCTTGTGTTGTTTCATCTAGGTTATGCCGTTGACTCTGCCCGCTTCCCGTTTTCCCGTTATCCCGTTTTGGCTTTATCCCGTTTTTCCGTTATCCCGTTACCGAGTTATCCCGTTTTCTCCTTATATCCCGTTTTCCCGTTATCTCGTTTTTCCGTTATCCCGTTTTCCCATTATCGAGTTATTTAGTTTTCCCCTATCGCTTTCTCACGCAATCCCATTTTCCTGTTATCCCGTTTTACCGTATCCCATTATACCGCTTTTCCATTCGTTATCTCGTTTAACCGACAAAAAATGGCCTAATTGGTCCAGTCGTTCTCAAGTTTTGAGCTTTCCATCACAAACAGACATTCCTGTTTGGTAATAAATGACTGGATATTTTTTTCGCCAAATTTATCATGTATCCAAATTTTCAAATTTCCGGACAACTTTCCTAATTTTTTTCCGTATCAACCATCCTCGGGCTAATATGAACTTTTAAAAAAACAGCCAAATTGGTCCAGCCGTTCTCACGTTTTTCGCTTGGAAAAATCGAGATTCATGTTTATTACATAGACATTGAAAGGTCGTTTGATTAAACAGTTTCGATGATGCACACGAATTGGTATTACACAACCACTACTAGTTGATTAGTGAATACCATTGGAGTTTTCTTCAATTTCAATGGGACTTCTCACTTCCTTGTGTGATCTGAATATTTTTTGGTGATTCTTTATTTGTTTATGTTGTGATGGTTGATCATTCTATTACAACAAAATTATCTCCTCTACTGAGGAGCATGTGTTCCTTCAAACGTGCCATATTCATTTTTAATAGTTTTTCAAATGTTTTGGACATGTGTTTTGTCAGTGATATTGGTCTGCAGTTGTTCACAGCTGTTATATTTATTTTCTTCATGTAGGTGTATGACCGAGGATTCATTCAAATTCACCTGTCTCTAAACATTCATTCAAGGAATAAATCAATCTGAGGTTGAAGAGAGTCGTATCGATATCTAGAGCAGCAATGCTGGGCGCGGTTAGTACTAGGATAGCTTGCCAGGGGAAACTCGCGTCAAGAAAGCCCCTAATAACTGCAGCGCAGTAAAATATTCACGGCTGCATGGGTTATATCAATGAGCACGATATATAGCGATAGAGATGCCGTCCTTCGGAGGTGAAGTTAGGATGGAGTTCATAGATGTTGAGCTCGTTGAATATTCCTAGCTTTGTCACAAACACTAGAGGATTCGGAAAATTTTCCGAGTAGCTCAGTTGTTAGAGGGGGTGTTTCGTAACTCCAAGTGCCTGGGTTCAATCTCATGACATGTCCACACAAAAATTTTTTGTACTTTATTTTAACACACAAACCAAACATAAAACATATTTTGTTGTTTGTTATAGTCCGAATAAGATTTTTGGGATAAGGAAGGTTTTTCGAAAAGTTATTGGATTCGGGAAAAAAATCTGCTTTTTTTGGGATTTTTGATCAAAAACATAACCTAGAAAAAACAAAACAAAGAAAAATATATGAAAAAAGAAATTCTACGCAGACGAGCGTTTTCAGGAAAATTTATTTAGGGAATATAGAAATTTGGACAGGACAACGTCTGTCGAGTCAGTTAGTAGCTAATAATAATGTATAAAGTTAACTTTTGGGAAATGCTGAAACTTGATGGCACATTCAATCGATACTATCACTGCCATATATACAATGTTCATTTTTTGCTGAATAACTGTTCTATGAGATTGAATTTGAGAAAGTGAAGAACTGATGAGTTATGTGAGTCCAAATCTAATCAACACAAACGGAGGAACTTCTTATGGAAGGAGCATCAGGACAAACAATAATTTTTTATTCATTGGAAAACATCAGCGATTGTTTTATTTCACATATTTTGGATGTAAATTTGTGGAGCTCAGAAAGCTGTATCCAACTACATGGTATGCCAATATTGATTTGGAAATAAAAGTGTGATATTTTTCGTCAATCTTCAATGTTTGTCTACCAATTTAGTTATATCATACACACTTATTCGAAACTAAAAAAGTGCCGGATCTAAATATGAATATTTTTATTCATTTGTTTCCACCATCACCTTATAATAATAATCCTCTTTATTATAGAAAATGGTGAACAAAAAGGAACAATTGATCAATACTTGACTATCAAAAGGCAGAGTTAGCTCTAGTTCGAGCTCAGTAATTAGTGATTTCTTCCACTCAACCTGAGGGTGTTTAGAACTAAAGGAAATTACCGAAGACTAAAACTTCGCAACTACTCAAAATATAATGAGTGTTAGTACAATACTTTATGTTCTGATGAACCTATCAGAAGTAATTTAAAATATACAGTTCTTTTCTTTAATGTTCCCACCTTTTATTTTCTGAACGGGTCAACTCAAAAAATTCAAACTTGGGATAATGAAATTGTTGCATGAATACCATATTTTGGAGTGAAATTGACAGATGAAACTTTCAAGATGGCGACTGGGCGCCACCTGGGAAAAAAAATTGAATTGAAAGGAGGGTCTTGTGACACATTTTTTTGAAGCTTCCAACGAATACTTCACAACCCTAGAATATAAAAGCAATATCTTCACCTACTACAAAATGGCGGAACATTCAATAATTGCCTGAATACATCGACGTTTAACTTCATAATTTGTGGAAAGAAGCTGAGTTCAGTTCAAAAGATGCTCGAAATGGTTGCCTTGAATTGCTCGACATAAGAACAGCCTATTCGATATTTCACGCCGAACATTTTCGAACACAGTAACGTCGATATTTCTACAAATATTTATTATTCTCTGCCGTATATCCAATATTGAAGCAGGTTTAGTTCCGTACACCTATTTCTTCAAATAGCCTCATAAAAAAAAGTCTACAGGTGTCAAATCTGACAAGCGGGCTGGCCATTCTGTAGGACCACGACGGCCAATCCAACGACCGGGAAAAGTATTATCCAAATAGTTTCTCACTTGTCCGTAGTAATGTGGTGTTGTTGGAATACAATATCCATATCGAATTCATTAGGATTCGCTTCGTCGATTTCGGTGATTAGAGTGTCAACAGTATTTTCCAGCATATTCAGATACAGTTCCCCTGTTGAATTTTGTTCAATGAATAGAGGTCCTACAATATGGATTCCCAATATTCCTGCCCAAACGTTAATTTTTTCCGGATATTGCGTATGAGTTTCCCGGAAAATGTGAGGGTTGGTGTCACTCCAATAACGGCAATTTTGTCTGTGAACCTTGCCGTTGAGATAAAATGTAGATTCGTCACTGAAACAAATATTGTGGAGATAGGTAGGTTGCCTTGCAATGGTTTCCGTCATAATTTCGCAAAATTCTGTAATTCGATCAGGGTCATCTTCAGTTAACTGGTGTACCATTTTGATTTTGTATGGATGATACTTATTCCTCTTCAGAAGTCTTCACACAGTAGGATACACCTCACTAACATTCGCGACGGAGGAAGTAGACTGTTGAGTATTTACTATCATCTCACCAATTATTTGTACTTGCTGTTCCTCCGTAATGGACGGATGACCTGGGGGCTTTCTGTTCTGTACACTACCGGTAGTTGTTAATCTGGTTACAAGTTCCCTTGAATATTTTCTACAGATAGAACGATTCGGGAAACGTTCATTAAAAATTCTTTCGATTTCGTCAAAGTTACGCGTCGCACCGTAAATAAAAATCCCTTCTATTTTTTCTTCCAATGGACGAGAATTGACCATTTTAGAGATAGTTCACGTGGTACCTATTTACTAGTAAAACCGAAAACTAAATGAGAATATTTTAACTGAACAATTATGTTCGTTGTCATACTGATATTTCTTGTAATTTTCCGTTTAAGCAAACAAAAAACAAACCTTATCGGGTTTTTGGGATTGCCATATGGCAGAGAAAAACAAATATTCCTAGATGTATCATATTAATGTGTTTGTATTCAGGTAATTATTAAATGTTTCGCCATTTTGTAGTAGGTGAAGATATTGACTTTATATTCTTGGGTTGTGAAGTATTCGTCAGGAGCCCCCTTTGAATTTTTTTTCCCTGGTGGCGCCTAGTCGCCATCTTGGAAGTTTCATCTATCAATTTAACTCCAAAATATAGTATTCATGCATCAATTTCATTATCCCAAGTTTCAATTTTTGGAGTTGACCCGCTCAAAAAATAAAAGGGAGGGAAAGGGACATTAAAGAAAAGCACTGTATAGGGGTTATAAAAGAATATAAAGGTAGTATGAGAATAAGCAGAAACTATGTAGAGCAGCATCATAGAGTAATTTCCCTAGATAAAAGAACAATTTTTGAGTTTTATGAAGTTGTTAGATATCTACCGACCAAGTTTCTCCATGTTATTAACTATCAAGTCCAAAACTTGTTTTGATTCGAAGTGAAATGTCTTTATACATTCAAACCTCAGTCAATGAATTCTGCACTAATAGCGATTATACGTTCGGAAACAGCGCAGTCAAAGAGACAAAATATCTGTCTCTATCTCGAGTTGAAATATGCATTATATAACATCCCATGTTGGAAAACAATCTAAATATATTTTGTCGACATCACACTCCCTGTTGATGCTGCAAACACCCCAATTAGATACTGGAAGAATTGGAACATATCCTTTTTTGTACTCGTTTTCAATTACATGTCCCGCTTTCTAATACACGTCCGGTCCTAATCCTGTTTTCGGGCGATCCTTGCTTTGTCCTGTTCATCTGGTGTTGTGTATCCCCTACATTAGGCCCGCAATTTACATTTACAGAGCCGCATTACGGATAAATAATAAATTACACGAGTAGATTTGAATAACTTGTATCCTGGGGCATTGCCTGAAATCTCAGCAATGGACCAACACATACGGTTCTAGTCAAGAGAGAAACAGATTGGAAGAATTTGATTTGAGATGATTAATTCTAACGGAAACTAATCTCCACAGGGTTATTACTATTTACAAGCTTCTATATAACTAGACTTGTATGTTTTTCAGGAACAAATACTGTGCTTCTCAAAAGTCCTCTCCCCCCCTCTTATTTTTGGAATGATCATACATAAACGAGTGAAATTTGGAAACTGAATATTAAAGGTTGTAAACTTCCCTACTAGTGATGATAAATGACGAAATCGTCAAAGATGACGTCACATGGCCATTGTGACCAATAATTTCAAATGGAACCCTACGGCAAGCGACACCTCTTTTAAAAGGTATCAAAAAAACCTATTCAATGATACTAATTTTGTTTGTGTTTATGGCGTTTAATGGCTCATTAGTAAACATTAAAATTTAAATTCCATTCAGTATGATATTAATTACAGATTTAAAAATCAGTATCTACTCGAAGGAATTGCTCGAAGTGACCTCCATTCACTTCCCTACAGTAAAATATCCTTTCTTTAAACTCTTCTCGTACTTTTGCAAATGTGTCTGCGGAAACAGCCTCACATTCTGCAACAATACGTTGTTTTAAAACGTCAATATTGTAAGGTTCAGTGGAGTAAACCTTCGATTTAAGGTACTCCCACAGAAAAAATCTAAAGGTGTGAGGTCCGGTGATCGAGCTGGCCATTCCGTTGAACCTCGTCGTCCAATCCATCTACCACGATACTCCTCATCCAAATACCGTCTCACTGCACCGTTATAGTGTGGAGGAGCACCATCCTGTTGGAATGTTCATTTCCAAATTGCCAAATCCATCTGGATTATCTTCCAAAATTTCAAGGATTAACGGTTGTATTGCGTTTTGCAACAGCTCCACATAAACCTCACCAGTTAAATTAGTATTTGAAAAGAGAGGCCTAACGATGTGGTTTCCCAGGATACCTGCCCAAACATTCACCTCCTGGGGAAATTGGGTATGTGTTTCACGAAACAGGTGAGGATTTGCGTCATTGCAATACCTCACATTCTATGTATTTACATTTCCATTTAGATAGAAAGTACTTTCGTCACTAAAACAAATTGTTTTGACATAGTCTGGCCGTTGGTTAATTTTAGTTTCCATATTTTCACAAAATTCTAGTCTTCGGTCTGGGTCGTCGTCTGAGAGTTGATGAATCATTTTTAATTTGTATGGATGGAATTTGTTTTTTTTCAACACCCTTTGTACTCCGACTGATTTCACAGGTAGATGCAACGTGAGTTGTTGAAGAAGTAGGATTAACTATTACTTCTGCCAGTTTCTCAATTTTTTTCTCATCAGAAATTTGTGGTCCGCCAGATCGTTTCGCATCATCAATACTACCCGTTGTTTCAAACTTACGGAAAAGCTCCCTCAAATGAGTCCTCAAAACGGGGCGATCGGGAAACCTCTCATTAAAAATACGTTCTGCTGCATTGATAGTTTGTCCAGTTTCACCAAGAATTAGGATCGCTGCTACTTCATCACCTAAAGTACGTACCATTCCGCTTCTTGAAGCACTCAAACGTTTGGCTCACAACAGTTTAACAAATTATTAAAATGTACAAAAATATTAAAAGTACCGAAAGCTGCTAAAACAGTTAAACGTTCGATCAACAATACACAAATTATGAAATGTACAAAAACTTGGACAATTACAAAAACGTCGAATTAGGGAGACTAACGAAAAACGTCAGCTTCTTTGAGAACTATCCAGAGGCGGAGCTTGAATTTTGAATTTTAGTATTAACTGATTAATTCATCACTGCTTTGCGTTTTTGAAAGCAAGTTGCCAAACTGCCATGAACACAAACAAAATTAGTATCATTGAATAGGTTTTTTCGACACCTTTTGAAAGAGGTGTCGCTTGCCGTATGGTTCCATTTAAAATTATTGGTCACAATGGCCTTGTGACGTCATATTTGACGATTTAGTCATCTATCATCACTAGTAGGGAAGTTTACAACCTCTAATATTCAGTTTCCAACTTGCACTTGTTTATGTTCAATCGTTCCAAAAATAAGAGGGGAGAGGACTTTTGAAAAGCACTGTATATACAGTGCGTCCATAAAATAACGCATAAATTCTTTTATTAGCTAAATAAACAATATCATTGTAAATTTTCGAAACAATTAAATTTCCATTTCAATTTTCTGTTTTCTGAAAGAATTATTCAAGATACAGGGTGGCCCACCTTTGAGTGATGACGTCATCCCTGTTTTTTTTAATTTCCAGAGTTACAATGCTGAACTGATTTCAAGAATGTATCAAAAGTTGCGTCAAATTCGTACAGGGTGGACAACAATGCCGAACTCACAAGTTGCTCACAAAATAAAAATAAAGAATAAACGTAATACAACAATTGAATAAAGTACGTATCGTTACACAACTATTATAATAAACTAATAAAAAACATACACGCCATATATTCCAAACATTATATCTAACCACTTTCATAAGTGATGTTTGCTTCCCCGACTATACCGTACATTTTCATTGTTTGAAGATATTTTTTGCGACGGTTTTATTTAGCTTGCCCTGTTTGTGTATAGTAACTAAGATTTCACCCCCTTCCTGTTGACTGATTGATCTGAAATTCGATGAACACCTCTAGTTCTGATGACAATACAATTATGTGTATTCAGTATCATTGTTAATCCAAGATGGCCGCCGTCACAAAATGGAGGATTACATGTTTTTCACAACTCCCTCAATATGGATATCAAATGAAGGGGTTGACTAGAAGAATACAGTACACTATGGAAAAGTTCCAAATCCAAGATGGCGTCCGAAACAAAATGGAGGATCATAGAGTTAGACAGTCAATAGAACCCCCTCAATATGGATATCAAATGAAAGGCTTGACTAGTAGAATACAGTACACCATGGAAAAAATCCAAATCCAAGATGGCGTCCGAAACAAAATGGAGGATCATAGAGTTTAGACACTTAATAGAACCCCCTCAATATGGATATCAAATGAAAGGGCTTGACTAGTAGAATATAGTACACCATGAGAAAATTCCAAATCTAGGATGGCGTCCGAAACAAAATGGTGGATCATAGAGCTTAGACAGTCAATACATTGAAACTAAAATCTAGGTATCTAATCAAAACAATGAACTTTGTCAACTTAGAATCGTGATTCAAGCATAAATCCTCCACCAAATTCCAGATTTCATATCGTGTCGAGGACTGTGTGGCGTTAGGGCGGCTAAAAATGATATTTCTTTAGCGTTTTCTCCTCAAGACTTGAGAACATCTTGTTGTATGGAAGCCTTGTCCCTCTATTGGACCTCTGGGGGTCAACCGTTATAATGTTCTCTACTCGTGGAAACAAAATGTTGAAGAATAATAACAAAACAAAAACAAAGGAACATAAAACAGGAACGGCAACACAACGCAAGATTATGTATCGATGAGTTAGATTGCAACAAACTGACAGAAAAGGAACCTTGTAATAATGAAGCACTGAATGAACTACATAGAATGAGAAATATTGAGTAACTAAATAAAAAACAAAAAACTTGAAGATAAAATGAGTAAAGGAATTTAAAGTTAAACGGTTTTATTGTAAGGAAACATATTAATGATGCAGATAATGTTCTGAAATCTGAAAAATAAAATAAGTTAATCATTTTTTTAAAGATGAACGCTTTTATTGTAAAGAAACATAATAATGATGCAAATAATATTCTGAAAGCTAACAAATAATTAGGTAGATATCAGTCATCAAACCACTTTCCTCTTCAATCTAGGGCATTGATCAGACCTAAATAAAATCGAGAGGCGCGTCGAATTTCTATTATCTACAGTCAACCGCTCATATCATAATATGTTCTGGTGCACCTTCTCAATAGATAACTTTTGGAAAATGTGTAAAAATAAATCAGTCACTATCATCGTGCGACATCATAGATTACTCAGGTTACGCTACGCCTCACGATTTTATTTCAGTCTAATCAATGTCCGATATTGATGAGATGAGTGGTGTGATGACTGGTATCTGCACAATAAAATTTAACTTGAAAATAATTTTGTACAACGTTGTTCAACGACGTTCATTCGATCATGAAACATGAAACGAAATAATGAAAGAATAACAGTTGAATTATATTAATTTACCTGAAGATGACATAAACAATATGAAACGTCGCATGGGATAAAAATCTCATATACTGCCCTCATTCCGAGAAAAAAAAATATAAAATATGTGGTTAAAAATTAGGAAAATATAATATATATATATATATATATATATATATATATATTTTATATAAAACTCTGCGGGAATATCGGGAAAAAATATTCATCATGAATACGTGTGGACAAGCATGCAATGAAGTTCAATGTCCTATCAGCATCGACTAGAGGAATATATTATGGTTACGAACAATAAACAATATGATCAATAAACAATATGATCAATAAACAATATGATCAATAAACAATAAAGATTATTACATGGCTGTAGTCCTTGAACCAGATGTATTTTGTAGGGATGGAATTTGTTTTTGACAAAATACGTTGTATTGACGATTTTGAAAAATCACAGTCCATTGCTACTTGTCTGGTACAACTATGTGGTTCCAATACCATTTGACCTAGCACTGCAACATCAGAACATCCATTTTGTGCCAAAGCTAGTGAATGTTTTATTTGAGGGTAATCTTCTGTCGGGATACCGATTAGCGTATATTCTCACTGCTTCTTTTGCATTTCTTCTTGCTTCGCCATAAATACATATCATATCCGACTTTTCTGCATTCGAAAATTTAATGATTTTTCAATTTTACTAAGAACTAACACAAAACTGGATATACTTTCGTAAAATCTAACAGCTTTTCTGACAGATCGATGAATACTCGTATCAATGCATTTATTTTGACGCTTTCATGGCCCTCTTTATAATGTGCAATAAAGTTGCTGTTTTTCATCAGTTTTTCAGAGAAACTATGATGTTGCTATATGGCTGAATTCAGAATTTGAAGCAGAATCGCAAAAAACATTCAAAAATCCGGTGTGTCATTTAAAAAAATTGGCGTCGGTGTTGCGACGGATGACGCCCAGTGATTGATCTCGTGAATAAGAGGACCCTTTGACATCAAGATCTGTCACGAAATATGGATATCATCTTTCATTTCCCAGATATTTGCCCGAGGAGTTTTATATGGGACACCCTGTATATGATTAAGAAGATCACCTAATGAAAGTTTCTAAAAGTTTTCTATTTTGTTTATCATAATTGTTCAAAGTTAAAAATTAATAAAATATTCAAAAAATGATGTCAATTTTTTTTTAACAAATGTTATGTTATTGCCGTTTTGCATCTAAAATGGGATTAAGTAACACTGGAAGATTTTTCACGGCCTTTGTTAATAAATTATTTATAAACAAATAGATAAGTTAACTCTACGAAAAAATAAATTATATATCATTTTGTTGTTATGACAAAATAATGATTTACAAAACAATTTTTTGAACAGATGTTATATGTTTTTTTAAAAATAGAGGATTTATTTAACTTTATTCAGTGATAAAATATCTGCCGAATTATCTCTTAATCATGTACCATATCTCTTATAGGTTAAATTATATACGTGTTTTAAGTTATATTTATCAAACTTTCTGTATTTATTATTGTACTTTAACTCTTGGCATCAAATATTTTTTGCTAAAGTTTCCTTCTTTTGTTACAGCCAAGAAAACTTGAACAAATTTGTGTAAAACTCCAGAATTTGATCGGAAAATATACTTAATTTAAATAAATAATTGCAGTACTTCCAGTTAGAAGCTACTATAACTTATTATAATATATATAAACTAGAATTATAGCAAAATATAAATAAGTGTTGCAATAAAAAAATTAAATATCATAAAACGGATCGCGAGTTTGATGAATATCACTCAAAACAGTATATAATTTGAACTATAAGAAAAATGGAAATTATTGGAAGGTACTTTGGCAGATATTTCATCATCGAACAAAATTTTTCTGAAGGTCCATTACTGTATTTGCATTTTTACCAAGTTATAAGTCATAATAGATGAGAAAATGTCAACAAAATCCTAAGTTTTCCTTAAACAAATGCATATAACAGCTGATCAACAATAGCTACAAACTTGGTCTCCAGAGCCTTAGATGCGAACATTGTTTCACGAAAATATCCAGGGTCATACCAAAATTATCATAAAAGAAAGAATATTTTCTTTTCCAGCACCCTTCAGTTCCAAAGGAAAGACCTTTGGGACATATGTTCATAGGAAGTTTTTTTCTAAAAATGGATCCAAGAATAACCTTTTCAAATAGTAGGGGTTATTTGGAAACACCCCATATCAGTCTTCTTCATCAGATTTCAGGGCAAATGTCTCATTAGGCATCAAAAACACTCGCTCACCTAGGTTCATTTCCAGATCAATTCTCTTTATTGTAGTTCAATTCACAACAGATGCAATGGAACTCGCTCCTGAAATTGTATCCATCACTACATTGATTACCATTCACCTATTTGGAGACGTATTTCAATTCAATACTGATACACTGTAATTGGCAACTTCTTCAATGCGATTTCAGAAGGAAAACATATTTGGAATAAGCTCCTTAAATTTAGTCTAGATCACTTGAGATGTACATTCCTTGTCAACCTTTGTAATCAAACTCCAAATTGCAGACAGTAACGCTAGCATGTACACGGATCATTCGGAAGCCCTTTGCTCTCTTGCTTTTCACTTCAATCTAGATGATATAACTTCCATAGGAATGTCTTGTGTACGAAAGTGATTATTTCCTACAAAGAGGTGAGCACGGTGAAGTTTATTCCCAACTACGCAGATTAACGAAAGTTAGTTTACGAACAGTGAACAATAATCCAGAATGATAGGATTGCAACATGTGGGACTAAACGCGAGGCTGAACTATGGAATTTTGTTGACCATCGTTATATAGAGTACCTCAATTTCAAACATGAGGACGAGGTGGATAAGTAGAAAGTTCGCTAAAATCATGTCAATCAGAAATGAAACCAAATATATCGGTTGTGATAATTCCTAGAATACGCAAGAGATGCTTAGTTTAGAATATGACCAGAGTATCGGAATGATTTGTTTCATGATTTTCATCTTGAATACAGATTACATGGTTGCATCAGAGGTTTTCAATTTGAGTTGGATTAGAAACTTTTGAAATATTCTAGTCCACAGCATATACTAGGGTGATCAGAAACTAGTATCAATTCTTTTAAATATACATTTGTCACAATTCAATGACTCAATTCCAAATGACATCGGTTATGTAATAATTCAAATGGAATTGGATGTTTAGTTCTGAATAATACTGCTAGAGTATCAAATGATTTGTTTCCATGATTATCTTTACTCATCATATGAATCCGTGGATTACATTAGTCTGCATCAGGGTTCAATTTGCAGTTGATTAGAAACATTGAAATTTTCAGTCCCACTATAGGTTGCGAAACTTGCATCAGCTTTATTTCAAATATTACATTCAAATATTGTCAAAAACTCAATTCTTCCAAATGACACCTACTATGTATGTGTCAAAGGAACTGTGCGAGTTTAGTTCTGAATATATCAACTTACCAAGCATGACACGGGGAAAGTTTTAACGATTGAAAAATTCAGAAGTCTGTTCTTCTGTGGAGCCCTCTGGTCGTTCTTGGAGTAAATTTCAGAAAATAGCAACTGTTATTGCTCAATCATTGAAAATGAAGCAGAAGTTCATCAAAATAATAATTTCCCTTATTCAGGAAAACTTACTACCTATTCTGCGATAAATAACCTAATTAGTGCTTCATAGCAAATATATACAGAAAATTTGGAGTAATGGGATACTAAAAGTGAAATTTCACCTAGTTTTTTAGGTTATGTGGTCAATATAGTAATTCATGAAAAGTTCTATCAAAAAAGGTTCTTTAAAAGTTTTAATTTAATTGCACTGCAGTAACTTTTTATGGTTTCAAAAAAATACCTGTGAGTTCTTGTAACGAGAATGTTCAGTGTTTCGGATTTCTCCCGTTCTTGGAAACTGCAGCCCCTCTGTCGACTGTGACTTAGCCTCGTACTGGTGAATCTCCAAAAAAAAAAGTAAGATTAACTCTGCATCTGGGATCTTTTATCTGCTATTGTTCTTTATAGTATTTTCGATATTGTCTTGTCAAATAACTGTTTTTCTAATACATATTGATTGAGTTTTAAAAATTTCAGTTTTCTTAATTCGGTTCTTAAAAAAAAAAAATTATATTCTCCCTCGCTCAGCTTGTTGATTTCTCCCTTGATACGAACACATTTTGTTTTCTTTCTCGAATTTTCGATTTTCACGCAACTTTTTTCGCACTTCTCATTATTTTCACTTTTTTGACAGTTTTTATTCACAAAACATTTCTAACTACCTTATAAACTTTATACAAGACATGTGGAAATCATTCTTTTGACGTTTCTGCTTTTCATATTTTCAAAGTTCCTAATTTTGCATCAAGATCTCTCCTGGCATCTCATTGTCTGTTGTGATCAGATCCAATTTCCTATACAGGATGTTCGAACTTTTAATATTTTGTTATCTGCCTGTGCTCAAAATATATTCGTAAATTTTGAATTCTAAAAATTTAAAAATTATTCCAATTGCTTATAATTTGAAACATGTTTATTTCAAACATAGGTATTGATTAATATTATATAAGGTTTCAGAAAAACGGTAGAATCTTGAGAAAAATTGCAAAATAACATAGCACAGATTACTAAATACGAACATTTTTTAATTTATGGGTTTTTTTTTCAATTTTAATTTTTTTTTTCAGCTCTTTGAACATTGAACGTAGCTCTAACATAACAATATATATATATATATATATATATATATATATATATATATATATATATTTATATATATAATATATATATATAATATATGTTTTATTCCATTCTCAGACATCTATAGAATGATACAAAAAATTACAAATATGTTAATAATCAAAGGATGTGTGATACTTACTAACTTGAGGTTTACAAGTATTAAATAGCAATATTCTATAGGACATCATAATGTTAAAATACGTCATCGATTCAAAAAAACACACAAATTACATCAAGTGAACAACAGGTTTCAGATTGAAAACACATACATATTCTAACGATTCATATATCCACTGAGGGAAGATTGTTGAGACACCTACACATATGATTTATATAATTATAGTAATGACGTTGGGAATTTGGTACATCAATACGAAGGGTAAGGTTCGTTCTAGAGGCTTAACGGGGAATATTGAAGTTCAATGAAGTAATGTTGATGGATCGATTTCATTGTGTGTAAGTTTATGAATTAAAGTGAGGTCGGAAATTTCACGATGTTTTCTCAAAGAAACCATATTGAATTCATTCAAGAGACGATTATACTCACAGTGTCTTTCTGGGTATGAACCATGAACTTTGATATAAATGAATTTCAGAAATCTACGTTGAACATTTTCTAGTTTGTCAATGTATTTTTGAAGATGCGGGTGCCATATCTGGCTGCCGTATTCCAATTTCGATCTCACCAAAGCCAAAAATATGCATTTCATTGCTTGTGGTGATTTGAATTCTTTCCAATTTCGTATGACAAATCTAAGAAGACGCATTGATTTATTTGGGATCTATGTGTGACGAAAACGTTAATTTCGCGTCGAACGTTATTCCTAGATCCCTACATAGATACCGTCGTCCTTCAATAAATAATTGTGGACAATTGGAGATCTACGTGAGTATGTCATAATTTTGCATTTGCTGATGTTCAGTGGTAAGTTATTGGAGTCACACCATTCAACTAAATTATTTATGTCGCGTTGTGATTTGTCTTAAATTTCTCTATAGAGTGTCATATTCTTTGATTTTATGTCACAAATGTCGTTTACAAACCTAAGAAATAGAAGTGGCCCCAGGTTTGAGCCCTGCGGCACCCCAGAAATTGCGATAAATTCAAGTTTTTTCCCCTTTATATTCAACAAACACATTTCAGAAGGTTTTGGAGTTTCGCAGAAATTCCGAATCGACTTAGTTTTCTCATCAGTAATTCATGGGAAACTCTGTCGAACGCCTTACTGAAATAAGTGTAAATGACGTCCACCTGATTTTTATCATCATCATATACATAAATATATATATATATATATATATATATATATATATATATATATATATATATATATATATATATACGGAGTTTGAGTTTCTTGGGGTTTCGGTTCTTTTTGTGAATGACAGTCTTCTTAAAGGAGATAAACATTTATTTCGTCGACGTTTCGACCGTGTCCACGGTCTTCTTCAGGAACTACAAATATATTTTACGTTGACACGAAGATCCAATATTAATGATGAAATGGACTTACCTAACAATAATTAGCTGGACCAATATTTCGAAAAAAGGAAAGTGAAAAGGCAGCAGATGATTTATTTTCCATGATTATACAATTTTTTTCCTCCTCTTCATTGTGTATAAATAACCGGGAGACTTTGTTATTGTTCTTTTTATTGAAAATCAAACGTGAGCAATCTGATAAGGAGGCTGGTTGATATGGATGTGAACTATCGTTGGAATGGTACGGTGAAGCGACTTGGGTTGTCGGTGGACGGAAGTTTATGTGGGATTCTACTTCGGTTGTTTAAAGTGATAATTTCTTGCTTTTCTGGAGATATGATGTTTGTCGATTCTGTTATAGATGGCGTGATGGACGGTGAATGTAGGTGGTAGTATTTTTCAAAGTATATTATGGTTTATTTTGTTTGAGTTAGTGATGTCGGTTCTATTATTCATGCTGTTTTTAGTTTTCTTTATATGAATCATTTCGAGGAATCCACGTTTTTTGGTGTTATATTCGGTAGCAAGTATTTCCGTTTGGTCGTAGTTGAAATCGTGATTTGTATAATTTTTATGATTGTTCAGGGCAGTTGATGCGGTTTTTGCATATTTGTGAGATTTCAGGAGATTTTCAAGATATAGAAGGGTCTGGCCGATATAGACTTTGTTACATGTTGGTTCATTGCATGGAATTTCGTAAATTAGGTGAGTCTTTTCATTTTGTGGAATTTTGGGCTTCAGTTTTGAAAAATTAGTTGACAGGGTTTTTGTGCTATTGTGGCTGACACTAATGTTATGTGGAGCTAGTATTTTCGTGATTTTTTCGGATAATCCTTTGGTGTAGGGAATGGAAATGTGAAAACTGTTGTTGGGAGTTTTTGGGTAATTTTGGTTGTTGTAAAATTTATCAATGCGTATTTTGAAAATGTTGTCGACCATGTTTTTGGGGTAGTTGTTGAGCTGTAATGCCTTTTTAGCTTTTTTAATAGCTTCCGGTCTAAAAATTGGATCACTCAAGGTGATGGCACGATCTGCAAGCCCAATGATAACAGGTTTTTTTTGGGAGATGGGGTGATGAGATTCATAATTCAGATATCTGCCGGACCAGGTTGATTTTGTGTACCACTCTGTTTCAATATGGTTGTCGATGTTATGTAACGTAAGGTTTAGGAATTGAATTTTTTTATTATTTTCTATTTCATATGGGATGAAATTTGTTGAAAATATTGATTGTATAATCTATCTTGTCTTCTGGAATTATCAGAAAACAATCATCAACATATCGTAGGAAAAGGGTAATGTGAAATTTAGTTATTTATATCTAGTTATATAGTTATATATATATATATATATATATATATATATATATATATATATATATATATATATATATATATATATATATATATACATATATATATATATATATATATACATATATATGTGATTGGAAATGAATTACAAAGACTAAAAACTAAAAAGAAAGTGGACACATAAAATAAAATCCTATTGAAGTGACAATAGCAATTTCCAATAGGCTTCATGAAAAATAATAGAAACAGATTTGCCTTTGATAGGGTTCGGTATGGAGTTGTGAACAGCAGATATATGAGAAACTTCTTTCAAACATGCTTGTTTTATGAATAGGCGGGGTTATAATACCCTTCGTTTGTATGTTCATGTTGAAGGCTGTTTTGAGAGAATAATATTTTTGTGGTATAAAGTGGCACAGTGAAGTGTACGGAGAGATTTCATATCTAGCCAACTATCTTCCATGAGTTTATGTCGAATAGGTTGTCGCTTCCTCTTGCTATAGATAAATCGCAAAAAATTATCTGTATTCTCTTTGCATCGAATGCTGTTGAACAGGGGGCGTGAACACAATGATTGTGTCACAATGGTTGAAGATATATAGTACTAAAGATTTACAAAGCATTTTTCTAAGCTGGATATTCAACAAGGAACGTGAGTTATATAGGAGATTGAGTTTCCAGATTTATTTCTTTATTCATTCTGAAACATGCTTTTGGAAAGATATCCATTAATACATAAGGTAACTGTCTAAATAAAAAATATGACATTGACAATCGTAGCAAAATTATACGTACATTTTTCAATTAAAACAAGACAATTTTAAATTTTTTTAAAACACAAATTATATCATATCTCCAAATACTATGTACTTTAATTTATATCCTCCTGTATCTTAATTCGGGATATCATCGCAAGTTCCTATATTTTTATCTACAACAATAATTATAGTCTGTTTTCTACATGGGTGTTGGTTGGTTTTTTAACTTTTACTATTTGTTCCTCTCCTTTTTACGACCTCCGAATAAGCATTCTTCTAAAAAAATTATCTCAAAGAACACATCGACTGTGCGAATGTAGATTAAATGAATGAATTGTAGAATAAGTATGTGTTTCAATCTAACCTCTTGTTTATTGATGTATTTGTTATTTTTCAATCAGTGACAATAAAACACCTCACATTATGCTATTCTAAATTTCCCATTTTATACTTTCAAAACTCAAGTTAGTAAATATCACTTCTTTTGTTTATTAACATATTTTCAATTTTTTTAATCATTTCATAGATATCTTGAGAAAGGAATAAAAACATTTCGAGAGCTTGACAAGTAACAAAGAGTTTTATTTTAATCATTGGGGCCTGATGAAAAATAGTAATTCCAAGCCAGTTTGAATACTTTTATATATTTCATTGTATGAAACGAATTCTTAAATCTAGTTCGCAACGAACATGACATCAATTGCCGGCATTTCATTTCATGTATCTTGAGAATCCGTAGGAAGAAGTGATGTTAAAATCCCAGTAAGAGAATGTGGAGAGCAAAAAATATGGAATTCCGAGATAAAGCTGTCTCCATCTGAATGAGGCAATAAGACTGCCTCCTAGATTTTTCTGGAAGGAATGGATATTGTGTGCGCATTTCATGAGATGTGACTTTCATTGCTTTCATTTCCTAACATATCAGATTTTCGAACTATCGCGAGGAGATGGTTGAGATGAATTAGTATTTATAGGAAGGAATCAGCATATATGATGGAGCGAATATGCAATCGCCGTTTCATTCGACCATTCCAGTAGCCACAATACTATTTGGTAGTTGGAGATATTCAAAAAATTGAATTATTATGAACATTGAATTCTCCTCAACAAGCAATGAAAAATGTGTCTCATCGTTTTGCTCATGTTAGAACAAGATGGCAAGAGATATCGAATACAACCACATGTCCGGGATGATCTCATATTCCTATTGTCTGAGCGATGTTATGGATAAGTAATATCTCACCCATCAGATATAACTGTATGAAAATTCATATTCTTTTTCACTTCACCCCAATTTCGACTAATAGGAGAGCTCTATCAATTTCCTGTCGACATCTAATAACAAAGAAAATACATAAAATCAGGACCAAAAAATCATATAATCTATCAAAAGATTCAGGAGAGTAATATGCTCGAAATATTGACTTCAGAAAGTGCAACATCATAGGAAAATACATTATGGAGTTCATGTCCTTGATTTTCAATTGAATTCAAGAATACAGGTATTTTCTCCTTTCCTGATTCGACAACTTAAATCGCTGGGTAAATATTTTTCAATGAATGCTAATATTTCCATCTTCAAGTATGATTGGTTGAGGTGTGTTGGATTCCATTATTCGTCTGTTACTGTCCTGGCATCATGTAAATTTCAAGATAAGATAATTCTTGAAATATAGCCCATAATACTTTTTTCATGTATCATAACTTACCGCTCATAACTATCTTGAATTCCATAAGTATGTGTTCAACATCACAGAAATCGCATCGCCTACCAAAATCCGAGGATACAGAATGCTGCGCCGGCGCTATCAAAGTGTTTCAAAAACCCAGATTTTGGAATCATAAGCTTCCGTTCGGCATACATCACAAATAAATATTAAAAAAACAAAAATTAGGCGGACGCCAATGCCGAACATGTGGGGTGGCTATGTAGGGCATTGACGCTCCAGGCTTTTGTGAAAAAAATATTCCAAATATTATTATCACTTTTCGTTAATATTCCTAATTATTCACTGCAATTCAAATCAATACGGTTTCCGAACATTTCGGTTTTCAAGGAGCATAGCCGCCCTGTGCACTTCCGTATTTCCGGTGTCATTATGTGTGACATAATAACCAACTTTCTCAATAGAATGGCAAATACTGTGAATTTACTATTGCTTAACAAATAAAATATCTATGTTGGATGTAAAAACATCTGCAAATTGCGGATCTTTTGATTAAATAATATAATTATTACTTACTATTCGGCACCTATTCTATTGTACAGATGTTTGTTGATAATACGCAATTCATCAATTTGTATGATGAAATAATAACTACAAAGGGAATAATAAAAAATATCTTCATATTTATAGCGTCACTGTACATACATACGCCACTGCGGCATTCTTCTCAAACGGCAGTTGCGCTTGAGCTTCTCGTAGTCTTGGCTAAACATCGATACCCTCAACTATCGATAGTAAATGATAGTTTTAAAGTTTTGAGGTTAGGTCATGTCGGTTAAACAGAAAGTGTGACTGTAGAATGTCCGATGGAAGCGATAACGAAACTTAAATAAATTTAGTTTGTGATGCAAAAACTTTTTTCCAATTGGATATTATTTTCATCTCGTAATCCGGTTCTCTGTTAGCCCGTTAACCCATGGTTATCCCGTTATCCCATTATACCATGATGCGAGTTTGAGCAAAATGAGTAGCACGAAAATATTCCCCGTGTTCGAATATCTGTGAATAGATCAGTTGAACGGTATAGAAGTTAATGCACTGCAGCGCCATCTAGTGGCGAGCCAACTTCCAAAATATGAAGCAACCAAATATGTCCTATCTAACCTCAGATATGATCGAGAGTGCATACAAAAATTATGATTTTTGCAGTTTGTCCGACTTTCTTTTGTAATTGTCCCGATTTTTTTATTCCTGAAAATTTTTCCTGGACCATAACGAACAAAACAAATACAGGATCAGGCATATCCATCATTCGAATCCTGAATTATGGTCTTGAGTTCATACAAAAATCCCATAGAGTAAACCATTTTCCTGAAGTTTCCAATTTTCCGGGCAACTTTTCCAATTGAAAAAAAAAACATTCGAAACATTACTAACATTAAAAAGAATAAGCCAAATCGCTCCAACGCTTACCAACGAACAGAACAATTAATTTTTTTTGACACGCTTTATATTAGCTTCACTTGTATGTTTGTTTGTTTGTAACCCACTCCTTTGGGCGTGATTTTTACCCACTTCTATACTTGCGAATAATTCGAAATTTGGCAGGTATTCACAATTCCGGTGACAATGCATTAAGAAATTTTTGTGTGAGGAAAAAACGAAATGGCGGCTCCAATATGGCGTACGAGTTTTGTGATTATGGTCCGATTTACTTTAAAATTGGTTTTGGTGGAATTATGATTTCCGGTAAAATTGGAAAATTCGAGATGGAGGCTCCGAAATGGTGGACGAGTTTTGTGATTATGGTCTGATTCTATTCAAAATTGATATGTGGAAGTTTTTGGGGTCGAATATCATGATTCTTTTAAGAAAATCGGAAAATTCAAGATGGCGGCTTTGAAATGGACGTCGAGTTTTGTGATTAGGGTCTGATTCTATTCAAAATTGGTATGTGGGGGTTTTCGAGGTCGAATATTATGATTCATTCGTGAAAACTGAAAAATTCAAGATGGCGGCTCCAAAATGGCGGCCGAGTTTCGTGATTATGGTCTGATTCCATTCAAAATTGGTATGTGGGGGTTTTTGGGGTCGGAGATTATGATCACCTAATTTGATAAGATTATTCCCCTTTTTATCTGCAAAAAATAATAAAAATAAAAAATTTAAAAAAACTAAAAAAACACGCTTTTATAAATAAACCACACTAAAAAAGTAGGAAATAAATAATAGTTTAAAAAAACTAAAACACACGCTTTTATAGAAAACCAGACTGGAAAAATAGAAAATAAGAAAAAAATTTATTTCCTTTTAAAAAAAGCGTGGGGTGCATGGTATCAATAATTATATAGTCCATTACACACCTAGGGCAGTAAAGTAAGAAATTTCTCAGATCACAGGTAATTGTTGGCCAAGGCGATACCATGCACCCCACACTTTTTTTGAAATGAAATGAATTTTTTTCTTATTTTAAATTTTTTTAGTCTGGTTTTCTATAAAAGCGTGTTTTTTAGTTCTTTTAAACTATTATTTTCATTTATATGGATCTTATGTACCCGAATAATTTGTTCGGTGTAACGCATGCTGAACGGAAGCTTGATTCCAAAATCTTTGATCGCGCCGGCGCAGAATCTTGTAGCCACGGATTTTGGTCGGCGATGCGATTACCGTGATGTGGGCCACAGATTCATGGAATTTAAGATAGTTTTGAGCGGTAAGTTATGATACATGAAAAAAGTGTTATGGGCTCGCTATATGAATGTTATTCTGAGATGAAATGTCTTCATTCCTTGAAAATGTGACACTGTCGTCAACTGACATCTGCACCACCTTATTTTAGCAATATACAGAATGTACTTCGAATAACAAATAAAATACAGAAGATGAAAGGACAATCATTTGTTTGATTTGTTCGAAATTATGAACAAGATGTTCTTAAAATCAGATATGAAATCATCTGCGACTGAAAGATAAACTCTAGTCACTATCTTCCATCGTTCTCTGGCTATAGATTGTAGGAATTATGGAAGAAGAGAATGAACATTTACTAGCTGAAATATCAACACTGTTTAATGATGGAATGAAAATAAAGTGCTCACAATTCGGAATATACAATATATTTAGGATTGGGAAATAAGATGACAGTTTAATGAAGCCAAGACCCATTGTTGTTACTTGTCACTTCTGAAGAGGAATGTGATTCTTGAAGCAAGAATTTAGCTGAAAGGTACCAAAGTATTTATCAACGAAGAGTTAACTCATGCATTGTACAAACTTCTACTTGCAACAACGTTGTGCATTGGGTACGTGTGGACACTGATTTGGCTAATCTACAGAAGTAGCAGTGAAAAAACTTTTGGTTTTTCTGAACTCTACCTTTTATTTGCACCTGTTGTTTTTTGCCACTTGGCGACTAATAAAATATATAGCATTTGATGGGATTTGGTTTGATTATATTATACATGTTCCAAATATTTTTAGTTTGTAGTAAATTCATATTCATTTCCATTAAGTATCAGACTGGTCTGATTATTACCACTTATTTATTTATGTATTGATATTCTAATGAGTAAGGAGCTCACAATTCGATAACTAATTGATGTTAGCTGAACTGAAAGTATATTATCAAAATTGTAGGGGGTTAAATAGAAAGTGTAACGATTTTTTTATTAGTTGCTGACTCAAGATTTTGATATTGTGGTGGCAGTCGAAACATGGTTGAAAAAAGGATTTAGGGATGAGGAAATTGTTGATAATAGTATATATAATTCAGTGAGAGCAGATAGAAATTTGGAATTACCAAAGAAAACAACGGGAGGTGGTGTACTGATTGCAAATGAAAAAGAAATACAAATATTGAGAATTGTAACACAAAGTACTACATCTGAAGCAGCTGTTATTGAATCAAGGATTAGCAGCGGTAAGTTCATTTTTTGCGCCATATATACAGGGTGTAACTGAATAAGTGTAAAACATTTAAGGAGGTGATTCCTCATCGAAAAAAAGATAGGATCTTTCATATAAAGAAACTTCATTGGAGCATCCCTTGTTAAGATACAGCCCCTTAAAGGGGGTACATAAAATTTATATAACAATTTTTTTCACAAGCACTGAAAAGGTACAATATTGAAATTAACCCTGACGTTCTGTACTACCAAAAGACACTTAGCCAGTAATTTATTTGGTTTACCCTTAGGGTTTTGTAAGGGTGAAAACGCAACCTAAAATTTATTTCCAATGTAACTTTTATCTTATTATTTGTTTACCATTTAAAATTTATTTCCGATAGCCTGTTTCATTCTAAACAAAAATGTCTCTTGGGTTTTGCCCAAAATAAACCAGTAAGCAGCAAAACATTATTTTACAGAACAACTACAGAGATACATCGTCATAAATGCGAACTGGATTTATTGTTATTTTGTAGATTAGTACCTGCATTAAACGATTAAAGGGTAATAAACAAAACTAAGTTATTAATAACAAAACACACAAATGTAGAAATCATAGTGAATGTTCAATATGTCTACCTTCAAACATTACGCATGCGTCTAGACGTCGGCGCATTGAGCCACGTATTCGCTCAAATATTCCTGGAGTCTCTCTGATTACCCTGCCGCATCGATGATGCGGTTTCTTAAGTCCTCTACATCGCGAACAGGAGTACGATATACCAAATGCTGTGAATGGCCCCAAATGAAATCGAGAGGATTGAGATCCGGGATCGAGCGGGCCATTTATGTGGTCCTCCTCGACCTATCCACTGATTTGCATATGTTTCAGTTAAATGCTGACGTGCTACTTGACTAAAATGGGCGGGAGCCCCATCATGCATAAAAAACATATCCCTTCTGACGCCCAAGGAACTTCCTCCAGCAGTACTGGATGCACTTCTCTTAAAAATTGAACGTATGCCTCACCATTTAATCGAGGAGTAGAAAGAGGCCCAATTAAATCATCCCAATAACCGAGCCACACGTTAAAGAAAACTGTTCTTGATGGCTAGTTTCGACAATAGCGTGAGGGTTTTCATCAGCCATATGTGGTAATTATAAAATTAATAATCTTGTCCCGAGAAAACTACATTCGTCTGTAATTCTATCGTCTTCAGAAAGTCACAATTTCTTCTAATCATTTCCAGCATCCAATTGCAAATTCAAGACGGTTCGGAAAGTCTCATGGTAACAGTGCCTGTACTCGTTGCAGATGGTAAGTATAAGAGTTGTTCCTTTAAAATTCGAAATACCGTCATATGATCAACATTTAGCTGAAAAGCAATCTTTCTAGTACTGGTAGTAGGTTGTTCTTCAATCAAATTAAGTACTGCTTCCTCAAGCTGTGGTGTTCGTATTTCCATGGCGACCACAATCCTGCGTTCTTTGTCAGATGAACCATATTCTCGTAATCGTTAATGAAGTCGAGCAAATATTCTATGTGAAGGATGCCCGTTGAGGATACATTTCAGCATATCTTCTAGAAGCTTCTAACCCATTCCCTGCGACAGACCGTAAACTAATGCATATCACCATTTCCTCATTTGTGTATGCCATTTTATTAACAAGTGAATTATTAAAGTAACAAATTAAGAACAAAAACAACAACACACAATTGGTATTAATTCAATTTCGAAATTCCTAAACTGACAGCGTCATACCAATTTAATTGTCACTATCGCTAATAGCGACCTACTAGATAGATTAGTTTCGTATTTTTTTGCATTTATGACGATGTATCTCTGTAGTTGTTCGTAAAATAATGTTTTGCTGCTTACTGGTTTATTTTGGGCAAAACCCAAGAGACATTTTTTGTTTAGAATGAAACAGGCTATCGGAAATAAATTTTTAAATGGTAAACAAATAATAAGATAAAAGTTACATTGGAAATAAATTTTGGGGTTGCGTTTTCACCTTACAACCATGGAGTAAACCAAATAAATTACTGGCTAAGTGTCTTTGGTAGTACAAAACGTCAGGTTAATTTCAATATTGTACCTTTTTCAGTGCTTGTGAAAAAAATTGTTATAAAAATTTTATGTACCCCCTTTAAGGGGCTGTATCTTAACAAGGGATGCTCCAATGAAGTTTCTTTATATGAAAGATCCTATCTTTTTTTCGATGAGGAATCACCTCCTTAAATGTTTTACACTTATTCAGTTACACCCTGTATAACGTCAGGAAGCGTATGAGATGTGTATGAATCTGCTTTCGAGATTTTGCAAAACAATTTGATAGATTGTGATATTGATAAGGTATATATTATGGGGGATTTCAATATCAGGGATATCACTGGAATGAATTTTAATCGTCATTGTAATGATAATAATATAATAATTTTTCTATACAAAATACTGAATCATAAAGTCAACACTCCTGAACTTTTTTCACGGATCAGATTTAATGTACCTGCAAGGAGAATGAGAAATTCTCTTATGTTCAATATACCCCTAGTTTGCACTACTGCAAGGTCCCCGCTTATAATCCAATACATTCAACTTGATGATGGATATAGATTGGACAGTTTCATTTAATGTTTTCGAAGAGATCGTCACACAGTATATCAGAAACTTCAATTAATCTCATGTATTAGACTGTAAGCCATACAATTCGCATGTAAATTCTTATTTCAAACCTTTTTATTCATGTAATAAGTCCTTGTAGGTCTGTTTGAATAATGAATTAATAAATAATCGAATAAATAGCTACGCTGGACATTGATCTACATCTGATAGATATTGGGAAAGGACCCTTACTCAAAATAAAAAGTCTGAGATAGAAAATTCGCATTTTTATTCAGATAGTTATTTGATTTTTCATTCCAGTCTCAATTAAGGACTCATAGATGGATGAGGCAGTTTTCCAAAAAGGAGTACTCATAACTATTTGGATAAAAATGACCAACTGTTACATCTGCCCTGGTAGTTCTACTATATTGATGTTCAGGGCAGTGTATTATTAATAAAAATACATTTCACCGTCGTAGTCCAAAAATACATCAGTTCAGCCTGCGCGTGAAGGCAGGTCTTTTAGATCTTACTATGACTATTCTGAGGTGAAAGAAATGAAAAGCAACTTCAAAAAAAAATATCTATATGATGAAAAGAAGAAAATTAAACATAACAAAACAAATTCTTGATAAGAGAAAAACGGCAATAGTATCAAAATATTTTAGCAAAAATTCATATTGAAAAAAACACATAGACATGACCGAAATATCAATTCCTGGAGCCCAGTATAATGTAAAGTATATCTCTAAAACAAATGTGTAATCATTCATCAGAATGGAGTGGAAAGAGACAAGTACCCTGTATCGATTATTCTCAGTTGCAAAAAGCGTACTTGGGTAAAAATCAAAATTGAAAAGAAATCCTCCCCAGAGATTATGAGTGGTTAGTTACATTAACAGACAGCTTCAAATCGCTTACCCTGTGTGCTGAGCTGCTATTCCCTAACCAGTGGCAGATAATCTAGAAAATTCATCAAATCCCTGAATTCAGGAATGGTTTTCAATGCACGATCACCGTCACTATTTTCCGTTCCGTAGCAGGTTCTACGCTAAACACACGCGTGTACTAATTAACACCGAAACGATACTTAACCCTTAATCCAGGGCGTCGCGACGCAACCTCGCCTTAAACTCTCGACGCGTTTTCGCCGTCCCCGTATTGCCCACTTGACCGTCCGATCTCGCGAACCCTGACCCACTCCCCTGCCCGCCTTCAAAAATAATATTAATTCCCTTTGGTTTTTTAAAACGTTCAATTGGGCCCACCTTTTAATCCCAATTTTTCTCTTACAGCCCCGCCTTTAATACAATGGCGTTTGTATTTTTTTATTTTATTATCCCTTCAACAGCGATCTGTATAAATCCCACGCAAAAATTGATTATCTTGAAGTTTTCTCCTCAGCGTTTCTCGGTCGGACGAGAAAAATGATATTTTTTCTGCCTTGGGTGGTCCTATTTATAGTGTTATCAAGTCCCAGTGTAAACAATTCTTCAACGATTCTGTATCTGCAGGTGTCTGGGCAAAAGTATATTATATCAGTGACCGATATAATTATTGGAATATATTTCCAATCGTATACTCGTATATTTGCTGAACGAAATATTTAATGAACTGATATCGTGTGTACAGGGTACTACACAACTACAGAATTGAATAAATTTAATCATCTATTTCAGATGTTTTCTTTTGAGTTAGGGTCCTCTCCCAATATCTATCAGATGTAGTTCAGCGTGGTTTAAGCCGGGAAAGAAGTTGTTTTCTGTTAGATATTACAAAAAATAACTTTGTTACTGTCGTGGACTTTTCAATTTTCAGGAGAATCCTTCTATTCCATTTTCAATTGAGAGTGTTTCCCTTTTCAACATGAATTACCCCCAAGAGATTATCTTGAACGATGGAAGATAGTGACTGAAGTTTATCGTTCAGTCGCAGATGATTTCACATCTGATTTTATGAAAATTCTGTTCATAATTTCGAACAGTTCAATCTATCAAACCCCATGACGGATTTGAATGTCAAAAAACACCATTTTCAAAGTGCCACTCCAAAAGAAATGTTTCTAATATTTTTCAATCTTTGCAAAGTGAGATTGCTTCTAGAAAATGTGTTTCCCAATTAGTTCAATCTTCCTGATGATCGAAAAAGCGTAAAATAGATTTTCGTCGACAAAAATGTATTGAAGACCCATTGAATGCGATGCCTCTCTCGCATAAACGTACCAAATGATTCTGGTGAGTACTCTTTTTTCGATATTATTCTTTTTTGTTTGATCCATCTATATGGGTCTCTAATTGAGACTGCAATAGAAAATCAGTTTTCAATTGAGAATGTTTCCCTTTTCAACTAACATGTTCGACTGCTTTTATTGTGATAGTACACAGAGTATCATCAAAGAACGAATTTTCTGTCTGCTGCAGCCTATGTATAATGATAAAACTTTATGGAATAGAAATGGCCACGAAATGGCAGAGGAAACTCCAACATATTCATCTCCTGCGAATATTGTAACATTTATTAATATTTCACCAAGTATTATCAAAGAACTCATTTTGCCCCTGGTGCACCTAATGAATAATGATGATAGTCACACATTCACGTTGTGAAATATAAATGAAAAACATAGGAATCCGGACAGTTGCACTCAAATCGAGGTGAACTCGTTATACAGTAAGTTATTCTCAAGATGCAGTCTAGCCCTAAATGTGTATTGATTTTTGTATCACAAAATCAACCCTGCTATGATATGATATGGGGAGTATGAGTCAAATATTAAAAACAATGATTTATCTTTATTTGCCATCTATAGGCCCCTACAGACGTCACGATTAATTGGACACGATATTGGGGGGCCGATGTCGGGCATGATTGGGAGTATACACATTCTGATTTCGAACTCCCCGATCAAGTGTTATTGGTTATAGACCAAGAGCTAGCGGAAAAAAACACGTATGATTAGCTCGAAGCTAAAACTTTCTGAGAAGTAAGCCCGTTTCATAAAGCTCATTCATGTTTTATATTATAGGTACATAAGATAGCAAAAGTATGGAGGAGTTGTATGCCAAACATATACAGCGTCTCAAACTGTCTGCCATACTCAATTAAAAGTGTAATTTTCATATGCTCTCTTGAAATACTAGCTCAAAGCTAATTTCTCCATCCAATTATGGAAAAAATGAGTATGTCATACATTTTCGGTGTCGCTCAGTATCCGCCATACTAATTCAAAAATGTAAAAATTTTCACTGACCATGTTTTTTTTATATTTATAATATCATTGGTAAGTTATGGAAAATATTTCTCTAGTCTTTATATTAATGAAGAAGTGATATGAAATTACAAGTGCAACGTTTTATGGAAAATGAGGACCTATATAATTCATCAGAAGAAATTATAATTTATTAATTATTCCTCACTTTAGAGACATGAATCGGTATGGCATTTTTCAGACATTAAATATGTCTCAAAAACATGAATATGGCACTTGTGCCTATTATACTTGTGAAAAATTTAAAACTTTAAAGGTTAACTTCTCACGTTCGAGACATCCAATCGGTATGGCACTAAAAGACTCGTCTTCATTAAAATCAATCGATACATGTTTCTTCCAGATGTGTGCCTATGATACATGGACTAGTGAACATTTTTACATTGTTGAATTTGTACGGCGAGTACTTAGCGACACCGAAACAGTATGGCATGGTCATAATCGGTAACGAGACATTTTTTTTAAATCATTTGGTGGAAAAATTAGCTTTGAGCTAGTATTTCAGGAGAGCATAGAAAAATTACACTTTCAATTGAGTATGGCGTTTTTAAAAAAAAAATTTTATCTTTATTTTACACATTCACAAAATTCGCAATGCAACGCCACACCTACGGGCCGCCATACATGCGCTTCCTTTTTATATATATATATATATATATATATATATATATATATATATATATATATAAATATATATATATATATATATATATATATATATATATATATATATATATATAAATATATATATATATATATATATATACATATATATATATATATATATATATATATATATATATATTTTTGTTTTATTTCTTGAATCCTTGGTATATTTTTACTAGGGGTTTATTGGGCTTGTGATTCTTAGTAAAACGAAAGACGTTTCGTCCTCAGCTGGGGACTTTTTCAATTTATTCTATAAATAATGGAGGCCATTTTTGATTTGTTTTTTCGTAAATAATTTACATAAATTATGGATATAACCAGTTTAGTACGTACCTAGGCATCATAAATGGGAAAGTGAGGTGTTGTGGTTCACGCATTATTCGAATCGTTGTTTGTGAAAGAAGAACCATCAAAGAAATGATTCTTATGAAAAAAAATGCAATGAATGACAGAACAGCCTACCTAAGTCGAATCTATCACACAATTTTATAATTGCTATTCAACACATATCCAAGTATATCCCGAAAACAATTTGCACACATTCCCCCCACAACAGCAAAGTCCCAAACCCAACATAATAGAACCTGACACATCACACTGTCGAATCAGTAACTTCCGGGCTGCTTTCGCATGCGCTGCCTCCCATACGAGAACGACAGAAGATCAAAAGCTATGTATTTCAACATTTCCAACAATAAAATTGTAAAAACGAAACACAAACAACGATTCACATAATGCGTGAACCACAACACTTCATTTCCCCATTTATGATGCCTAGGTACGTACCAAATTGGTTATATCCATAATTTATGTAAATTATTTACGAAAACACAAATCAAAAATGGCCTCCATTATTTACAGAATAAATTGAAAAAGTCCCCAGCTGAGGACGAAACGTCTTTCTTTAAACGTCTTTCGTTTTACTAAGAATCCAAAGCCCAATAAACCCGTAGTAACTATATATATATATATATATATATATATATATATATATATATATATATATATATAATATATATATTTATATATATATATATTTATATATATATATATATATGTATATATATATATATATATATTGTTATGTTAGGAAGGACCAGTAATATATTTCAAAGGCGAAAAAGAAACAATTTCTTAAAAAACCACAAAAATAATAAATATTAAATAGTTAGTAGTTCATGAGATATTGTCTTACATTTTTTTTGAGATTATATTTCCTTTATGAAGCCTCTGTATAATATTAATAGGTAAAAAGATGCAAATACTATAATGCAATCATTTTCATACATTGTCAAAATGATTACAACCTATAATTGTTTAAAATACAACAAAAAAGTCTAGATTTACAATATCATTCTGAATTATATGTGATCAACAAAATTATAAGCTTGAAACATACAGTATATGAAATTGTATCTAACTAAAAATAGCCAATGGGAGAACAACAAACTTCTTGATGACAATAGCCAATTAGGGAACAGGATGGTCAGATAAAAGATTGGAAATGTCAAAAATAATTATCATCAAATATTGTATTTAGTTTATAAGAAATGTAAAATATATTAGTTCATAAGTTTTCTCATATAACACCAAGTTAATGGAAGTGCGACAAGGAAGTGCGCGAGTTTGAAAATTCAAATAAAATGGACAAAACAGAAATGGTATCCAAGGGAGGAAAAAACAAAGTTGGAAGAGGATTGAAAAATTTTTTGAAGAGGAGCCAGGTACAAAATTTGAGTGAAAGGAATTTAGAACTTTCATAAATGAGAAGATAGTTTTTCAACAATAAAAAACCAATACAACTCCTGAATAATCTCTATACAAAATAAACAAGTATAAAAAAAGATCACCTTTTTTTGGTTATCCACATGAAACTTGTCCAAGCGGATTTCATGGATTTTGGAGGATTCCTTTTGAAATGGTTAGTTCCTGAGAGGAGTGGATGAAATTGGAATTCAGATTATGCCAGGTATTGCATCAGCGACAGTTCCAGCTCCAGGTATAAACTTTTAGTGCACATCACAAACTGAATCACTCCACAAAATAACTCATATCTCTGAAGAACTCTATGATTTGGTATTGAACTATAAAAGAATTCTTCCAACTCTAAAGAAAGAAGTGAGGTTATATTTACATATCCTTCACTGTTTTCCATTATTTTATGAAAATTTGTTAATCGATCATAGTTATGAGTTATCTTTCGCAGGCCAGGTTAATATAAGTTTTCCTGAATAAAGGAAATAATTGTTTTTTGGTCATTTCTAGTTTATTTTCCACAATGATCTGCAATATCTTACTCATAAACACTGAACTAAAATAGTTTGAGTTGACATCCGGATAGGCAGTGGCTCTATCGCCAGTACCGGCTCCTGAGGCGTAGGCGTACCAACTGAGATTAGTCGTGGTAAGAAAAGTAATAATAATTGGCAACAACGTGACGCGAAAACAGTAACGTTAGCTGGCAATCATTATTTCATAACAATTAGCTATTATTATATCAAAATATAACAATTGGCTTCCCATCTCGGAGCTGAATTGCCTACATAAGTATTAGAGGTATAAAAAGGGGAAAAAAAGAAAAAAAAACAAAATTATTAAAGACAACAAATATTAGTGTATAACAATTTACGCAGAAAAGAGGTAGAAGATGATTAGCTATTGATATTTCATAACAATATATATATATATATATACATATATAATATATATATATATATATATATATATATATATATATATATATATATATATTGTTACCTCTTTCTCATATAGATCTCAATGGAAATCAAGTGAGCAAACCCTACATTTTCTGCAAGCTCATAGTGTGAAATATTCTAGCATGGCCTTATTTACAGGGTGTTTCATTCAAAAAACTGAAACTGAGAAACAGTTATCCCGAGTTTCGGTTTTTTCTATATGGTGAAAGCGGCATTCGATATAATTATGAATAGGAAATGGAAATACACCATTTTTATGGGTATTCGGTGATTTTTTTTCATTTCAAATTATTGACTTTGAGATATTTGATGTTGAATGAACCCATTTTGTGACATTAACCCCTCATAACTTACGAACCACCTGGTATGAACCCATACACACTTTCAGTTTTGAGAAACGTTATTTCAGAGGAATTCAATCGAGCGAAAGCATATAGGGTAAAACATAACTTTAATAACTCACACATTTATCTATGTTGGTAGTTCATTTTGTAACATAGCTTTCATTTTTCTCTATAACTTTTACTGAAGACTTTTTTTTCGATCTCAAATAGGAAAACAGCTATCGTTCACCTACTGATTATTGATACACCCTGTTTGGCTCAGAATGTGGCAACTCTCGATGTAGCAAATTCTAGAAGAGCATTGCTTCTGAACCATGGTTTTTCAACTATTAGTACAATCTCATTAAAAGATTTGGAATTGGTTTTCCTAAAATAAAAATTTTCTAGATCTTCTCCGAATGAAATAATTCGGGAAGTGCTATGGTATTTTACGATTACTGTAGTTTACGATTCCATACATACCGCATGTGATTTTTCCTCATCACTCAATGAACCAACTGAGACCGTGCATAAGAGAATCATGACATGGGCTGGTAAAAATCATTTGTTGGTTAATATTAGCAATACATCATTGATAACATATTCTGTGCATGACTCTACTGAGACATTCGAAATATATGAAGATTAAATATATGAGGTGGACTCGAACTCACTTTGGATTATAAACTCAATTGAAATCTGCATATTGTTACACTGTGCGACAATCTGCGGAAGAACTGTAACGCATTGAGATCCAAGTCAAATCACTGTGTGAAGGAAGTTTCTCAGCTGAAATACTGAATCCTCAGCTGACGAATGACTTCCTAGAAAAGATTTACGTTGAAAGCCCCTATAACTGCAGCGTGGTAGCATACTCGAAGCTACAGGCGATATATCAATAAGCACAAGATATAGCGTTATATAAGCCGACTTTCGGAGAGAAGGGATGTTGAAATGGCGTTTCCGAGTAGATGGGGATATCTACCCCTAGAGGAATTGGCTAAATTGCCGGTTGGGGTAGGTGTGATCACCGGATATATTTTTTGTTGAATTTAATTGACGTTAAATTGGTGTCGATTGTTCTGGTTCCAGTTGCTGTGGAATATCGATTCAAGGAAGTTGGATTCTGTCAATATTTGAAAACCCGAACTCCTGCAGGAATCGAATATGAAATGAGGGTGAATAAATTGCGGGTTACCAAGCAAGCACTCCTTGATTTCATTTTCGATTATAAAAAAGTTTCCAATCGGTTATAACTTTGCTGTATCCTTTCTCCTCCGATATAAGGGGTTCGATTAGGGAAAACCGATATCTCATTATTGCAGCAAAGAAATGGAAATGGGGGAAAATCGGTAGAATCACCTTGAGTTAATATTGGGAAGAGAGTTCCACAGGAATATCATTCTCAGTAGTTTTGACTTCGTTGAATGATTTGGAAGGATGTGTGTTATTAATGTTTTATCACCATTGATAGTGTTTGCAACTTTCGATCCATGCAGATGGAATAATCGATGGGATGATTTTTGTATTTTTTTTGAAAAATTAATTAGTCCAGTTAATAATTATTACACAACGATATAGGGTAATGGGGTTTTGGTTCATTCATGAATGAGAAGTCTTCTTGAAAGAGATGTTTCGAGCGTGTCCACGGTCTTCTTCAGGGACTAGGGAAAATAAGCTGGACCATGATTTCGAATGAAAGTAAAGTTATAAGCAGCAGATGAATTATTTTTATGGGACATTTTCTATAATTATATATATTTTTTTCTTCTCCTCATAGTAATGTAGCTATTAAGCGCGATACTTTGTTGTAATTATTTTTTCTTCATAAAAAGCACGAGAGCAACCCGGTCACTTCCATATCAACCAGCCTCATTATCGGGTTGCTCTCAAGCTTTTTATAAAGAACAACAAAGTATCGCGCCTAATAGCTACAACACTAGGGGGAGAAGGAAAAAAAATATAATTATGGAAAATGTCCCATAAAAATAATTCATCTGCTGCTTATAGCCTGAAGAAGACAGCGGACACGGTCGAAACGTCGACAAATTGAATATGTATCTCCTAAAAGAAGACTTCTCATACACAAAAGAACCAAAAGCCCAAGGAACACAAACTTCATTGTATATTCCTGGTTCAAGAAACTCAACACTATATATATATATTTTATGAAGTAGAAAAACTCGAAGTCGTCTCCACAATATAATATTAACAAACGATCAGTTAACAGATGGTGGAAGGTTAAAAACCATCGATTAGGTATACATGTTTCGAACCTCTATAGGTTCATCATCGCGGAGAATAAAATTTTTACAATAAAAGAAGAACAAAGACTTGAATCCATAGGTAGTGTGATTCAATAAGTGCTACTTACACGGAGATGAAAAAAAAACTTATTTTATAGGTTAAAGATTAAAATTATTTTAAGTCCAGAGATCATAATTCAGACCAAATGAAAACTTGAGAATTCGCCTTTAAGGGCCGTGTCCCATTTTTCAATGTAGGGGGCTAAATACATTAGCCGATGCAAAATACCAAGACGACATGAGGACCGTGAAAACAATGGTAGCAATGACTGGTGATTGACAGCACCCAAAGAACCATCCATCTGGCAAACTGAATTGTCAAAACCAAACCATGGAGCGGCGACAGGAGAACTCCATGCACGGAACAAAGATGAACTAGATGTAAATCCAACCAAAGCAATTAATAGACCATGCGAAAAGCTCAGATGTCACCTATCCATATTTGCAAATATATGTATATATATATATATATATATATATATATATATATATATATATATATCTAAGAGTAGAAAATTATGTATCAAAATAAAGAACAGTGCGTATGTGACAGACTAGTTATTCCAATGAACACCATGAAGTGTAACCTGTACTAAAGAAAGGAATACCACACCACAGAGCTAACCGGAATAACACCTGTCCAAACGAACAGATCTACTATGACATAGAACAATCGGTTTATCGGAGATCGAGGCAGGAAAAAGTTCTAATGAAATGTAAGGGAATTAAAAAAATTTCGACAATCAAATTGTACTTGTTCATTTAAGGAAATGACGCTCGGATTGTTCATGACAGCATTGATCTCAAATATTTCAAGGAAATTAAGTAAAGAACCCTTTTGGCAAACACGTAAAATATCTAAATCAGTATCAATATCAAAGCTGTGGTTGTGATTAAGAATATGGTTAGCAAATGAACTTTTTGTATTATAATCAACTATGTGTGGATTTCTAGAACTCTCAATCAGTTTAACATGTTCACCAACTCTTGTTTTTATTTTTCTACCACTCTGACCGACATATTGGGCAACACAATCAGTCTGTGAAGATGAAATTCTGTAGACTCCTGATTTGTGGGAGAGAGGTACTTTATCTTTAGTATTAACTAACATTTTGGAAATCGGATCCGTAGTGTAAAAGGAGAAATTGATATCATTACCGAAACGTCTGAAAATGTTCAAGATATCAAGAGAAACTTTGCCTAAATAAGGAATAGAACAATATTTATTGGTTTTTTCAATCGGAACTAAACTGCGATTGAGGGATTTGATTAGATGTTTATCGCGAATTCTGTTGATTAAGTAAGGGGGGAAACCATTGTTGTGACCTATTTGTTTAATAATATTCCATTCAATATTGAAACTTTCAGGGGACAACGGGATATTAAATTGTCTATGGCAAAGAGAATTGAACGCTGCGAATTTATGGGAATTGAGGTGGCAAGAAGAAAAGGAAATTACTGTATCTATATGAGTAGGTTTCCTATAAATCGAAAAATATATATTGTTATGATATGGTATATATGTCAAATAAAAAAGTAAAAGTAGGGCACAATGATATTTGAAAACTGCATGAATACCTGCTATGATTGTTTTCATATTTTTTTTCTGTACAGTTTGCATCTTGAAAACCTTTGGCCATATTCTAGTTCACGCAGATAATCCAAGAGGGTGGCACTAGAGTTTTTCTAATATCATCATTATGTTTGATTAGTTCATTCAATTGGCACAACCTATAAAAATATACAAATCCAAATTCAGAGTTAAATATTCATAATTCAACTAAACATTACATTAATATGCAAGAAACATCCTATATACAAAATTAGAACCAAAGGCAACTTTACAGGCAAATGTCAAATTATTATTCGTTTTAAATGATCAAAATAATGAATTATGTCTAGAAGTCAAATTTGAAAATAGAATATGTATAATAGGTAAGAAGTGGAATAATATGTTTAAATCAAAAGCGCTATTAGTAAAAATTGATATAAGGTAACAAAAAGTGATGGTTACCAAGGAGAGAGGAAAATAAGGAGAGAAGAGAAATGAAAATGGAAAGGGAAGCATATTCGAAAATTTTATGATCTATTTTATGAGAAAAATGACAATAACCAAAGTATATGAGGTCAGAATCAAATCGGAACCAAGGGCTATCAAGAAACTACTTACCAGGAATTGGAGGTTAGATTCCCAATATTTGACTTCACCAGCAGTAAGGAGGCTGAACATCTGCAAGACATCCACATGAACTATTCACAGAACATCCCAGGATTTGTGTGAGTGCAAAGCATAACTCATAACAGGTACTTTATCATCATAAACTTAAAGAGTAATAACATTCATCAAACAGCCACGTTGTGTTTGGTTGATAGACAATAATACATAATTTTGAGTGGAAAACTTTCTTCTTCTATCCATTACAAATGACATGAGTATAACCTATAAATATTTATTCCACAATATTTTCATTTTTGCGCATGATCAAGTTTTGAATGTTTCCAATTTTGTTTGGTTGGAATATATAATTAGAATAAGTTAGATATCTCAGAGATGGGTTGGTTTTAAGCAACATTTTCAATGAATAACAAGAATCTAACTTTTTCTGGACTCATTATTTATTATTTGACTATATTACAATACATATTTCAAACATAAACAGTATATTGACATCAAGCAAAGCAGTAGATGGCGCTGCTGCAATCCTACTGGGATTGAGAGAATCATGTCTCCTTAGGCGTTACGACTGTGCTACAGAAAGGTGGAAAGATAAAAATGAAATGAAAAAAGAGGTAAGGTGTACAGAGAAAGAGGGTAAATTAGTATATGTCACAAAAATATAAATAACTCACTGAAAATCAATTATACGAACATAAACAATATATATATATATATATATATATATATATATATATATATATATATATATATATATATATATATATATATATATATATATATATATTTTTCTTCTTGTATTCTTAAACCATATGTATTATATTTCTGTAAATTTTTTTTTGGGTTTTGGTTCACTTGTAGGAATAAAATGTGGATGCAAATTTGGTATTATTTCATACTGCAATTAATTTTTTTATATAGAAAATATAACGTTTCGCTTAAGTACTTAAGATATTGTATCTAAAAAAGGAGAGAGGTGTTAGATCGTTTTCCTTGTGACAGAAGATCATGTATTATTACCTGTCAGCACAAATTCGGTTGGGTTAGGTTCGATGTTTTTGGAACCACACAGATTAGATAGAAGTGGGTTTCTTTCTTTGGTTTATTCATTTTCGAGTAGTATTGCTCTTCCTGTGGTTCGATTATCATCGGATAGTTTGGAATCTTTCTGTTTTTCGATATTTAAAAATGGGTACGTTTGACATTGAGACAAAAGACAGGAAATGACGTGTCTGTCAAAATTGTTTTAAGGAATTTTGTTTAGTTTTGCCATCTATCTTCCATATTGGAATTAACTCAATAGTGTATTATGATGAGAATATATTGTGATAGAAGTTTCAACTGGTGTTTTAATTTGATATGAAGGAGTTGGTGGTGTTGTTTTTTTATTTTATAGTCTGTAATTTGAAAACCAACATCACGATATATCGTGGTAAGATAGATGTATATAATATATAGTAGTAAGGGGAGTAGACCGAAGTGGAAATTTAATTTAGATAATTTTGTGGTAAATTTTACTTAGTCCCTTAATATCCGTTTTATCATTCAAAGCATTTTGGTTCCGTTCTATGTGGATCATCTCTAGAAATTCTCTTTCTCAGGTGTTTCTCTCTGTGGTAAGGATTTCGGTGTCGTTATAGTTGAAAAAATGGTTAGTAAATTTTTTATGTTTGTTTAGTGCTGTTGATAGACTTTTAGTATATTTATGTCCATTTATTCTACTTTCAAGGTGTTGTGACGTTTGGCCGATAAACACTTTATTGCAATTGTTTCCATTACAAGGTATTTGGTTATAGTGTGTATTTTTTTGTTTTTTGGATTGGGCGTTTTTAATTCAGAGAAAGTATTTTTACTTAGAGTGTTGTAACCTTTGTGGCCAATTTGTAAATTATAGGGTTTTGTTGTTTGGAAAGTTGTTCAGAGAGACCTTTTATGTATGGTAGTCAAAGTGGAGATTTTTGGGCGAGTTTGAGGTTTCATTTTTTTTTTTTTTTATTGTAGTATTAATGGATCCTGCTTTTGAATAGTTTGTTAATCAATGATGGTGGGTAGTTGTTGTTTTCAAGTGCATTTTTGGCTTTTTCTATGGCATCAGGTCTAAATTCGGGATCTGGTTTTCAAATTACAGACTATAAAATAAAAAACAACACCACCAACTCCTTCATATCAAATTAAAATACCAGTTGAAACTTCTATCACAATATATACTCATCAAAATGAACTATTAGCTATATACGTTAATATAATGATATGATGATATGATTTATATTAACGTATATAGCTAATAGTTCATACTGTATATTCCTATTCTGTAATTGGATCTTGTATCTGTTGAATAGTGTAATAAAAAAATAAAAATACACTATTGAGTCAATTCCAATATGGAAGATAGATGGCAATACTGAACTACGATATTCCTAAAACCATCTTGACAGACACGTCATTCCCTGTCTTTTGTTTCAATGTCAAACGTACCCATTTTCAAATATCGAAAAACAGAAGGATTCCAAACTATCTGATGATAATCGAAAAAATTGGTTCATCTTTTTACTACTCAACCACAGGAAGAGCAATACTACTCAAGAATGAATAAACCAAAGAAAGGAACCCACTACTCTCTAATCTGTGTGGTTCCAAAAACATCGAACCTAACCCAACCGAATTTGTGGTGACAGGTAATAATACACAATCTTTTGTCACAAGAAAAACGATCTAACACCTCTCAACCTTTTTAGATACAATATCTGATGAAGCTCAAGTACTTAAGCGAAACGTTCTATCTTCTATATGAAAAAATAAATTGCAATATGAAATAATACCAAATTTGCATCCACATTTCATTCCTACAAGTGAACCAAAACCCAAAAAAAAATTACAGATATATATATATATATACATATATATATATATATATATATATATATATATATGTTTATTTATATATATATATATATGTATATATATATAGAGGGTGTCCCAAACTTGATGGCCTTTCAGACGTTTCTGGAGAACGGGACACAGGATAATTTAAAAAATTTGGTTTCTTGGGTAATTAGTTCTGTTCTATCGATCGAAAATATTTTTAGCGCTGCGGCGCTGCCGCTTATATTTAAAAGTGGCAAGAACTTTGATATTTTAAATGAGACACCCTGTATATTATTGGATTTTTCGCTTTGCTTTACGAACAGTTTTGTCCGACCTTCTCTATACCTTTCTCTAGCGGTTTTCGAAAAATTCATTGATTTCCTCATTATTAGTGCAAAACATAGGTTCAATTAAATGTTCTTCACTGCGGAATTCAGACTCGTACAGAGCTGACATTTAGGGAATTCGTTTTCCATCACACAAAATTTGTGATTTTTCCGGTGGATACAAAAATAGTGAAAAGTATAGCTTTTCAAATAGAACACCCTGAATATCATCAAATATCCCAAAAGACAATTGGAGTTCCTTTCAAATGATCAAGTTCCTATACCTAAATAGTCTGGTTTCCGAAATAAAAGCAAGTTTCTATAAAAATCAGATTATTTTGTGACGGTGGCATAACAACAGATTTTCGTAACGTGCACTATCGATGACTGTTATATTCAACTTGAAAGGGTTAAAAGAAATTGGTGGTCGTGAAAAAGTTTTCATGTTCAACCCAATGTAGCACTCGTTCACATCAAAACTTCCAACTCATGAAAAATTAGTACTATTCCATGCCCATTTCTCTGGAAACCAGAAGCAAATAATGCATTGTAGTTCATTGGAATCATTCTCACCACAACAGTCTGCCATAATTGGCACGAAAGTGTTGATTTTCCCGAGTACGGTATCAAACAATAGAGAGTTTGTACTCGCTGCGTACAGGAAATAATGACCCATCAGAAGAGGGAGTTCCACCAGATATGACGCTTTCGTAGAATTGTATCGTTCGCTCATACTTTTTGTTGGGGACCGCCAGTGTTTGTGAAATATTTGAAATAATTGAAGGTCTCATTTGACAGTCTTGATGACCATGTTTCATCGTCTCGCAATATAAATTACGAATTCTATTGGGTCGTATACAAGTCTACACATTTTGTGACATAAAGGGTGTTACCCAATAAGTGCAAGTTTCCAGAGGGTGATTTCTTGTCGAAAATTAAAGGGGGTCTTTCATATAAACAAAAGCTCTTAGGCTTTTCCTTGAAAACTTACACGCTTCCAAAAATGAGGAAAAAAAATTGTTTTTGTGATATTACAACTTAAAATATGTCTCATTTGATGACCCGCGTTATCAGGTTTTGTCACCTGCATCCCTTATGAAAAAAATTACATTATCATGCCTTGTTACATATACCGGGTGACAATGGATCTAGGGCCATGCCTATTCAGAACGATCGCAGTTCCGAAGTCTCCACAGAAAAATGGAAGAACGTTATCAGCAAAGCAAAACAAAAACTAGTCACAAATAAACAAGGGAACTCCCAAACAATAAATACCACAGATGTTCGCAATTCCGAAATCTCCACAAAAAAAGGCGAGAACGTTATCAGCGAAAAAAAATAAAACAACCAGATGAGGAGTCAACAAAAACTGGTCACAAATAAACAAGGGAACTCCCAAACAATAAATACCACAGATTTATCCCGATAACTGCTTCAAGAACAGAGTAAATCGAAAATGATTCAGCTGATAAATTTAGTACAGGACGAACAACCTTTTGAGGTTGGAAATACCAATACAGAATGGAAAACAGTGAGTTCCAGAAGGCATTACAGCGGAAGAAAAATTGTTGTAGGGAGAAATAAAGACAGTGAGATTGTTAAGGGTGTTCCAAAAACATCAACCCTACATGTTACAAGAATGGAAAAGCAGGCAACCGCAGCCTCCCTCACCAATGTGATGAAAGTGTATTTTCCCGAAGTAACGTGTGAAATGATTCAGTCAAAATTTCCCACAATTTATTCATCATTTAAAGTAAACATATTATCTGAAAACTTTAAAAAGGCTATGAATCCTGAAATTCGGCCTCACGGGGCCGTCATAAGTCGTTTTTTATACCACAGGAGAAGGAAAACGGTAGAAATATGATATTCAACCCCGATATTGTGTTACTGAATGTACAAAGTGTTAATCACAACAAGATAAACAGTTTATATGTTGATATTCACAGCCATGACGTTAGTTTTATTTGTTTGACAGAAACTGGATTTAGGGAAAACTCAGAACAGTTTTCATTTTAACAATTTTACATTGAAAATTAGTTACTGTAGGAAAAATAAAAAAATGGGAGGTGTGGCAATTCTCGTAAAAAATGATATAAAAACACACCGTATTGATCTCACAAAATATTGTGTTGAACAAGACATATAAATTTGTGGCATTTCTTGTAACTTGAGTATAGGAAAAACTATAATACTGTGTTGCTATCGTTCTCCATCTGGGAATTTGAATGTTTTAAACCCTATACATAACGTTTTAAATGATATTTTTAAACCAGATGTGAATAATTTTTTATGTGGGGATTTCAACGCAGATTGTTATGATAAGTTCAGTCCGGCATTCAACAAAATTTGTGAGGTTTTAGAATGTTTTAATCTGAAATACACAGTATCGTGGCCGACACGAGTCATTACTAGTAGTGCCACTACAATTTATCAAATATTCACTAACTTATACGAGGAAACAATATGTTCTGTCATTGATAATGATATATCCGATCACAAAATCTTTTTTTGCGATATGGAGCTGAGCGAAATGTCAAAAAAAACAAAACAACAGAATACAGCAGGCGTTTTACGAATGATAATATAAATCAATTCAAGATAGACATCGGTGATGAAAATTGGGTTGCAGTCTTGAATAATACTGATATTAATCTTGCATTTCAGGCATTTTTGTCGACATTCCTTATTATTTTGAGACAAATTTCCCAAAATTACCAACTTGTTCAAAAGAGCAAAATAATAAGAAATGGATCACACATGAAGTAAAACAATCTAGTCAAAATTTAAAAGACCTTTTAACCTACAAAAATTTTGTCCCGAACTGAAAAACTACTATAAAGTCAAAAAAAGAGCCACGATAACTTGATAACTAAACAAAAAAGGAATATTTTCAAAACAAAATAAAGAATTCAGACAATCCTTCAAGATCTGCATGGCAACTGGTGTCAGAGCTATCCAATAAATCGAAGGCTATTAAATCAAAGATAATAATAAACGATAATAATACCATTGTTGACGATCCGAAAGACGTGGCTGATCTCTTCAATAAATTCTACACAGATGCGCCTAAAAATATATTGAGCAATATAGTCTCCAGTGATAAGGACTTCAATCATTTTCTGCGTGACGTTACGTCACCTCCAAATTCTCTTTTTCTTAGGCCATATCAGGAGCTTGAACTATTTCAGCTACTAAATCAAAATTAAAAAATAAATTTTTTGGGATCGGATGAGGTACCTACAATTCATTGAACCATTTTATTTTAATCTCTCATTGTCTTCTGGCGCTTTTCCAGAATTGCTAAAATGTGGTAAAATAACACCTGTCTACAAAAAAAACTGTCGTCAGAGCCTTGAAAATTACAGACACGTCACAGTACCATCAACTTTTTCCAAAGTATTCGAGTATTGCTTTTTAGATAGATTAATGTCATTTTGTCAAGAATATGACATCGTCTCGAGAAACCAACATGGATATTTGAACAACAAATCTACGAAGACCGCAGTGTTTTCTTATTACCAAAAAATAATAGAATATATTGAAGAGGGAGAATGCCCTGTTGGAATCTTCTGTGACCTCACCAGGGCATTTGACTGTATCAATCACGACATACTTCTGGAAAAGTTGTATAGGCATGGAATTAGAGGTTGTCCTCTAGATTGGATAAAATCATTTATACTCAAACGTACACAGTACGTAGCAATCAACAATCATTTCTCACAGCAAACTGAAACGGATATTGGTGTCCCTCAGGGGTCCATATTGGGACCAATTCTGTTCCTGTTCTATATTAATGACTTGGATAAACTTCCTGTGCCTGCATCCTTCACAATGTTCGCTGATGATACGTCGTTAATCATATCAGAAAAAATTGACTCTTCCTTGCGTGATAAATGCAAAGAGGTGTTGATTTCTTTGAATGAATGGTTTTCAGCAAATTACTTGTTTCTAAATACTTCGAAAACGCTAGCACTGAGGTTTCGCCATATCCAAAAAGAATGTAACGAGTTGTCATTTCAGTCAGACGAATCGAGTCCATTGATTTCAACTAGTTCGGATCAAACCTTTTTTCTAGGATTACGGATAGATAAAAATCTCAATTGGAAGGCTCACTCTCATTACCTAATCTCAAAGTTGAATTCGATTGCCTTTCAATTCAGAAATTTGCGGCATGTACTCAATATAGATCAATTGCCACAACTCTACTATGCACAAGTTGAGAGTAGGCTACGATACGGTGTAATATTTTGGGGTTTATCTACCCTAGCAAAAGATATCTTCGTTGCACAAAAACGAATTTTACGAGCAATGACGGGGCTTTCACAGACTGATTCATGTAGGGATATATTTGAAAAACTGAAAATATTAACATTGCCATGTCTATTCATATCAGAGATGAGTATGCTGGTATTTGACAATAATGATGGAATATATGTGAGGAACAAACAAAATCATAATTTCAACATGAGACAAAAGAATGATTTTTCAATTCCATTTGGAAAATTCAAAATAACTCACCAATCTCCCAGTCATATGGCTCCTTGAATATACAATGCTCTTCCTTCAAATGTGAAAAAATGCTTCACAAAACAATCATTCAAACATAAGTTGAAATCCTTTTTGACAGAACTCTGTTTTTATAGACTGGATGAATATTTGTCGTAGCAGTCTGCTGTGAAATCAATTTTATCTTTTTAGTATTATTTTATTCAAAATTTACGTGTGTAGATATATAAACATTTTGAATGTAAGCAACTGACTTTTTCCATATGGTTTGTAACTGTCTTAAGGAAATAAAATAATTATTATTATTATATTATTATTATTATTATTAATATCTCCTTCACTCATCAACCGATTTGATTGAAATTTTGTACATAGATATGAGATACAATTTCGGATTGACAGACATATGGAAACGAAATGGTTGATTTCCGGTTTTACCAGAATAACCACCAACTTCGATTTTTCCACCAACTTGGAATTTTCAAATATGTACTTTCTCGAACTATATCTCACCCTGTATTTTTGATGTTATTCGGATTCTACGGCTCAATAACATACCACAGTGTTGCCAAATTTTCATTTTACGATTGAAAAAGATGTATTTCTTATTTTTTTTTAGCACTGAGGCCTTGATCAGGTTAAAATCTATACTAATTTACATGTGGGACTCATAGTAATAGTCATTTCATGGATAAGATCGATAACAAATCCTACAGCAAGAATTGAAATTTTCTGAACGCATTTTTAACGAAAAAATTGTTTTTTCAAATGGTATCAACCGAGGGCCACCTTGCCATCCGATAGAGAATTTAATTACCAATTCAACGATACACATTATATACCACTTTCTTTCTGTCCAAAACGTAGAGAGCCATCCAACGAAATTAAATCAATCTGAAAAATTGGTAGGTAACATGACATCTATTCATTCTTTCAAACTTTACTCTGGAATGGTAACAATGAATTACCAGAAATAATCGAGTATTAATCATAAACCCATAACCGAAAAAATAACTCTGATATAATCAAACTGTTTGAATAAATTTTACTACTGAAACAGTGAAACATTCAACGCACAAATTATTACTCACAATACCATTATCCTGTTTTCAATAAAAGAGTTTCACAACCATCGAAAAGTCATTTTATTTATTAATGACCAATGACATGTTCGAAGTGTTGCCCGTTTTCCCAAACACTCAGACTAGTTCTATTTATTGTACACCTCATCACATGTATCAGGTCGTGAGCAGGAATTTCCTAAAATGCGAGCTCAACTCTTCTCTCAAGTCCTCCAAAGAAGTTGGCGTCCTCGAGTATTCTTTGGATTTTATGTGATCCAATAAACAAAAATCATAGGGGAAACAAAAATCATAGGGGTTAAATCGGGTGATCTGGCTGGCCATCTGATTGGACCATTTGTTCCAATCCATCTCTTCCCATAGGTATCACTGAGATATTGCCGAACAATATTAGCATTATGTGGTCCTGCACCATCCTGGTGAAAAAACATATTTTCCCTGATGTGCTCAGGTAAATCGATGACGCAAAAGCCAATAGCAGAAAGTTAGTCTCCGTTCTGGGCCATTTTCATATAGATGCTGATGCAAACTGTATTTATAAGAGCGATATTTATGTTTTCTCAATACCTTTCTGGCACTTTCCTCACTGATCCCACATTCAATTTCTAATTCTCGCACTGAGGCAGATGGAGAAAATGAACATATGCTAAACCATTTGTTTCCGCTAATTATATAACTCGAGCCGGAATTAACTTTAAAAAAAACTTTTATTCAAATACATTTACAATAACATTTAGATGTGAACAACTCAAGAATCAAATCTAGGCTAACTACAATAATGAGAGAAGATCATGTCTAACAAGTTAAAATGATTATATGAAGTTCTTGAAAAAAATGTCGACTCTGCAAGCTTCCCATGGAAATGCTGAGTTGCGAAAATGGTGACTTGGCTATTCCCATAGTGTTCGTGGAAAAGGAGAATGTAACTCGCTTCTTCACTGACGATGAAGTGGATTTGGTTTTGATCAGCTCGTTCTTTCCTCAGCATCATTTCCAATTTCCTGAGATAGGTCTTCGATGGGTGCCGTCTTAATGGATACCGAACAGCGTACAGCATACCAGCATTGACAGCGTTCTTCTGACATTCTTATATCAATATCATATCGATTTGTTCGTTTCGAAAATAACGATTATTATTTTCCATTTCAAAAAAATGTTTTACAAACGAAACGAGATGACAAGTAGAATTGGTATTTCACTTGTGACATGACATTCATCACCTACTGTTTTCCATGATTCCACGGCTACCTTTCATTTCAGTAAACCTAAACGGATAACTCTTTGGAATTCGTAGGCATCGTATAAAATATTGTACAAATTCAATTATTGATCGTTTTTAGTTTTGAAAAAAAAAGAAAGTGGAACATAATGTATATCGTTGAATTGTTAATTGAATCCCCTATCGAATGGCAAGGTGGCCCCCAGTAGGTACCATTTAAAAAAAAAATTTTCGTTAGAAATGCGATCAGAAGATTTCAATGTCTGCTGTAGGATTTGTTGTTGATCTTATCGATGGAATGACTATTACTATGAGTTACTGATTTAAATTTGTATAGATTTTAACCTGAGCAGGCCTCCTGGGCTAAAAAAATTGAGATTATTTTTTTTCAATTGTAAAACAAAAATTCGTCAACAATGTCGTATGTAATTTGAGCCGTAGAATCCGAAAAACATCAAACATACAAGGTGTTCCATTGGAAAAATCAAAGTTGATGGATATTTGTGAAGAAATCAACAATCTCCTTGGAGTTAGCATAACGATTGCAGATATTAACGATATCTACCGTCTAGGACGATCCAATAATAGCCCAATCAAAGAAGAGTTAATATCTCACCTGAAAAAAAAAATCATTTTGGAGAATTGCAAAAAGCTGAAAGGTACGAACGTTCATATTGCCCATGACCTAACGGAAATACAGAGAGAAGAAAATAGAATACTACGGAAGCATCTGAGCAAATCCAAAGAAACGGTATCTAATAGAGCTCATATAAAAGGAAACAAACTTGTTGTGAATGAAATCGTGTATTCAATCGAAGAGCTGGAACAAGTGGATGGAACAGAAGAAGAGACTACCAAAACAAACAGTGCACCACCAACACCAACCATCCAACGAATTGAAATACTGAAACCGGCCAAGGAACATCAAGCAACAAAGAGTTCAATTATTGCTGATGATTCACCAACACCTCCCCAAGATACCCCAGATACTCCAAAAGTGAGAAAACCTACAAAACCGAATAATATAACACTGAAACCTATGATTGCCAAGGAGAAATTAAGAAGTCACTCCACGAAAGATGTGAAGAAATAGGTTAGTCATTCAGATGCCATTTTTGTTAAATCAAAGTAAACAAACCTTTTATAGCATTCCTTACTGAACTTGTTTCATTGAGCAATCACCTATACTAATTATTATTGTTGGCAGTCTTCAACCGAAATTATTTTTATCAAATAGTAGATAGACTTTTTTCAACACTATGTTTTCTTCACTCAGATGGAAATTGTTTACTGTTTTTTAAAGGAACAAACTGAATAAAGAACTGAAATAAATACAGAATTGTATACAGAATGAACCCATATATAAGAGAGTATACGAATGACCCAATTATTGCGAAAACTATTACCAATACCGAAAATTTTAAATTTATGGGAAGAAATGGACTAAGATGTCTACATTTGGATATCCGTAGTTTATCAAAAAAATTTGATGAATTTTTAATATTTTTTGGACAATTTTCAGAGATTATTGATCTCATCGTTTTATCAGAAACCTATACTGTACATGACCTTAGTTTATTCAATATTACTGGATATGAATGTTTCTATAATGAAGGGAACGTCAATAAAACGACGGCGTTATAATTTACATTAGAAATGATCTGGAGTATGAATGCGAAATAAAACATATTGGTGAAATTAAATACTGAAAATGAATATCTCTATGATGGGAAATAAAATATTAGTCACTGCACTTTACCGATCTCCAAGCACGTGCTGTGTAAAATTCAACAGTGACCTTTCTGAATACTTACAACACATAGATAAAGCAGATGTCCATATTATAATTGGCGACATAAACATAGATCTTTTTTCCGACGGTAGAGATGCTGAAGGATATAATAACATTCTCAATACTGAAAATTTTGTTTCATATGTAAATCAGTGTACTAGGCCGAGTAGTGGTACATGCTTAGGTCATATCTTCATCAAAGCTAAAAACAGTATAAAAATCAATTCATATATATATTCAAAATGAGCATTACAGATCACTTTGCAGTTTCTGTCGAATTGAATTTGAAAAGGAAAGAGTGCTGCGAACAGAAAGTAAATAAAAAATACACTAACTATGAAAAACTGAAAAAAGATATTGAATCGAAACCTGGAATAACATATATGAAACTGAAGATGAAAAAAACAACAGAAAAATAAAAAAAAAAATAAAAACAAAAAAAAATGGATCACACCTGAACTGATTGAATTAATAAATGAAAAGAATCAGAAATATCAAGATATGATGACAGAGCCGGACAACGCAAATCTGAAATCCCAATACAACTCACTGAAAAACAAATTAGGCAGGCTAATAATTTCAGCAAAAAACACTATTCAAAAAAAATCATTGATAACAATGGCAATAATCCAAAGCACTCTGGATGTTGAATGAAATATGTGATAAATCCGAATCTTCATCAGAAATGAAAACTATTATGCTGAACAATGGCACAGTGACAAATAACCAAATGGAAATCTGTAATTCCTTCAATGAATACTACTCTTCACTAGGCGAAATATATGCAAAAAGAATACCAGATATCGTCGATTACAACACTGAAGAGAAAAAACTTCAAAATTCAATGTGTCTATATGATACCGACGAATCTGAAGTACGTGACGTCATAATGAATCTGAAACCTAACAAATCGCCAGGCTTTGATGGAATTTGCTCAGAAACACTAAAATAATCTCAAATGGAATCAAAAGACCACTCTCATACCTTATTAACAAATGCTTCGAGACAGGATGCTTTCCGAAAATGTTCAAAACAGGTATAATCAAACCTCTATACAAAAACGGAGACAAAACAAATATGATCAACTACAGACCCATAACCCTCATCTCGAATATTGCAAAAGTTATCGAGAAAATTTTACAAAAACGGCTGGTGAAATTCACAAAGAAATACAAACTGATAGCCGACCAGCAGTATGGATTCCGAGAGGGGAAATCGACAGAAGATGCAATACAAGCCTTAACATCTTATACATATGAAGCCCTAGAAAAAAAAATTCCAATAATGTGCATCTTTGTCGATCTCTCCAAAGCATTTGATACGGTTAGCCATTGTAAACTCCTGAAAAAATTGGAAAATTGTGGGATACGGGGAAGAACATATGATCTATTCAAAAGTTATCTGAGTAACCGTGAACAGAGAGTTAACATCGGTAATAAATTAAGCAGACCTGAATAGTGACATTTGGAGTTCCTCAGGGAACCATACTGGGACCCATCCTATTTACTATTTATCTAAATGAACTCCTACTTCTTCAAACAGAGGGAAAAGTAGTGAGCTTTGCTGATGATACTGCCATTTTATATAGAGGCTCAAACTGGCAGCAATTGAAGACATCAGCTGAAAACGACTCCTCGTAAATCGAAAGACGGTTCTCACCGAACAAACTTACAATTAATTTTGAAAAAACCAAATACCTACCCTTTGCTTCATACTCCAATGGATTACCAAATATGGGACCTCCGAAGATTGGCGATACATATTGTATTCCTGAAAGTCAATCCATCAAATATTTAGGCATCACTATAGATAGGCATTTACGCTGGTATTTGCAGACAAAGAATATGGTTAGGAAGTTGAGAGGCACCCTTTCCAAATTCAAATATTCGAGGAACTATCTGGATAAGTGGCATCTGAGAACGCTATACTTCGCACTTGTACAATCTCAAATATCCTATGGTATAATAGGGAGGGGAGGAGTGAATGACTGTTACCTCACAAACCTTCACGTTATCCAAAAATGGATACTGAAAATCATACTAGATAAAGGCAGAACTTATTCTAGTAATAGTGTGTACAAGGAAGCTGCTGTTCTGGATATTCGCCAACTGTTCTGCCTGAGTATAATGAACGCTATTAAAAAAGGAAATATCCATTTGGAACCAGTCATATACCCCCATAATACTAGAAACCGATATAAACTCCTAAAAGGACCTCGTTGCAAAAAAACCATAGGGAAAAAAACATTGAATACATAGCTCCACGAATTTACCAGATATTACCAGAAGAAATAAAAACAACCATCAATCCAGGAATATTCAAAAACAAAGTGAAAAAATGGTTAATGGAAAGCAAAAGATCCTTCCTCCAAGATTACATCAACTAATTAATTCTATATATCTTTCTTTCATTAACTAAAGTTGAATATCTTTCAAATTGTTATTTATATATACATGTACTGGAACACAATGCAGTACTTCAATATTCATACATAAACGATCACTCCACGTATACTTATTGTTTTGTGCTAACTAAACTAAAAGATTATACTTACCCGATAACGAAACTGTCGTTACTGTGACACCAACTGTGATATTCACCCGATTGTGAATGTTTTTACTAGATAATGCCAATGCTAGTACCATACTGATCATGTAATGTTTGTATTAGTCTGTGACACCCGTACCCAACTATGATGTCCACCCAATTTATTTTAATTTATCTTATTTATCTTTGACAGTCATAAATGTAATGTTTGTATTAGTCTGTGACACCCGTACCCAACTATGATGTCCACCCAATTTATTTTCATTTATCTTATTTACCTTTGTTAGTCATAAATGTAATGTTTGTATTAGTCTGTGACACCCGTACCTAATTTATTTTATATATTATAATTTTATCTTTATTTTAGCTTTGTTAGCAATAGAAACAATTGAAATCTACGATCCCTTATATAATATATTTCAGAATTAGTATTCAGATCACCTAGCTATATCACGCACAAGCGATACTTATGTTATTACTTCTGTGATGCTCTTGTTTATTTATATTTCTAAATGTACCTGAACTTTTTCTATATGTACATTCGATAAATAAACTTTATTATTATTATTATTATTCTGGCAAAACCTGAAGTCGGCCATTTCGTTTTCATATGTTTGTCTCATATCTGTAAACAAAATTTCATTCAAATCACTTGGATACAATATTGAGCAGTTGTATATCCAATATATTGATTGTAGAAATAAGTAACTTGATAATGGGATGAATAATTCCATTTGAACTAATTTTGCACAATATGAAACATGAATGTGGATATATTTTAATGCATATTTGCATATTCTGTTTATTACTGACTTCTTGTTCCCCTTATAGTAGTTGACATTTCTATATCAACACCCCAGAATATTCAATTCGTCAAATCAATTGAGGATGATGCAACCCCGGTAGAAAGAAAAATGAACCGCTCACTGAATGTGTCGGGAAGGTACGGGAACCGGAAATCATAAGATAATGTATGTCTCTCGAATGTATCAAAAGGCTGAGGAAGGATATTCAAATCCTCGCGAACTAGGTCGAGATCCTTTCCAGGGTGAATGAACGTTGAGAGGATGGAATGATAGATTCCCCCTTGTTTCAATCCGCAATAAAATGTTTTTGATGTAGTCCTGATTTTGGAAATGCACACGAGGAAAGCCAATTGAGGATGTGAAGGAAAAATTGAGATGATCACAATTGAATTGATATGAGAATCTGGATTTATAAAATATCACATTGAATTTGATATCGGAATTTAGTGACATATGAATCGAATGAATATTTATTTATTTATTTATTCTCAAACGGTTAAAAAACATTTCATAAAAATATATTTCGTATAAGTATGATTACAGCCCAAGTGTAAATCGCAATATCCAATGTCTACATGTGAATATTGTTACATTGTATCACGCTACTATGTATGACTGAATGGAAGATAAAATATAACAAAGTTATTCTGAGTTTGAGAAGTACGTGATAAACTTGTTTGGGAGGGACAACAAAGTTGAGATCTGACAATAGTAGGAAGTTGTTTGTTATTTTGATCATTCTGATGATTGGTGAACAGTTATTTGTTGATACATAAGGTAACTCGAAGAATTGAGCAAGTCTTGTTCTGTTGGGAATTTTTTTTGATAAATGTCGAGGGCGTGTTATAATATTTTCTATATATTTTATAACACATTATTACTATATTTGAGTGTTTTCTATAAGACTGGGTACTCTAGATTAATTTCTTGATGCTACTGTTCTAACTGTCTGGGTTCAATTTATCTTTTTTGTTATAAAGATATCTCAGAAATCTGTTTTGAATTTTTTCGATCCCATTTTTGTATACGACATGAGAGGAAACATAATTTTCAAACATTATTATCACCGAGCGGATTGCGATACCAAATTCCCTACGAAAGGGTTGTATTGGCGTGGATTTGAAAATGCGATTTAAGATTTAATAAAGAATCGCCAAAATAATTTTCTTACCGAAGATTCTGTCTTGGATGATTTTCGGAACCATATCCAATCTATGGACCCCTGTATTCTGGAACCACTTCACTGACTCTATACTTCTATTGAATTTTCCAACTATGGAAAACTCAGTATATCTTTTGAGATCTGTAACCTTTACTGAATGAATTCCAGATTTCCTTTTCTCATTCCCCCTTCTTCCTTCGATAGAACAACCTAAGTTTACAACATATATCACTTTAATGGCTCAGCAGAATAATTATCTGTGGTTTGGTCCCTCATATAACTAATAAAATAACAGAAATAATGTCCATACGAGGAATCTTAGCCTTTGCATATTAATGAATTCTAATCTGTTGAACCTTTTTCTGAATTTGATTATTGTTATCTATTTGAATGAGAAGCAATTTTGAGTAATTTAAAAACAGGCTGGCAAGATCTATGTCACTGAAAAAAATAATGAATGCATCTGATCTGTCTAGTTGATAATTCCAAATCGAACTCTTTTCTCCGATCGATCCATGATATTATAATATTCTTACTGTCACGTTCACCTATTTGGTCAACATCTGTGAAACACTCCTCGGTTCTCTGAACATATGTGAAACACTTTTTGGTTCCCTGATACACAAGAATGGTCTAGCTATTTTGAGGGGATGGAATCGTCCAGAAGCTTGCAACCGTATACGAACAATAGCCCAAGATTTTTTATATATTCCTATCTACGTTATACTTTTCCTAACCACAGATATATCCATCATACTCACAGACGAAGAGATCAAAAAACCACATTGTTGTGGGCAAAAAATGTTTCTCCTTGTTAATCTTATTACTTATTTCTAACATTATTTTCTGTTCTATAACTATTCTCCCAAGCAAATCTTTCATCACTCATCATTTGCCTATATGAAATGGCATTTCAAGGCGATAATTCAACTTTTTCTCTCATTTATATTTATTTTTCCGGTACTATGAGGGGTACCTTCTCTATGACCGGAAATATGGTTGTGAATAGTCTATTGAAATGATTCGGGTATTCGCCGTTTTCGGAATCTATTAAGAAAAAATGAACTGCGAATTTCGTCGAATCTTGGAAAAATAATATTTCTTTCAAAATAGATATTACACTTTGTAACAATGCCTCAGTCGCATATTTCATAACTTCTTACAATTCCTTTATAATTTTGGAAATTTGAAAACTTACTGTGTATTATTGGTGTAACAGTCACGCACAAGCCTACAACCGGTTACGCCAATGTCCGAATCCAACGGCAAATCAAAGCGTCTGGTCAGTTTTGAGAAAAACTTCCTCTTGTTCATGTCCTCTGTTAGATTACATGGAGTACACATAGAAATGGGTCATTTATCTTTCATCTCCAACGACCTATACGTGTTCTCGACCCGTTATTCGCTTCAAAAATCAGGAAAACATCAAAAGACAAACGGAGTTTATTTCTTCCATTCCGAAGTGGAACAAGGAACACAAACAAACATCATTTCTCTCTAAGAACGTGTATTATTAACTCTCGAATGGAAGGCTCTCTGTAGGCTTGCAAGGGTTCAGATGCTTCATACCCGTCTAGAACGCTTTCAGTGCTACGTACGGAATTGTCTCATTATTCCAGTTTTCACTTTCAACCCTCATTTTTACTGTAGATGCATCGTGCTGGTTTCACGTATGTCATCAATATACCGGGTGGTCCTCTGCACATATTTGACCACAATATAACATCGATTCACATACTAAAACATATTTTTCATAAAACTATTACTTCTTACACACGAGTCGATGTTCATTGGATCAGTATATGGCCATTTGTCCAAGGGGATAGTTCAAATAATAACTCGAAATTTCGATTTCGGGGTGGATCATCAGTCATCCTTGATCCATTTATCTCGATAGGGCTTATGATTCTAGAGTTTTTTTGTTAGGGACAAATAATGCAAAGTGAAGATTGATTTGTTGAAAATATGATGTGGAATCAGATGTGGAATCATCTGCGACTCAAAGATAAACTTTAGTCACTATCTTCCATCGTCAATATAACCTCTTGTGGGGTATTCATGTTGAAAAGGTAAATATTGATAGAAATATTTTTCTGTGAATTGATAAATCCACGATAAAAATTAAGTTATTTTTTGTAAATTTCTAACAGAAAACAACTACTTCCCCGGCTAAAGCCACGCTGGACATTGAACTACATCTGATATTATTCTGAAAAGACCCTAACTCAAAAGAAAAAATCTGAAATTGAAAATTTGCATTTTCATTCAGTTATTTGATTTTCTACTCCAGTCTTAATTAGGAGCTCATGGAGATGAATGAGGCAAAGAAGAATGTTTTCCAAAAAAGAGTACTCACCAGAAATCATTCGTAACATTGACGAAAGAGAGACATCGCATTCACTAGGTCTTCAATACATTTTTGTCGACGAAAATCTATTTCACGCTTCCACGATCATCAGGAAGACCGGAAGAAATGGGAAACACATTTTCAAGAAGCAATCCCACTTTGCAAAGATGGAAAAAGTTAGAATCATTTCTTTTGGAGAGACACTTTGAAATTAGTGTTCTCTGACATTGAAACCTGTCATGGGGTATGATAGATTGATTTGTTGAAAATATGAACAGGATGTTCATAAAATCAGATGTGGAATCATCTGCGACTGAAAGATAAACTTTAGTCACTATCTTCCATCGTCAAGATAACCTCTTGTGGGGTATTCATGTTGAAAAATGAAACATTCTCAATTAAATATTGATAGAAAGATTTTTCTGTGAATTGAAAAATCTACGATTAACATGAAATTATTTTTTGTGAATGTCTAACAGAAAACAACTACTTCCCCAGCTAAAGCCACGCTGGACATTGAACTACAACTGATAGATATTCTGAAAAGTCCGTAACTCAAAAGAAAAAATCTGAAATTGAAAATTTGCATTTTCATTCAGATAGTTATTTGATTTTATATTCCAGTCCAATTAAGAACTCATGAAGGTGAAGAGGCGAAGAAGAATGTTTTCCAAAAAATAGTACTCACCAGAAATCATAACTTCATTTTTATTGTGGATTTTTCAATTCTCAGAAAAATATTTCTATCAATATTTAATTGAGAATGTTTCCCTTTTCAGCAAAGTGAAGGTTGTGAAATGTCGGATTTCTATCGACTGAAACCCCCTCCCTTTTTTCTTTTTTTTTTCAAACAAGTACCGTGTCTTCATTTCGGAATTGAGATCGATGAAAGCATTAATAGAAAATGACTTCTTCAAAATACAAAAATAGCTCAGTTAACATGGAATTTTAATGAAACGGAAAACTCACCTGTTATTTCTAATTCAACGGACAATATACTGAAGAAAGGTGGGAGTTCCGGAATCTCTGAAAATAGGGCAATTGATTATTTTAACATTGTAATTGATTATCATCTTCGATTGGATATACAAAATGAGAATGTGGTCAGAAAAAAAATGGGACTGCTTCATAGTTTTGAATGCAGCATTTCTTTCTGTTATACAGAAAGAGCAAATTGTTGAAACAAATAACATACACATATATGATTACTCTCGTTTCGGACGTCCATCGTCTTAATGGATTCAAAAGGTTTCACGCGTTTTGAATGCTTGTATCTGTCTGTCGAAACGTCGTGGAAACCTTTCAAATCAATTAAGACGATGGACGTCCGAAACGAGAGTAATCAAGTTACCACATCGTCCACAACCTTCAAACATACACATATATGCACGACAAAATATAATCTCAAAAGAAGTGAAATGATTTCTTGATCTTGGATCAAATTCAAAGTTTCAATCAACTGAAATCAACTTGCATGAACCAGATGTCTTATGCGACCAACTCTATCCATAAGTCGTTTTGACAGAAATGTTGTTTCAACCATTTAATTATTTTGTTGAATCGAATAAAACAGATCTACAAAATTTACTAATTAACAAAAATATTCATTCAAACTGAATCGACAAATATAGCAACAAAGTATGGGTTCCTATGCCAGACATTCAAGTCCAGACGTCGTAACGATGATAAGTTGGCTTTGCTATTCGGTAACAGGGTCAGTTGTGCGAACGCTGCACCATCTATCGCAGATAATTCAACCAAAATAATATTCTTCTATTTGAATTGATATATTTCTGTTGTCTGATTCAAATGAATACTATATTCTTGTTGAAACAAATTTTCATTCAATATGAAAAAAAAATTAAATCTTTATTTAAATAGAAGGAAATCCAAAAATACGTTAATAATATAATAATAATACAAATTACGTTACATTATAATATATATATATATATATATACAATAAGCTCACTGATAGATTCATTCTTTATCTTTAATTATTCTTATTTCTAATATATTCAAGTAGCATTGATTTGAAAGAATTAAGTGTTGAACATTCTTTTATGTGGTTAGGAAGCTTGTTATATATCAAAAGTCCTTGGTGGAATAAAGAATTCATGGTTTTAGCATAATTAGTTCTCATAACATGAAAAATCTCTATTGTTCCTAGTATCATGGTTGTGTATTTGATGACAAAATGTTATATATTCCCCAAAGTAAGCAGGGCATAAATTATGCAATATTTTAAAAATAAATGCCATTGAAAAATAGAACAGACTATCCTCAACAGATAACCAATTCAACACATTCAGCATCAATTGAGTAGGTGTATACCTGTTACATCTAAGCACAATACGCATACCTCTATTCTGAAGTTTTTGGAGAGCTGCAATCTTATTATTACTCATGAAGTCGAGCAGACTAGCACAGTATTCAAAATGCGGTTGTATGATTGTTCTATAAACTGTTATTGAAGTTTGAACACTTAAATTTGATGTGACTCTAGACAGGAAGAAAAGCTTTCCACAATTTTTTTTTGATATAATTAAAATGATTATTAATGACAAAGTATTATCAATCATGAATCCTAGGTATTTAATCTCTGTCACGACTTCAATTTTCTCATTGAATATTTCTATATTGATCTGGTCTATGTCAATTTGACTATATTTATATTTAGATGTCATTATCATTGCCTTAGTCTCTTGCACATTCAGCTTTAGTTTATTAATATTCAAAAATTCTGATATGTTCTTCAAAGAGTTATTAATCTTTTCAATTGCCGTATTTAGACTTTGGTCACTTGTAACTATTATAGTATCATCTGCAAAAAGACTTATGAATTCACATTCTTTCACATAGCTAATATCGTTCAAGTAAAGAATAAATAATAGTGGTCCCAATACGCTACCCTGAGGTACTCCAGAGATGACAGGTTTTTTTTGTGATATCACATCATTTACCTTTGTTAATTGAAAGCGATTAGTGAGATAGTCTGTTAACCATTTTAGAAATAACCATCAAAGCCATAATATTGCAGTTTATTTATTAAAATTGAAATATCAATAGTTTCGAAGGCCCTCTTAAAATCCAAAAAAACTATTACAATATACTTATCTTCGTCTTTCAATGATTTCCATTTTGAAATTGTTGCTTGTAAGGCTGTTTCGCAAGAATGGTTTGCTCTAAATCCTGACTGATAATCCATTAGTAAGTGGTTATTCTTTATATAGTTGTTAATTTGTGAGTAAACCGTCATTTCTAGTAGTTTTTCCATACAGGGTAAAGTATTGACTGGTCTAAAATTAGCTGCCTCAGTAGTGTTAATAATTTTTGGGATTGGTATAACCGTACTAGTTTTAAGTTGTCTGGAAATTTGCCAGTTTCAAGTGAAGTATTGATAAATTCAAAATGACATGACCAATTACTTGAAATATAGTTTTCAAAACCCTACCATTGATAACATCAGAATCACATTTATTATCTATTTCACATACTATACTTTTCAGTTTGTTGAGAGTTAGTTTTTCAAAGCGTGATATTATACTTTCTATCTGAGGAAGTTCTACTGCTGACCATAGTGCTGTTTGAATAGTAGTAGATTTTATTTCTGTAATGCTATCAAGGATATAGATGTTGAAGGTCTCAGCCTCATTTGCATCATTTTTCATTGAGCTAATGCAACCATCTATGTTAAAAGTTATAATACTTGGGATTTCAGGATAATTTGGATGTATTAATGTTTTCAATGTTTTCCACATTTTTTTGGGGTTACGTACATTTGAGTCTATTTTGTTTTCATAGTATAGTTTTTTCTTCTTTTTATGTGTATTTACTACTGCATTCCTACATTTTTTATAGTTTTCCCAATGTATTGTTTTTTCGTTTATATAAGTACTATTTCTAAAATTGCGATAAGCTTCATTTCTGTTGTTAGTTAGATTCATTACCTCATAGTCAAACCAGGGCAGAGTATATTTGCAGTTGATGGTTTTTTGTGGCGAGATTTTATTCACATTTTTTTCCAGATTTTCTATAATTTTTTTATAAATACCATCAACATCATTAGAATTAAGTGCCCATTCACACAATATTAGATTATTATTCAATTCCTCTAGTTTAGTCTGAGAATAATTTCTGAAAGTTATTTTCTTTATATTTTTGAGATGATTTTGGTTCGTCACAGTTATTGTTATTATAGAATGATCTGTAATTTTTGGTGTTTCTTGCACTGTGCAGCTTAGATTTGATGTATTTGTGAGAACATAGTCAATGGTTGTGCTACTTGAGTGCGTTACTCTTGTCGGTCTCTCAATTAATTGTTCGACCCCTATAGAATTAATGAATGCTCTGAATTGTTTAACATACCTGTTATTCATTTCAAAGTATTGCATGTTGAAATCACCTACTAATATGCATTTTTTTTGTGAGTCAAAAATATCCTCACTCCAATTTTCAAAATTATCTAAGAATACCTCCCTATCAGAACTTGAGGCATATAAACCACCTAAAACCAATTCTCACCATGCATTTTCACTTAATAAATATTGCCCAGTACACCTATCAGTAACAAACTTTTTGAAATCTTAAACTAATGTCTTTTCTCACATATATAATAACTCCTCCTGTATATCTACTAGTTGAGTCACATCTCACTATTTTGTAAATGTTGATTTCAATCTCCATATCCTCAATATCTGTTGTGGTTCTTGCTTCACTTAGTATAATGATTGCCGGATTGTAGCATACTATTTCGGTAATAAGTTGATCTAAGTTAGCTATTATGCTTTGAATATTTAAATATATTACATCGCAGCCATATAGTATATTAGGATACTCATTCAGTTTTGTTGTTTGTTTTGATGATTTGTAATGTCTACTATTAAAGGAATATTGTTGATAAATCTTGTTTTACTTTTATCACCTTGATCAATAATTCCAATAAATGTCTTCTCCACTGCAACATAGTTATCCCTCTGCATATTTGTTTGATCATTGTATATGCGTATTCCAGGAACTTGCGACTTCTTTTTATTCTTGAGAATTTTTAAGGCCTCCTCAGCATTATTTAAAATCACTTTTAGCGGTCTATTTCTTCCTTCAGAGAATTTTCCAAGACGGAATACTTTTTTAATTCTCACCTCGCTGCTTATACCTTGGAAAATACTTTCGACGTTGGTTGTGTCTTCTTTGGCTCTATCTTGTTTATCTTGACTTCTTGATTCTTGTATGTTCTCTACAATTACATTGGATGCTCTTATCTGTCTTTCCTGTATTTCTTGAATCATCTCAAAGTGGTCTATTCCCTGAGAGTTATTTTGATCACTCAGTTTTTGTTTGAGTTGATTATTCTCATTTGTAGCATTTTGGGTTTCCATCATTTTATTGAAGTTTTTTCCTCTAGGTATTTGTTTGAATGCATCCTTACAAGTCTGGCAGTAATAAAATAATGTTCTCTTTTTAATTACTATAGCTCTGACTTCCGATGGAGCAAGACTTGAGCACTTTTCATGTATCATATCAGTACATCCATCACATATTACGTATTCTTCATCGCCAATCGGATAATCACATTTAGTACAAGTGTCATCCATTTTAAAATTTTATATTAATTATTGCATCTAAATTGTTGATCCACTGAGTCCAACCCTGAGTTCAGAGTTTATCTGAGACAGAAGTAAAATTAAATGAAAAGTTTAAGGTTTAACACAGAGGTGCAGGTGTGGATAAACACTTTTTGTTCACCAGGTTATTTATTAGACTTGTGAATGTGTATTGTTTTTTGCACCTGCAATATACTGAATTGAACTGCACACACTTGCACTTTCCAGCCGGTGCCAATCAACCACCATACATGTTCGGATGCACCTCGTAAATTCACAGGTTTTGATACTAATTAGAATATATTATTCGAAATTTTAACCACATAAATTAGTAAGAGAAGTAGGAGCAGCCAATTTTACGTGTATACTCTGTACCAAAATCAATAAAATGAGTTGGAGATTGTTTAAAGCGTACCATACGTTATTATCCCCGGACAAAATATCACCGACAAAAAATCCCCGAAAAATATCCCCGGACAAAATATCTCCAAGACAAAACATCCCCAGACATAAGACCCCCAAGACGAAATATGCCTGGACAAAGGTACACCCGCACACAAGACAAATAATTATGTTCAGTTGTTAATTCATTAGAAAAAAATAACATAAATAACATAATATAACAAAATCATAATTACGGATAAACAAGTGTAAAATGTTTCTTAATATTATCAAATTGATCAAAGAAATACCAATTAATTAAATAAAAATGTTATTTAATGGATGAATAAACATTGAAACAACACAGGGATAATCAAATTGAATTAACACCAGTATCAATCTGATTAATATCCAATTCAGTGTTGACTTGTTCATCTTTGATAGACTTCAAAAAGACGGCGATAGAAGCATGATATACCCCAATATTGCGATTTAAACGATTGTACCACCCGTCCGTAAGATTATTAGTTCGCAACAAATCATTAACAACTGCTACATAGCAATTCCATAACAAAATATCAAATCGTGGCTTTTCACGATTCCTTCGATTACGACACGTTATCCAAGTGAATTTGATATTTTAACGGGGATATTTTGTCCGGTGATAAAAACGCCTAATACCGTTTAAATAGATCCAATTTGTCACAGCAATATAATGATTCCATCAGTCAAATACCCCTGTGTTTTGGGATGAATTTTATTCAGTCAGGTCAAGCCAATGAGAGTGACCAAATCAATTAGGTTGAAATAACATAATCCTATTTTTCCGTGTACTTTCCATCTTTCTCGTTTTCATTTACTATGAATCTAGTGATTTTGTTGACGCCTCACCAACTTTTTTTCAGAGGTCGTCAGACTCTGCATCATGTTTTATTTATTAATTTCTCATCCTGTTGCTCTACTGTGTTTTCTGCTGATATCTACATATCTAGAGCATGAGTTATATGGTATATATGTCAAATAAAAAAGCAAAAATAGGGCTCAATGCTATTTAAAAACTACATAGATACCTGCTATGATTGTTTTTATAATTTTTTTCTGTACGGTTTGCATCTTGAAAACCTTTGGCCATATTCTAGTCGTCGCAGATAATTCAAGAGGGTGAGTTTTTCATTATCATTATTATGTTGGATCAGTTCATTCAATTGGAACAACCTATAAAAATATACAAATCCAAAGTTAGAAACAAACATTCAGAATTTAAATAAACATCATATTTTCATGCAAGAAACATCCTGTATACTAATTTAGAACCAAAAGGGAACATGACAGGTAAATGTCATATTATTTCTCTTCTAAATGACCAAAATAATAAAATTTTAGCATAGAAAAATGGAAAATGTCAACTTTGAAGAAATATTTGTAAATAGTACTATGTGTAGATATCAAATTTGTAAATAACAAGTATAATAGAGTCAGAAGTTGGAAAATGTGTTTTTAAAAAAGTGCTAATACTGAAAATTGATAAAGGATAACAAAAAATTATGCTTACCAAGAATTGGAGGTAGAGTCCCAACTTTTCAGTTCACTAGCAGTAAGGAGGCCGAATTTTGCAAGACATCCACTTCAAACTAACCACAGATCATTCCTGGACTCGTATGAGTGCAAGAAATTCTCATAACACGTATTTTATCTTCATAAACTCAATCATCGAACTGTCACATTCTCGGTTTGATTACAAATAACACATTATTTTGAGTGAAAATATTCTTCTTCTGTTTATCAAAAAAATTGAGAATAACCCATAAATATTTATTTTCGAATATTTCTATTATTGCGCATGAGCAAGCAAATTTGAAGTTTTCACTTTTGATTGGTTGAAAAGTATTACTAGAATAAGATACTTATCGCAGGCATGGGTTGTTTGAAGTAATATTTCAATAAAAAACAACTATCTTACTATTTTTGGACTTATTATTTGATAATTTTGCAATCAATATTTCTAACATAAACAATATATTGACATCGAGAAAACAACTAGATGGCGCTGCATCTCCGCCTAGGAGTACCGACTGAGCTGGAAAAAGGGAAAATAAAAAAAGAGGTGAAGTGTACAGGAAAAAAAGGTAACAAGCATCAAAGCCGAAGTTTACTTTTGTTATAATTAATATATGTTACAAAAATTTAACTAAATGAAAAGAAATTACTGAACTCAAAATCAAATACAACATAACAATTTATATATATATATATATATATACAAATATATATATTTATATATATATATGTATATATATACATATATATATATATATATATATGAAATGAAAGGAATTCAATGGACATAGCCCTCATAGAAAAGTGCCAACCGTAGACACGTGTTTCAGGCTCTCGGCCCTCATCAGTACGGGGCTTCTGTTTGTTGACTCCGTTGATTTGTCGTTTTCTACCAAGTGTTGTTTATCCTTGCACTTCTCCACCGTACTGATGAGGGCCGAGAGCCCGAAACACGTGTCTACGGTTAGCACTTTTCTATGAGGGCTATGTCCATTGAATTCCTTCCATTTTGTTTTTAACAGTACCCTCGATATTACTCTCTTTCATATTTATATTCCTGGACTCGGATGTCACGCAGGTAGCTATAGCTGCCTCCGTGGTGACGTTGGTTGTTGCCCTGGAATTCAGGGTCTGCTGACCGAAATCACAAATGAGCGGCTGGCTTCTGTTTGTTAACTCCGTTGATTTGTCGTTTTCTACCAAGTGTTGTTTATCCTTGCACTTCTCCACCGTACTGATGAGGGCCGAGAGCCCGAAACACGTGTCTACGGTTAGCACTTCTCTATGAGGGCTATGTCCATTGAATTCCTTCCATTTTGTTTTTAACAGTCCCCTCGATATTACTCTCTTTCATATATATATATATATATATATATATATATATATATATATATATATATATATATATATTACTCCCCGTGGAATGCAATTGTACGTTCCTGCCCTTTAGCTCCATCACATATATTGAGAGAAATAGTAGTTTCCTGCGAGTACTTGGATTAGGTTATATAATAGGCTTCTCCTTCTTTCTTTGTTGGGATGTGCCCAAGGGCAATTTACACAGCTAACTCTATATAATAGTCTCATTCTCCATAGAGAGTGTCTCACCAAGTTTGGATTTAAGGAATCCGTTTCGACATCCATCTTGTTTTCCACTTTTCATGTAATAGAGCTGAGGTGTTTTTTATTCTGACTCTTTGATCTGTCTGCCCTCGTAGCTCTCAGATCTTTCTCTAATATTGTGTGATATTTCTGCTATTACTCCTGCTTCTCCTAGTGATACGGTTCGAAATCCACTGCAGATATAGTCAATTTTCAGAATTTAGTCAATTTTGAGGATTGTTTTTCACTCCTTTTCCCTACGTGTCAGACAAGTGCAGAATAAGTGAGTTGAGAATGTACCTCACCTGCGAGCACTTTCGTTTTGACGATTTCGAAAACCTGATGTTTGACATTCTTAGCGTGCGAGAATCTAGAATACACTAGATAATAGTTAGCAGTGCAGGGGGTAGTTGTCCTTGAAAAAACTCACACAGCAGTTTATATCATTTGCAGTGCAATAAAATTGTTAGTGACTTAGCTGAAGTATTCCAATTGAGTATTTTCATAGCAATTAAAAATTCACAATCACAAATTATCTTTACAATCTGTATGAGATTATGAATGCTCATGGGCTCATAAATCTGTATGGGGCTAGGTGAGGTTATTTCAATTCGTTTTAAGAACGGGATATATTGAAAAAAATATGAATTATTAATATTTTGTACCCATTTTCCCATATATTTCGATCAGTATTGTCATAGAGGGCTTTCCAGCTATTTTTTGTTCGTCAATTTTTTTTTTGGTGCTTTTTTATATTTTTCATGATGAAATTGTGTATTCCCTTTCCATTTCAAAACACTCTTACCGGAGCTCTGCAATTTTTTTATTCCTCTAGTACACTGGTTTGTGACTTCTCAAGCAAAGTGACGTCATCAGTGTATTCGAGAAGTCCTCAAGTTTTTTTTCACGTTTTTCAATTGAAAGAATTGTAATTTGCATTTTTTTAGGGATGCTGTTTACGCCCTATATATTCATAATCACCGAGTGTTTTCCGGCCGCACACCTACTAGTTCAGAACATGTCTGATATATTCCATCAGAATAGTTGGTTCCGAATAAGATAAGTCGACTCTCCTTCCGAACGTAGCCCTGTTTCCTTGGTTTACAACGATAAGATCATGATCTGCTATCCGATTTATTACTATCTCTCCTCCACGGTCGATGTGCATTATGCTCCACTGGGTTGAATCTGCATTGGAATACTCAACAACAATAGATTTTCTAATCGTGGACCTGATTATATATCCAACCTCCAGTAGGGTTTATTCTGAATTCCTTATGTCTATGTTTGGTGAGACGTAGCAGTTATGAAGTTCGCTGTTGCCAAGAATGAGAAATTCGTACCTCCACCCTGTATTCGAATAGATATTTGCTGGTTTATCAGTTTCAGCGTAATGGAAAAACTGATTGGTAGAACAGAGCAAAGAAGACGATAAGATAGTGGACGAAAATCAAAATGAGGAATTATCAAAGAGTGAGATCAGGATTTTGAAGGACGAAAGATGAGAAGAGAAGTTAAGGAAGCTTAAAAACTCTTTCTGGAAGCAAGTGCTTTGATTTGGGTCACGGGAAATCATACTGAGTGTGAAGCAGGCACAGGTATAAGTCTACGACCTATGTAACTCATCGTGACAAGAATATCATGTGTAATTTTTTTTTTGGGGGATTTTGTTGTCTAGAGAATATAATTGTTTTACAAAAAAAAATCTTTAATTTCTTTTTAATGTATAAACATTTTTTCATGGTTCCATTATTCAAATAATAAGTTGACATATTTTTTTCTTTGTAAATAATAATCGGCATTTCTCAATGGAATAACAAAAAAAATATTAACAATTCCATTGTATATTAAGTTAACAATTTGTTATAAACAAATTTCAAATCTCATTAGAATTTTTCTGAAACTACAAAAAATTACAAAAACAACCATAGCAATGAATTTCGATTTTTTCAATATCTTGTATAGATTTAAATGAAAAATAAAATGAAAAAAATGTATTTTGAAACTTTGTTGCATATGGTTGTTTTTGTTATTTTTAGTAGTTTTAGAAAAAAAGTATATTGAGATTTGAAATTTTGTTTTTAACACATTGTTAACTTAAACAATTAAGTTTTTAATACTTTTTTTTATTTTTTGTTATTCTATTGAGAAATGCCAAATATTATTCTCAAAGGAAACAAAACGTTCCAACTTATTATTTAAATGATGGAATATAAAAAAGATTATAAAAATAAAAAAAAAATTTAATTTTTTTTTTTTAATAATTATATTCTCTAACAAATGGCAAAAAAAAATTAAAAATATTCAACCAATCAATTTATCCATTAACAGTTCATAAAAAAATGTCCTAAAAAATTTTTTTCGAATGTTATTGAATGCCTTCGTTTGATGTAAAAGCAGCAATAGCAAAATATATGGATAAAAAATTGTATTTACAATAATTTTAATATTTTATTTTTTGTAATCTTTTGAAAATCATAATAACAAAATTAAAATTTTAAAAACTTTTATAACGTGACTTGTTGAGTTAATATATATATATATATACATATATATATATATATATATAAAATATATATATATATATATATATATATATATAAGAAGAGCTCCAAGGAGCGGAACATTTTTAGAGCTATTATTTAAACATTTATGCCGTTTTTTATTGAAAACAAGGTCCGAAAAATAAGGCCTAATTAACAAATGCCTAACTTGTTGAAAAATAAACTTATTTTTTAAAAAAGCAACATAATTTAATAAATTTTGTTAATTAATATTCAATACTATAAAAAATTATTTGATGTGGTGTACTCTCTCCAGAGACGGCGCGCAGTAGCGTTAAATTAAAATTATAAATAAGGGAGATAGAGTTCCAGTAGTCCAAACTTTCTCATTGGAAATTGTGTTATCTTCACGAATTTTTTTTCCGATTTTTGCTATCTTTTATGGTTTTTGAGTTATTCCCAAAAAACTGAATTCCTTTTTTTGTTTTTGTGTTTTGTCAATAACAATTGCAATTTTCGTCAGCAGAAAAAAACAAAAAAAATCTTTCTCAGAATTGCATTCCGAATCAAATGAGCTATTGCTCATATTTTTTGGAGACTTGGAACTATTTTTCGCAGGGAACTCACTTCCCGATTACACTAATAGCTACCAAAAACCTTGTTGTGGAGATAGTTCATTATGATCTCCTCCTGAACAAGCAATTCTATAGCGAAACACGTGTCGTGGTTTTGTGAAACCAGTTCAGTGCAAATCATTTAGTGGTGTGAGTGTATTTTATTTGCTTTAATATGTATCGAAAAAATTAATACTGAGGGATTAATACTAGTTTCATCTCTTTCAATTATATACATCAATGACTTGTTCCTTTATCTCTCTCCAAGGCCCATCGTGATGTTAGCAGATGACGCTACATTAGTTAGTTCCAACGACATCTTGGGGATGATTAATGACAATCGAATATGCTCGAAATGAAGCTGATTTGTCAGTCTCAGTTATACATCCAAACTGTAAACTTCGTGAAGAGTGAAAAGTGTGCAATTGGTGTCGAATTGAGAGTTTCATAAGAGAGGAGGCAGGTGCGTTACTAACAATATCCTTTGTGAGAATCACCTATCTAATCCTTAGTTAGTTATAAAAATAAATAATTGATTAATTGAAGCAAAGATGAGGACTGGGGAGAGACCCCCCAGAAAAAAAATAAGTTTAGAGAATGAAAATGGGGATTCGAAATCGGTAGATAGTACGGATGCAGAAGTAAATAGGATAATGAGTAACAATAAAGCAATACATGGGAATAACGATATAATTAATATAGATAATAACCTTGAAAGTACAAAAAATGGAAAACAAACGGAAAAAGATGAAACAATATACTATAAAAACGGAGCTTGGGCACCTTTTTTGGTGGTCATAGAACCAACTGATAAATCTGGGAATAGTATGGGGAGATTCAATGAATTAAAAATAGCAAAGGAAGTATTTGATTTGAATTTAAATAATATATTAAGTATTAAAAAAAAGGGGAATAATAAAATAGGAGTTTTGTTCAATGATAGGGAAACAGCCAACAGGTTTGTGGATAATCAAAAATTATTAGAAAAGGGAATAAAATATATATACCTATTAATCAAGTAGTATGTAAAGGAATTATAAAATATGTAAATACGGTATTTTCGGAAGAAGAGATAAAAAAAATGATAACAAGTAATTTAAAAATAAGGGAGGTGAGAAGGTTGAATGGAAAAAAAAGATGCAAATGGAGATATCGTATTTGCACCTACGGGAACAATTTTGATAACGTTTGAAGGAGTCAAAATACCTAGGTCAATTGATTTATGTTATATGACGCATTTGGTTACTCCATATGTTCCACCGGTGAATCAATGTTTTGAATGCCTATTATTTAAATTTGAATGCCTATTGACAGCACGAAACGCAGGAAGAGTATGAAATATGTAAAACAATTAAATGTTATCATTGTAAGAGCTCAACACATAAATCCAATGACCGAATTTGTAAAGAGTATCTGAGGCAGAAAAACATAAGAGAAAGGATGGCTTTTGATAATGTGAGTTTCTATGAAGCAAGTTTAAACTTTCCTAAAGAGGAGAGGATTATATTGGGGGGAGGAGATTTCCCGGAATTAAGAGTTAGGAATAAAGAAACACAGAACGTAATAAATATAGAACAAAGAAAAGAAGTATATAATTCAAATAATAAAAATAATTTTAAAAAAAAACATTTAGTAATGTAGTGAAAGAATCACAAACAAAGGAAAAAATAAAGAGTAGGAGAGGACAGGGGTATGATAAAATAGGGCATAATGAGGCCCTATTACAGCCAAATGGGAGAATGTATCAAAGTAAGACAGGAGCTGGTATTAACAGGGAGCGAGGATATAATAGTAGTACATCGGAAGAAACAGAGGGATATAGAACAGTAAGACCTAAAATTGGAGAGCAAAGTTGCTCAAAAGATATTTGTGAGGTAGAAAATAAGATAAGGGACTTTTGTTCCAATTTTGCAGACACTTCAAATTATATGAAAATTAAAATTATAGATATTTTTGAAACAATGATAGGTTTAGATAGAATTAGGGACTATGACTCAAGAGGAGTGGTAGTTTGAAGTTGACAGAATTTTTTTTAAAGTATAAAAGTAATCGGGATAATTTGATCAGGTTAATTGAAGAACAAAAACCGGATGTTGTAATTATAAATGAGACTTGGTTGAGAAAAGATGTACATTTTAATATAAAATATTATAAGATTGTAAGGGAAGATAGAGAAGATGGATTTGGGGGAAATAGCCACACTTATAAGGTATAATATTAAATATAACAGCATTAATATAGAGGAAAAATTATTGGATAAAAAATGTCAAATAATCATTATTAAAATAAATGGAGTTAATATAATTAATATGTATAATCCGCCAAACAATTTATTACCAGTAGAGAAAATAGAAAAAATAATAGAGAAATTAAATGGGGAAATAATATGGATGGGAGACCTAAATGCTCACAATCCTATGTGGGGTAGTACGGGAGAAAATAGAAACGGGAAAAATTTTAAAAATATTTTAGATAGTAAAAATTTAGTTATAATGAATGATGGGACGCCAACAAGATTCAATACTCCAAATGAGAATCCAGGCATTCTAGATCTAACAATAGTTACTAGTGAATTAGGTTTAAAATGTAACTGGGAGGTAATGGAAGACTGTGGAAAAAGTGATCACTTTCCAACGATATGTAGAGTGAATAATACAGAAATAAAAATTATAAATAAAAACGAGAACAAAAGAATATATAGAAAGGCGGAATGGAATGTATATTACAATTATATTAACAATAATATAAAAGAAGAGGATGATTATGAATATGATGATATAATAAAAATAATGAATGAGGGTGCGGAAATTTCAATACCAAGAAGCAAAACATGTAAAAAAAAAGAACCTAGGAACCCATGGTGGGATGAAGAATGTGAGCAAAAGGTTAAAGAACGAAAAATGGCAATAAGGATTTTTAAAAATAACACGAATTTAGAGAATTATATTCATGCAAAAAAATTATAGCACAAACGAGAAAAATATTAAGGAGAAAAAAGAAGATAGGTTTTCAATATTTTTGTTCCACTCTTAACAGAGAGGCTAATATTTCATATGTATGGGGAATCATGAGACAATTTTCGGATAGGAATAATATACGAGCAGAAAATAAATTGCCAGATATAAATATTGCAAAAAAAATACTGGATAGAATGTCAATTTGTGATATAGATCCAGAATTCAGGATAATAAGTAATAATGAAGATATCATGGATTTTAATAGGGAGGAATTTGAAATGGTTTTACACAATGTAGGACAAAAAACAACACCTGGAATAGATGAAATAACGTATAGCATGTTTGCCCATCTTCCAGATATAGCAATACAGATATTGTTAGATATATATAACAAAATTTTAAATGGGGGAGAATTACCCAGGGAATGGAAGGAATATATTATTTTAGGTTTTTTAAAGAGAAATAAAAACCCGGAAGATCATATGAACTATCGACCGATTGCGTTAGCATGCTGTGGATTAAAATCTTAGAAAAATGATTAAAAATAGGGTAGATTGGGAAATTGAAAACAGAAAAATCTTGTCAAATTATCAAATGGGTTTTAGGAAAGGAAAAGGAACATTAGATTGTGTAGCTTTTTAGTAACCAATGTTCAAATGGCTTTAGCGATAATCAAATGGTGGTTGCAGTATTTTTAGACATAAAGTCAGCATATGATAATGTAAATATCAATAAATTATATGGATACTTGGTAGAATATGGTGTGGAAAGGAACATGGTTAACGTAATTTTAAAATTTTAAATAACAGGCAAAATTACATAAAGGATGAAGGGGGAAATATGCATGGACCGGGAGTAACAACCAAAGGGTTGGTACAGGGATCTCCCTTGAGCGCACATTCTTTTAACATATATTTAAGATCTTTATTTGATATAGCAACAGAGGATATAGATATGATTTCATATGCGGATGATATTTTATTGTTCACAAAGGGGAAAAATATTGGAGATATGACGGAAAAAATTAATAAAAATTTGAGATTGATCAATAAATGGATGGAAGAACATGGTTTTGAGTTATCCATAGAAAAATGTGAAACCATCTGGTTTAAAAAGGGAAAGGAACTGAATAATAAGGGGATAATTAAGATAGGAAATGATCAAATTGAGGGGAAAAAAAAAGTAAATTACTTGGGAGTGATGATTACCCCAAATTTGAGTTGGGACTTACATATAAGTAACATAACAAATAGAGCAAATAAAGGAATGAATGTTATAAAGTGTTTCTGTAGAGTGTGGTGGGGAGCGGATCCCAAAAGCATGTTAATGATTTATAATGGGATAATAAAAGCACATCTGGAATATGGGACCATTTTAATAAAACCATCTCCTATGAAAAACATAAATAAAATTAATAAAGTACAATATCAAGCTCTAAGGATAATTTCTGGATGTATGAGATCCATTCCGATTAATGCATTGTTGGCTGAAACGGGAGAAATTGATCTTGAGTATAGAAGAAAGATATTAGCTATTAAATTCATAATTAAAAGAATAGACGATAATAATTCACCGATTATAAAAGTAATAGAAAGTTTAAGACAAATAGTTAAAACAGGGAAGGGATATGGCAAAAATAATAATAAGCCTTATTTAGTAGAAGCGTTAGAATATGTTTTACCTTATAAAACAATATATATATCAAGATGTGTTGAGTCCTTTTGTAGTTTTGAATATCAAGTGTATATTCATCAACCTAAGGTAATAGATTTAAAGTTGGAAAAGAAGGATTTGGGAAATAAAATAAAATTTCAAAGTGTAATAGAGAAATATATAAATGAGTATAATTTAGTATACACAGATGGGTCAAAAAAAAGATGGAAAGTGGGGTTTGCAGTAATGATGAACAATGGGGAATATTCATTCATGTCAAGGTTACATGATATTACAAATATATGTGATGCAGAAATGATAGCGATACATAAAGGAATGACAGTATGTCTAGAGAAAAATTTGGAAAAAATTTAATATTAACAGATTCAAAAGCGCTTTAGATAAAATAAGGGGAAATAAAAGGGAAGCCAACAGTGATTACATAACTCTTAAAATTAAACAAATGAGTTACTTAGCAGAAATGAATGGGATTGTTTTTGAATTTGCCTGGATACCAGGACATTCTAACATAGTGGGAAACGAACAAGTTGATATATTAGCAAAAACTGGGACAACATTGGGGTACCCATGGACATTAAAGTGGACAAAAATTCGATTATACCTATAGTAAAAAGTAAAATATTAGGGAATATTATAAAAATGGGAAAAGATATACAAAATAAAGGAAAGACTTATGGGAAAATACATGAAACTTATCCAATTGAAACATGGTATAAAAGATATGCCTTTATGGATAGAAGACACATCACCACGGTTATTAGAATGAAAACAGGACATTGTTTAAATAATCAACATTTATTCCGAATAGGCATGAAAGAAAATCCAAACTGTGAGTGTGGTAGGGAAGAAACTCTAGAACACATACTTTTTGAATGTCCCATCAATCAGATACCTCAGTTTGATTTATATAGGGAAATAATTAATAAAGGTGTCCCAGCTCCGTTCAATTCACCGGTTATATTGAGACATAATAGTACGAGAATTAGTAATGTAATAATGAAATTCTTGAACTATAATAAAATAAAATTATAATAATAATAGATAGTTTAAAAAAAAAACTTCAAAATATAAAGGCCAATAAAATATACATGAATATGTGTATATATGTAAATATATAGTAATTTGGGGAAAAAAAATGAAAAACAAAAAAAAAATAAAAAACTTATGAAAAAAAAAATAATAAAAAAAAAATATTTTTTTTTTTTGCCAATCCCTACTGTATTTCTATCCTATCCTGGGTGCTTGTTGTCCGAGGCAGTTTTAGGGTGTGAAATGCTTCGCTGCTGCCCCGAAGCGAGAAGAGTTGTATATCCTTTGTTGTGAACTTTGTATAACTAACCTTTTAGCACAAAAACATATATGAGAAAGAAGAAATAAAAAAAAAAAAACGAGAGTAGAAAAGTGGAAGATACAAGGGCTATGAAATGATGGAAATCAGACCAAGTAGTAGCCCCACGAGATGACCTGGCTGAATGCACCAATAGGGAGCAAGGGCCATAAAATCAGGAAGAAGAAGAAGAAGAAGCTGATTTGTGGTTGAATGCTAACAACCTCAAACTCGATAGAGACAAAACGCAACATCTCATAATCTCTATCGATGACTAGATTTCTTAGGTAAATTGTGTCAAATTATTGGATATAATTCCGGATGCCCGATAGAGCGAAACCTGCTAAATATCCTGTTATATGTTCTCAATTCCACAAAACCCCTTTGAAATGCCAAATTTCATTGACAGTAATTTAACATGGGAGAAACAGATTAATGGTGTTTGCAAAACGATTAATCAATATTTTAAATATTGACCGTATTGAGTCCATGCTAGACAGAAACTCCCTTTTGAACATGCCTATGTTCACTCTGTTATTAGCTACATTGTCATAATCTGGGGAGAGGGACGTGATGTGCAAAGAGTTTTTGTTTTACAAAAACGAATCCTAAGATAAATTTTCAATCTACTTTATTGAACTTCTTGACGCGAAATTTTCAAGCTGTATATAATCCTAACTGTCTCTCCAATTTTCTTACTAAAAGTGCTCGGTTACATATATATATATATATATATATATATATATATATATATCAATAAAGATGAACTAATGAAAAATAGTGACATCTATAATTACGATACAAGACACAAAAATAATTTTGTCACAGGGAGAATAAATCAATCGTTCAGGAAAAAACCTCCCAACAATGCTGGCATTCGATACTACAATGAACTTGTGGCTATCGTTAAGGATAGCGAATTTTATGCTATATTCAAGAGATCCTTCATGACGAGTGTTTTTATAATTTGAAAGAGTTTGAAAGTTACCTTGGTAACACCTAGGAAATGCATTCGTCCAGCAATATTTAAACTATTAATTTTTTTTTATTATTATCATGTATTTTGTAAATGTCTGGAAATCTTATGTGAATGATTACTTCCTGTCCTGTATATGTATATTCATCTTGATAATAACTATTGTGTATTCTGTATATATGTCTGGAAATGTTATGTAAATAACTATTTTCCCTGTATATGTGATTTTTTTTGTATCTTACTTTTGACAATGTCTAATCTATTGTACAATAGATGATGAAACAATAAATAATCTATCAATCTATCTATTCAAAACAGAATGCTGTTTGAAGTAATTCCAAAAATGTACTTTCTAGTTTGAAGATACTATTAATACAAATTGCGACATTTTAGGAGAGTGAACGTCTATATATTTCTTTGGTGTGTTTGGGAACAGTAGGCAATGTTTGACGGCGAATGTTCAGATTATGGTCGTCCGTCCTGAATTTTAGTCTTGTATGAAGAAGGGGTTCTTTTGAAGATGTTGTGGAACATACACGTCATGACATGACGTTGCCTGTTATGAATATTGAGCCATTCTGATTATTTGAGCATCTCAGAAATTGATGATTCATATAATTTACGTATGCCATAAATAAGACGAATATACGATGTTTGCACTTTCCGTATTTGACGAGAAATTACTGTATACTATATCTCAATGGTTGAAGTGTGGGAGAACCAATGTATCACAGTGTTTTTTCCACCTCCACTGACAGGAACTGTCTATGCATGTAAATCAGCTTGAGAGTAGGGTTCGCATTACACAATATACAGTGCTTCTCAAAAGTCCCCTCCCCCCCTCTTATTTTTGGAACGATCATTCATAAACAAGTGAAATTTGGAAACTGAATATTAAAGGTTGTAAACTTTCCTACTAGTGATGATAGATGACGAAATCGTCAAAGATGACGTCACGAAGCCATTGTGACAAATCATTTTAAATGGAACCCTACTGCAAGCGACACCTCTTTCAAAAGGTATCGAAAAAACCTATTAAATGATACTAATTTTGGTTGTGTTTATGGCAGTTTTACTGGCTCATTGGTAAACATTAAAATTTTAATTCCATTCAGTATGATATTCATTACAGATTTGAGAATCGGTATCTACTCAAATACATTGCTCGAAGTGACCTCCATCCTCTTCCTGACAGTGAAATATTCTATTTTTAAACTCTTCTCGTACTTTTGCAAATGTGTCTGCGGAAACAGCCTCACATTCTGCAACAATACGTTGTTTCAAAACGTCAATAGTGTCAGGTTCAGTGGCGTGAACCTTCGATTTAAGGTACCCTTACAGAAAAACATCCAAAGGTGTGAGGTCCGGTGATCGAGCTGAGCATTCCGTTGAATCCCGTCGTCCAATCCACCTACCACGATACTCCTCATCCAAATACCGTCTTACTGCACCGTACTAGTGTGGAGGAGCATCATCCTGTTGTAAATGTTATTTCCAAATTGCCGAATTCATCTGGATTATCTTCCAAAATTTCAAGGATTAACGGTTCTATTGCGTTTTGCAACAGCTCCAGATGAACCTCACCAGTTAAATTAGTATTCAAAAAAAGAGGCCCAACGATGTGGTTTTCCAGGATACCTGCCCAAACATTCACCTTCTGGGGAAATTGGGTATGTGTTTCACGAAACAGGTGAGGATTTGCGTCACTCCAATACCTCACATTCTGTGTATTTACATTTCCATTCAGATAGAAAGTACTCTCGTCACTAAAACAAATTGTTCTGACATTGTCTGGCTGTTGGTTAATTTTAGTTTCCATATTTTCACAAAATTCTAGTCTTCGGTCTGGGTCGTCGTCTGGGAGTTGATGAACCATTTTTAATTTGTATGGATGAATTTTGTTTTTTTTCAACACCCTGTGTACTGTACTTCGACTGACTTCACAGGTAGATGCAACGTGAGTTATTGAAGAAGTAGGATTAACTATTACTTCTGCCAGTATATAAATTTTTTTCTCATCAGAAATTTGTGGTCTGCCAGATCGTTTCGCATCATTAATACTACCCGTGGTTTCAAACTTACGAAGGAGCTCACTCAAATAAGTCCTCGAAACGGGGCGATCGGAAAACCTGCCATTAAAAATGCGTTCTGCTGCATGAATATTTTGTCCAGTTCCACCAAGAATTAGGATCGCTGCTACTTTATCACCTAAAGCACGTACCATTTCGCTTCTTGAAGCACTGAAACGTTCGGCTCACAACAGTTTAACAAATTATTAAAATGTACAAAAATTTTAAAAGTACCGAAAGCTGCTAAAACAGTTAAACGTTCGATCAACAATACACAAATTATGAAATGTACAAAAACTTGGACAATTACAAAAACGTCGAATTAGGGAGACTAACAAAAACGTCAGCTTCTTTGAGAACTATCCAGAGGCGGAGCGTGAATTTGGAATTTTAGTATTAACTGATTTAATTCATCACAGCTTTGCGTTTTTCAAAAGCGAGTTGCCAAAACTGCCATAAACACAAACAAAATAAGTATCATTAAATAGGTTTTTTCTATACCTTTCAAAAGAGGTGTCGCTTGCCGTAGGGTTCCATTTGAAATTATCGGTCACAATAGCCTTGTGACGTCATCTTTGATGATTTCGTCATCTATCATCACTAGTAGGGAAGTTTACAACCTTTAATATTCAGTTTTCAAATTTCACTTGTTTATGTATAATCGTTCCAAAAATAAGAGGGGGGGAGCGGACTTTTGAGAAGCACTGTATATGTTCTTTGAAACGCACAAATGTGTCTAATATCAGTCTCAAATTTTCATGTGAAGATTTAATAGGTATTTCCGTATCTCCTGTTTCCAAGGCGACTTGATTATTTGGTGAGTCTGAGATATTTTGTTTACCAAATATCATAGCCACGGATTTTTTTGGGTACATTGTCAGCGCATGGTCGGTTGACAATTTTTGTAAGGAATCAAGATCGGTATTGATACAATATGTGGCTATTGCCACATCCGAGAACTTGAATGAAAAATATATCAAGGTTTCATCAACGTAAAAGTGATAATAACGGTGTATCAAAACGTTGATAAAATTCTAAGTATACAACGTGAATAGGCGAGCAACAAGAATACTTCTCTTAGGTATTTTACTTTTTACTATTTGTGAATCCAAAGTACATCAATATAAAATATCTATTGAATGAAATGCCTTCGAATAGTCACGAAGAATTAATATACTCATTTGATTTTTATCAGTTTCCTCTGAGATGTATTTCAACACATTTCGAAGGACTGTTGCACAGTGATACCATTTCCTAAATCCCGATTGTTTGGGTGGCGTATACTGATAGTCAAAAACTTACGCATTTGTGGTTCCATTATTCTTTGGATGATTTTCGAGCAGCGTAGCAGAACACTAATCGAGTAATGATCACTGTATTCCATTAGTTGACTCATTTTTGGTGTATGAGTTACTTTAGCAAACTTCCATATGCTGGGAGAATAGTTTCTCGAGATACATTGATTCATTGTATGGGTGATAATGGGTGTCACGAGAGAACAGCAGAGTTGAATGATGTCATCGTTTCCAATTGCTTGCGATGTTATATTTTCTATTATATCACGAGCAGTTTCTTCGGAACTTGTGGGAATATAAAATTTCTTTCACTCCAGTTTTAATACCGTGATTATAATAATTGGTCCGTTTACTGTTTATTGGCATGCAGTTTTTCGTAGACTTAATAAAGTATATATTAATGTTCCCTACATTTTCCGAAAAATGCGGATTCCCATAGTTTTTACCTTTTTTGACATTACATTTTTGAGTTCATTCCATTAATTAATTGATGATTGGATTCTGATGTTCCAGTTTGAGATTGTTAGGTTTGTAATTGTAATGAATTGATTTTTGTTGTTATTGCCCATTAAACCTTCTATATTCTATGAAAAATTAGTCATAGACTTCAAAGTTGTATGTGGAGGAATATAAATACAACAAACATTGAGAATCTTACCCTCGCCTTGTACACCAATCTTTTGAACAATGTGATTCACACACACTCCTAACAACAATTAACACACTTCCTCCATCACTTATTTCTGCACCCTGACGAATATTTATCTCAGGATATACTATTTCTTTGAGAAATGAAAATTGTCGTGTACATTTTTCGAATTTCATTGTGCAATATTCTCAATATGTCTGTATGGAAAACCGAATCACCGTCTCTGCCATGATATCAAATAGATTTTCGCTGAAATATTTGGCAAAAATAGAAACTGGATCAAGAAGTTACACATTTTCTTGTTTCACTTCGTAACAATTTATAAACTGGTTACTCATGTAACAGCTTTTTGCCTACGTAAATTCTGTTTTTGGGTAAATTCTTCATGTACCAAGTATTTCCTTTTCGTTCATTTGTGGAGGTTTAATCAGTTATACCTAGGGATGTACATCAATATCCGAAACGTCTGCGTTATCTGATACAACGGCAGGTTCCGGCAATCATCATCAATCTCCTCCTTGTCTACATTACATACACCCACGAAAGATCCTGCTTCCCAATTGTCATCGTTCCTGATATGTGATAAGCCGTCTTCAATGAACACGAATAATTCATGTTTTGTTAGTGGTATTTTTTGTGACACTTTCATCAGGAAATTTATGAAATAAACACTGCATCAGTTGAATCGTTATTTGTATGGTATGAGCTTATAAGCCATATAAAGCACAGAAGAGCACAGCTATAGTGTTTGCTATTCTGGGGTGTTTTAAATGCTGATGACATGACATGGAATGCATTACAACATACTATCCACAGCTGGTATGGTATCAACACGAACATTTCCTGAATTTGGGGCTTATTTGATGTTTAGGACAGTTGCTGAAAATTGTTGTTCGAGAATGTAATGATATGGTTTCTATGACAAATGGCTTGGATTTTTAATCGACATTTTTAATTACAAGAAAAACTATTTCCATCGACATTGGAGAAAAACACAAGAAATATTGAAATTACTAATGGGGTCAATAAATAATTAGAAACCTTGTTCCTCTTTTATCACTCAAAAATCATTAAGTCTTTTAAGACTCATAAGACATTAGTGTGGATAAATAAAATGAAAATGGGGTTATAATATACCTCACAGTATTTTGACGTTGACTTACACTGTGCACTGTAGTACACACGACTTTATGTTGAAAAATATAAATATATATGTGTAACATTTGTTATGTCTGACACTTCTATGACAACATCTATACGAAGTTGTCACACAAAAAAAACTTTTCACTGGCAAAAAAAAATATGAATATACTTTGCAGGGTTGTGTGAGGTTTCGTCTAATCACTCACATATTGGCTTATTGGAAAATATTCATTTATTGGTATTGAATACACTTTCAGCTATTCCTTTGTCAAAAATTGATGAAAAAAATAATCAAAACTACTCATGAAAATCACAGAAAATAAATTCGAAACTCTCAATCTGAAAAATTGCTAAGAATTAATATTAGGATAAATCTTTTTTCCTGATGATTTACCAATACTAATATAAGACAAAAAACACTTCGTATGTGTGAGAATTGCATACGTTGGCTTGGGAGGATTATACTAAGTTTTTTTTGTTTGTTTCAGGAGCAGTCGAGTCGGACAACGACGATGGCATGCAGTTTCACACGAACGTGAGCACTCACCCCAATTTCGAATTCAACGTACCCCGAAATGTAACTACTGCGGTGGGACACACGGCTTTCCTGCATTGCAGGGTGGAACATCTTGGAGACAAAGCGGTAAGTGGAACGTTGTCGGTAACTAATTTTCTTCGCTCATTCTCTAACTCAGATGTAATAACTGCTAGGGTAGTCAATGATATCATGAAAGTGCTTTCAACAGCTAAATGATGTTTTGATGAGAAAACTGCCTGAATGGATTGAAAAGTAAAAAAATCCATGGAGGCGATAACAAAATTCAAATTCAAGAGTAATTTATTTTTCTAATCATGTTATAAGCAATACACATTATTCCTCTTCTGGAAAAAGAAAGAATGAAGGTGAGGAATATGAAATGGGGGATTCACATTCTCTCCGCTATGATTCCATAGCAGGAATATGTTTACCGTTCTCCAAAAATGTTGCGTGCGCACGCCCCCGGGAGAGGCAGTATGAGACGTTCTCCGATGTTAGCGACAAATATCTCATTGCTCAACAACCAATCAGTGGATTCTAAATTTTGAGCAAATAGAAAAGGTATCATGGTGAAAATATAGCTTTTCGTTGTATTTTCAAGGTGGGAAAAGTAACTCAATATTTATTTTAATGCCTGACAGGTGAAAATAATGATTGGAATTATAAACGTAAAATGTATTTATTTTGATTAGTTTCCGTAATTTTTCAACATGATTGTTCATGTTGAGAAATGGAGACAAATCTCAATACATGTTGCATTCAGTTGGAAATGAAACTCCAAATACCAGGTAATTTTACAATTTTGCAGGAAGACGAGTTATGCTATCAATGCACAAATGCAGAGCTGGCGGATATTTTGAAAGTCTATAAAACCAAATTTTGCCTGGATTGGCAACGAAGCAGCGACTGCTTCAATATCGTATTTTCAGAGAGAGCTCGATAATTATGGCAATGAAACAGAAATAATAGTGTTCAATCCAGTATTTACGAAGACTTTCCAAGGGTATACAGAAAGTTGGGCTAACAATAAATAGCTGACTCCCAAAGAAGAGCTGACCCAATCGTTTGTCCTGTTCGTTTGTTCAAGAAACTAATGGAGAAACATTCGCCGACTATTGAAACGGACAGCCGGTTCATTACACCAAATCTCAACTAGAAGTTACTCGATTCTAAAGGTTGGTACGTGGGAATTTGTTAGTTGTTAAATTGGACTGAGAATACCGGAAAACAATTTGGGCTTGATACAAAGCTAAGGAAAATGACCAATCAGTCTACCGCAGATCTACCGCAGTAACACAGTTTGCAAAAGCAGGTTTTTTGGATCAGCACCTGATCAAAGTGACTGGTCATGGTAATTCCATTGCTACATATCTCACAGTACAAAGATTTACTAGGGAATTGTAAACAAAATGGCAGGAAATATGGAAAAACTAGTGTTGACTGTAAAAGTACAAACAAAGTTAACTCAATCAACAATATGATAGCAACAATTACAACCACCAAACCACCAATACCAAACTATCAACATGAACAGGTCCACGCGTTCTTTTTGAAAACTGTACCTTCAACATTCAAACCTTCAACTGTAACGAATAAACCAAATTGTTTCTCATTCTCCCCTTTAGTAATCAAGTTGTCAATTTTTGAGTCTTATTTCTGTTGAATACTCCATATATGGTTGGTTGGTTGATTGAAAGCTGACGAGCCAGAGACAAGGTTGGCACTCAGCTTCCCTTGACACTGCGACCAGCTGGGGTCTATTGTATCACTCTGTCGTCAGTGATTCCTCATTCGAACAGGTTTGTGCCCTCAATTAGGTTTAGAAGCCTGTTGATAAGGTTTTTCGGATTCATGCCTGTTTCCGGGATGATCTCTCCAAAGGTTCTGTGTCGCCTACTACTTAGGGCGTCACAGTCAAAGATAATGTGAGAGGCTGTTTCCTCCTCTTCATCACATAGCCTACACTCCATGGTCTCCCTGCGTACTCCCATGGTGTTTAGGTGTTTTCTTAGGCCGCAGTGTCCAGTCAACAGACCTATTATTATACGAGCCTTCGTTCTGTTCAGGTTCAGAAGGTCAGCCGTCAGGGTCCGGTTTGGATGCACTACCATGACTTTGCTGTGTATTTGCCCGACAGTTTGATCCCAATATTGTTGGTGTCTTCTTTTTATCCACTCGTCGATCAGGGTCCTGCATCGGTTTCTGCAAATCCCATGTACAGGTTCTGGCCCTGTGAATGACGTTTCCGATGCTTGTCTAGCTAGCTGGTCCGCTTTGACGATGCCTCCAATGCCTCTATGACCTGGCACCCACATCAAGGTGACCTTGTTGTGCTTTGCCAGCTCGATGATGTTCTGGAGGCAGTCCCAGACCAGTTTGGACTTTATCTGTATAGAGTTGAGTGCTTTGATAGCACTTTGACAGTCAGATAGAATGTAGATGTGTTTTTTTCCTATAACCACTTTCTATATTCTTCTGAATGCATACCATAATAGCATGTGTTTCAGCTTGGAATATCGTCGAGCATTTGCCGAGTGGTATTATGTAATCCCTTCTCGGGCTTACCCCGTTCCTTCAACTGTCTTTGAACCGTCTGTATACCAGACTATGTCCACAGTTAATTGTGATTCTATACTCGGTGCCCATCCAGATCCATAAATTCGTGTTTCGAATGGTTTTTCGAATGAGTATAGGGGTTGCATGTAGTCTGAAATCATTTCGAGTTCTTCGATGTTGATTACATGAGTGATTCTGGTATGTCCAGTTGTTTGGATTCTCCAGTTTTTTGTTTGTTTCAGTCTGTATGCACTCATCCTGGCCTCTCCAATGACATGTAAGTCAAGAGGTTCGAGGTTTAGGATGATTTCCATTGCAGGTGTTGGAGTGCTATTCATTGCACCCGTGATACTCCATATATAGATAATGCCAAGATTTTTCTGATATATATTCAAAATCGATATATTGTCCTTCTTGAGATAATTCGTGGTATGATTGAAAAACCTATACTTTTTTGGGAATATCAATTCATTGGCAATCCCAAGCAGCTTTGGGATTGCAATCCATTAGTATTCCAAAGAATATCGGTTATAATAATCCACTTATTATATTATCCCTGAATATTCCCTCATTATACATGCGGTCCATAGGTATGAATAAATATTTTTAGCGTTATTATTCATTTGTTAAAAACCTGAAACGACTCGATTTCTATTGTCAATATGACAATTCACAGTATGAAATTTCACCCCCTTCTTGCACCACCTCTGAATTATGAGCACTCATAACTGAGAAAATTCATTTTGAAAATGTAAAATTTTGATACCTCACGTAGAATGAAGGAAGTAATGTCACATAATGTTTAGGAATAATTTTTCAATTTATATTACAATTAAATTCAATGATCAGAATGACCACCATTCACTTCTTGACAATGAACAAGTCGATCTGGGAAATCTCGTAGAACATTTTGTAGGGCCTCAGGGGTTATGATGTTAATTTATTCCGTTATCATAACTCTCAAATCTGCAATATTGCCTGGTCTATTGAAATATACCTTTTATTTCAAATAACCCCATGAGAAATAATCAGGTAATTTCTTATTATTATTATATTATATTATTTTTTGCTAAACGTCAGGAAAAACCCACATAAATAATGAAATATCAATATAGTAGACTACTGTTATCTTGATGTTCACAAGTTGCTGACACACGTCAGTGTATTGGAAAATATTTGTGTGTGTATTTTATTTAACTATGGTTCATTTATCCGAAACTCAAATAAAAGACATTTTGATTATGATTGGATGCGGTAATAAAACAAGAACTCAAAAGGATGTTTGTGAAATATTCAATGATAAATACCCTGGTCGAAACGTATCACAGTCTACAATTCACAAAATAAAAACTATTCAAAAACTAGGTCGAAATGTTAAATCGGATGGGAGTAGTTAGATGTACTGTGAGCGATTGAGGAAAATCCGCATAGGATAAGTATACAACTTGCCACCGACAATGATGTGGGTAAATCATCGATATTGAGAGTTTTACATGAAGAGAAATACCATCCTTATAAAGTTCAGTTGGTTCAGGAGTTAAATGAGGATGATCCTGATAGAAGGCAACAATTCTATATGAAGGTTAATATAGATTTTTTGTTGAACTTTTTACAGCCTACATCAAAAATACTTTTTTCTGATGTTAATGGTCCGAATGCAATAGATATATCAATTTAGTACCAACAAGATAGAGCTCCACCGTATTACAAACGTATTGTTAGAGATTATTTGAACGAAGTTTTTCTCAATAGGTGGATTGGAAGACGTGGAATGATTGAATGGCCGCCTAGATCCCCCGGTTAGACACCTCTCGATTACTTTTCATGATGTTATTCAAAATCGGAAGGATATTCCAATATACCAGACAATATTGCAGATTTGAAAGTTAGGATAACGAAAAAAATTAACAACATAACCCCTGAGGTCCTGATAATGTTGTACGAGAATTCCAAGATCGACTTGCTTATTGTCAAGAAGTGAATGGTGGTTATTTTTAACATTTGATTCAATTGTAGAATAAATACTTCCTAAACATTATGTGACATTATTTCCTTCATTCTATGTAAAGTATCAAAATTTTACATTTTCAAAATAAAATTTCTGTTATGATTGCACCAAATTAAAAAAAAATAACTTTGCTGAACAGAGAATGAGAATCCTTTTCAAACAAAGTACCACACGATCCCTCTTCTCATTTAAAATTTTTAAGCGGGTGCTCATAATTCAGAGGGGGTGCTTGAAGGGAGTAATATTTTCATACTGTGAATTGTCAAATTGACAATAGACATCGACCTGTTTCAGGTTCTTCCAAACAAATACATGATAACGCTAAAAATGAATGAATTATTATATACCTATGGACCGCAGTGTATATTGTATAGATCAAAATAATATAACGCAGTCATTTTTTAACACATTTTTTCAACAATATGCGAACCAAATTGGTGATTTTCATCAATATTCCACTCAGACTCACCGATAACAAGAAAGTCTTGTGTAAAATTCCAATCTTACAGTGGTTGAGATAATACTATGCCTTTTTTTTCGATTGACATATAATTTTAGGGAGTCAATAAAAGCAGATGAAATCTACATAATATCATTCTAATACCACCAATTTTAAGATGACTGATAATTGAGGTGTTCTCACTTATTTCTTTGAGATTCGCAGAGATGGAAATTTCTGAATACTCGGTGGCACGTTTGATATAGTTCAGCCGCTTTTAAATTTCAAAGGGGACCCCATGGGGATACAAAAGTCACGCCCCTAGTGGCCACCGCACTGTATACATTCATTCATGTTCTGAAATAAGAGGCTGAAATAGTTGAGCTCGGAAATGAACATAAATATTATTTTCCCTTCAACTCCCTGCAAAAAGAGTTTACTACTTGTCATAAACTCTTTCATTTCGGGATAATAGTTGACTAACGTGGACAAGTTATTTTCAAAAAATAATTGTGGCCTGTTTTTTCCCATAATATGAGTGATCATAGTCGAATGTAAAACCATTATTCACCTTGGGTAATGTACCAAAATGGTGTACATTCCAACTCAACGAACCCCGAAATGTAACCACTGCGGTGGAACGTACAGCTACCCTGCATTGCAGACTGGAACGACTAGGAGACAAGGCGGTAAGTTGGACGCAAGTTAGCGAAAGGAAAAGAAAACTTTATTCCTTAATTTCCTTCATCTCAGGTGCAATTAAACTCGAGTTTAGCACGTCAGCAACATCCTGAGACGACGTTCTCAAAAGAAAACGAAACTTTATCATGAATTAAAAACTGGAAAACGGGGAATTTGAATAATTACCGTCTTCGCCTTCTCCTCGTTACTACAAAAAGTTTAGATTTGTCTCAAGCATCTTCTGGATCCACTAATTTCGGTTTCATTGTGTAACAAATTGCTGCACCCTTGAAACGCTGGTAAATATGATGATGAATACTTGGCTATTTCAATAACTCAATGACGGTGAATATTGTCATCTAATCTGTCATATATAATTCTGACATACACTCCACTGTCACGCATCTAAGATGCTCAAAAACCCTGGTGTATTAACTGATTCGATTTTGTTAAGTTTTTTTGAGGGACAACAATTGAATGTAGTTCAATTTCGCTTGGTACTTCATCAGTAGATGGCGCGCTTAAAATGTGTGTGTTTATGCTAAATGTCAATCTTCAAACGTATGATTTTTTTTTCTGTCAACTTTGAATATCTCTGTACCTAAATTATGATTTGAAAATTCCACATATTAATCGTTTATTGCCGTTCGAAGTTGAAATTTGTTTCGGTTATTAGTTTTGCCTGGTATTTGAATTGTGTTTGAGGAATTGATAGTTTTTTCACTGGTCTATGTAAGGATACTTACTTTTTCTGAAATGGTTTCCTTTTGCATATTGTGTGGACATTCTGAAGCTGCAGATCCGAGTGTTCATCTACATTTAGTACCAAAAGTCAGTAGCTGCAGCTAGACACAGAGAAAGCTCGCACAAACTCATCCGAATAAATGCATTTTTTTGCGAATTGTGATCCGAAAGAGACCGCCGCATGAACGTTCTATATTCATACGGAAAACTGCAATTGCTCAGGTATCATGACATATGCCATTTTCCAATATTTGATGTTGACATTTGTATTTTTTTTTAATTTCAAAATATTCGAATTAGTCAAACATAGATTCGAAGGACGAACAGGTGATTCAACAAACAGCACCGAGCGAAATCACAGAACGTGTCATTCTCAGCTCTAATACAATACCTCATAGAAAGAAATGAAAATGATCAAGTCTTTATCACTCGCACCGGCACACCCAAAAAAATTGATAATTATATTTTCAGACATTTATTACTAATTTTATAGTACGTCTCAACGAATGAAGCACCCTAAGCGGGCGACTTCAAACATAAGAGATTCTTCCATTCACATCAAATCAGATCGTTACTGCTTGCCGCCAGTTACAAAGAAAGGCATGAATTTAAAAGAACATACATTCTTGGGTAGCTACTGACACATGGCCATCCATATGTCACCATCGGCTTCCTTGAATAGTTAACAAATGCAGTGATAACGGAAATGATGGAAAGAACTTGAGAGGTTACGTGAACTGAAGAAAAAATTAATGACCTCAACATTACATGGCGGGTTTTCAAATCAAAGGAGAGAAGGGAGTAGACTATATAAAAGAAGTTGAACATGATCAAGCTTTTATTTTCCTTAATTCAGCGAGCGATTGGTTATAATTAGAGAGAACTCTCACATACAGAAATTATTAATGTCGACTAAGTGAGGAAAAATATACAGTTAAACAAATCGAATTAGTATGAATTCAGACTATAACAGTATTTCAAATTTTGTTAATGATGTAGTCCAATCTAATGCATCTCAAAGTTCATTCTCAGTGTGAAATATCCTCATTATGAAACAGTAATCCACTACATCGAGTCCGTTCTACAAATATGGGGATTGAAGTGCAACATATAAATCGGTATAGTCACTAGGCCATCATCAAATTTATAAAACACGGGCAAGATACAGAGAGATTCCAAGTGCGAAAGTAAATATTCTGAACGGGATAAAAACATCTTCGTGAAATCCGGGACGTAAAGTAAAACTTCTACGCGAATAAATCCTAAAAGATGTGCAAGTGATTCCTTGAATCTATGAGTAGGTACATTGTATAGTTTTATGTTTGGAAAGATGACACTCCTGGTCCGTATTTCTTTAAAAATTTTAGTTTAATCATTATTCTAACAGGGGTATGTAATATGCTTTTTATAGTATAAATGTGATATATAAGTAGATAAGGTAATGATAAGATTTGAAGTCAGAAATTTACTAGGTTAAATTCGTCTATACTTTTTTTATTTTGATTGAAGTTTTGCTTGTATGACCATGACTGTAGTTAGAAATATTTCATTATATTTATTCGCTATTACACCTTCCAGTGCATTATTATAAAGGTCTGTAAATTTTAATTACAAATGAACAACCCACGTTCCTCAATCTTAAGGGTGCAGAAGTATGCTGAAGCCGCTCTTAGTAATATCTTCTACGTTAATATATTTTGATAACAACACTCTTAGCTAATATTAGTCTTCGAACAATCTTACAGAAGTAATGCAGGATGACTGATTCATTCATAAGCTTCTGTATTGCTTCTACGCCTGGAGTTAGATGGTGTAGTATGAGTAATTCATAGCACTCCTTATATAGTTCAGGGGTGTAGCAGGGTGGGTCATACTTGGGGTATTATAATAATAATAATAATATTTTATTCCATTAAGACCATATTACATGGTATTGGACATATCAAAAATATAAATATAACAATCTATACACCTATAATAGATAAAATATCATTCTACGAGACCGTAAAGAAGACTCGAAGACTCACAGGCACCTAAATAACAGTTATTATACTATTTCAGTTATTGTTTACATATAGACATTTGGACACACAATGTTCAGTATAATTTAACAGTCAATACAATTTTATTACAGTTAAGAAGTCAGAAATTCGCTTGGGCTATATATGCAATTCTCAATCAAATAACTTGTTATTTTTTTCACTCTTTATTGATTCCGGGAGTATATTGAAAAACTTTATACCACTGTTTCGAGGACTTTTTTCATATAAGGAAGTTCTGTGGTGAGGAATTTGTAGCAAATTGCCATGCCTAGTTTTATAATTATGACTGTCATGATTATGTGTTAGTGAATCTATATTTTTACTGACAAGCAAAATACATTTGTAAATATATATACTGGGAACTGTTAAGATGTTATTATCTCTAAAATATGGTTTACATGAGTCTTTTCGTTTGATACGAAATATAAGTCTGATAATACGTTTTTGTGAGATCAGTAGTCTGCGAGCCATTGATGTACTTCCCCATACAATAATGTCATAGCTAATTCGAGAGTATATGAGCGCCTAATAGACATTGAGAAGTTGTTCTTTATTGAATATCGTTTCCAGTTGGACTATAGCATAGTAACTTGAATTTACTTTCTTGCTGACATTCTCAATTGCGGTTTTGAAGGACATGTCTGAATCCAGATAAGTTCCAAGAAATCGTGCAGAAGAAATTGGTTGTAACGAAACTGTTCCTATATTTATATGAATTTGATCGCTTAATTTTTATTTTTTTTTGGTTTACGTGTAGAAGATCGGTTTTTGAGGCATTGAGTATCATTCCATTTTTTTGTGACCATTCGGTAATTTTGTTTGCTAAATGATTTAATTTATCTTGTAATATTTGAGAATTATCACCATATGCTGCTAATGAAACATCATCTGCATATAGCACTAGGCAATCAGTTTCCATGAAATTTGGAAGGTCAATAATGAATATGAGAAACAGGAGTGGCTCCAGAATTGATCCTTGCGGAACTCCTAAATTCACATCGTATGTTTCTGTTTCGGTGCCATTCATTCTGCTGAATATTTTTCTATGCTCCGAATAGGCCATCAACCATTTTGATACTTTCCCCCTAATGCCTACTGACTGAAGCGAGATTTGATCTTCAGCAGTCCGCCAGGCGTATCATTGGTATTGCAGGGGTGGTGTGATAATTCATAACACCCGGTATACGCCAGTCGTATCAAACGGATCAGACACAGACAGAAATACACCCTGTGTGATCCGTAATTGCAGTCTACTGAATTATAACAAGAAACGACGTCGGCGCCATCTGAAACTCTGCATAACTCTCTTCATCAAGTGGACCGCTGTCCCCAGTTTGTCCCAATGTTTTATAGGTATAAGTGAATACACCACGTTCGAAGACATCTAACACGCATCTAATGAGATCAATCACTGAATCGTGAACATTGTTCAAACTGGACCCACCAAAACGTTTGATATATTCAATTATTCAAAATCACATTTGATAGAATTAATGTGATCGCAAATCAAAAGATAGTATGAACTTTCCACAGAAAATACATTTGATCGAATTTTTTATGACATAACATGTAATTAAGACACCAATGATAGAAAATAAATTGATAGAAACAGCATTTGATTGAAAATACAATTGATAAATACTATTTTTGATTGTTAATGCATTTAATTCTTTCCAACATTATTAATTTTTCAATCAACTGCCGGGTTTCAATAATAATTCTTGAATTTCATCAAAGAGATGATGGCCATTCAAATCTTCAATTGAAAAACACTTATTTGTTCAGCTCGAAGTGCAGGCTCAGCGAATTCAACAGAAATACCCGTCTGCCATTAGCAACTCCTCCACAAATTGGTAACAAGAACGTTTATACGAACGTTTAGAAAGGATCTACATTTCAATCAGATCTGAGGCCGGTCTCTAGAGTTATTTCGATGTCGGAGTATATGCGAATAAATTTGAAAGCCCCAATTAGACAAATTGCCCCAGACTGCGATATTTTCCAGTCTTTCATTCAAGAAATTTCGAAAACTAGCAGATACCGTCCGCATAAACATAGCAGGGTGAATCATTGACTCTCCAGGGATTCCGATAGTGGATATAAAGGGTGGATTTGGGTGCGTCCCGACTATGGAGCAGATTTCGAATAGAGAGAAAGAGTCAGTATCCGAGGGTCTTCATTATCTACATTTGCAATATACTAGGTGATCACGAGCTGAGGTACGCCCCCAAATTTTTGGGTGGTTTTGAAGATACAGGTTTCAAATTTCGTATGTCGCTCTGGTACTTCAATGCGTTCATTTTCACATCACAACTCGAAACTGTCAACTGTCATTTTCAACGGAAGTGATCCCATTTATTATTGTTTTTTTTTACGAGTTGTTCCTTTTTTTTATGATCCAAAAAAGCTTGGAGTTTGTGACATGATTGTTTTTAAAAATTGTAAATCGGTTGAAGAATTGCGGAAATACAGTTAATTTTTCAATCAAGGTTAGCCATGAAAATCGAACTCAAATCATCTCAACTGACGAACGTTCGGCACTTACCAATAGGAAGTCTCTAGTAAGATACAAATGAAAATTTGAGGCCGCATGAAATTGCACCTACTTTATTTTTCAACACTTATCAAAATTGTCTCAGAGCCGAAAGTAACCCCTCCTCCTAAAAAACTAATCCAACTACCATTTTTTCAAATAACAACTTTTAATAATTAAAAAAAAAATTAAAAATGAACAAAATTTAAAACCAAACAAAACAAACCTCACCCAAAACGTGATGTTCAAATTCAGTTAAATTTTGAAACAGGTAAGTTTTGATAAGGTGATTCTATGTACCAGAAGGGTAAAAAAAAATTAATGAGGAAAGATATTCCAAAAGAAATATAAAAATTTCCTTCAAATTTTACCAGAGAACAAATATAGTATTTTAAAGCAAAATACTATAAAATTGCCAGAGAAAAATCTACTATTTTAAAGCAAAATATTTAAAGGTTGCCAGTGCAAAAATATACTATTTTAAAGCAAGTGCCAAAGGAAAATATAGCGTTATAACCAAAATACTCTAGTAAGCTACAAAAAATATAGGGTTTCTGAACCAAGATAATAGTCAGAGTAAAAGTATACTCTTCAGCCAAGATAAGAAGAGAGAGACACACGTCTTCAGTGAGCACGACTCTCTTAGATAAAGATAAAGTGAAATAATTCTTTTTATTGAAGAATTTCCAAAGATAAATCGAAGAGGGAGACCACACGTCTTTCAGTGGGCATAACTCTCTTAGAAAAAGATAATGTTAAATAATTCTTTTAATTGAAGAATTTTTAAAGATAACGAAGAGTGAGACCTCACGTCTTTCAGTGGGCACAACTCTCTTAGATAAAGATAATTTTGAAATAGGGCGGCAATTCCCTTTTCAAATCGATAAACAGGTAATTCTCAAAAAAATTGTGAATCTCCCTGCTCTTGGCGACAAGGTAGTAACTGAAGTGAATTGACTCTGCAACGATCAAAAATCAAATAAGCTACACTGGGAATTGAATGGAGTAATAGATAAAAGAAATTTATTCAACAGAAATCAACTTTACGCTGGAGGCATATATTGAATCGAATCGAGTGTTCTGAGACCGTTAGGCCAGAGGTACAACTCTCTCTGTAAGCAATTCTTTCTCAAGAGAAAAGAAAATTACTCTCATAAACATATAGTTATGAAATAAAGAAAATTGCTTACCAGAGAGCCGTCCTATTAATCACTGTCCCAGAACAATCAATCGGAATCCTCGGAACAATCCACTCGTCGTGTGAGGTAAGTAAGCTCTAGTCCATTTGAAATTACCAATTACTTGGTACCTAAAAAATGCAAAAGCGTAGAACTGATTTCCAATGAAAAAAACAGTTCCCAATATTCGGAACAGATGTTACGTTAGCCACAATATGTACTATGAATGATTTGTCAAAATGGCCGAAATATCTATATTTAACCTTCAAAATTACCATGCGGTATATCCAAGAATTCTAATATTACAAGCTAAGGAAAAAGAAGAAAATGCTAATCAGCTACAACATTAATTGAAAGATAAAGAGAATAATATTACTCAATTAAACTCCAGCAGTGAAACTTATTCAACTTATAGATCTTACCAAAATCAGTTCACTCAGTCCACCTGCCTATCTCGACGTTCAAATCAAGAAAGAGATCGATTTTTCCTTCGGTTCGAACAAATCACCAATTCTACCTGGGTTTTTTCACAAACTGTTCTTGGTTTTTCTCTATTGAAAAACACTTGGAAAAAACACATCTTGACGACATGAATACAACTGTCACGATACCATTTTCACGAGACGACAACAAAGGCGCCCTCTTCACGACCTGAGCAGTGACTACTGACCCGTTCCACCGTAAAGATAATCGGAAACGTTATGAGAAATTGGTTATGTATAAGGAAGTAACGAAAAATTCGTTACAACTTACAACTAATACTGAACAACGCTGTCAGAATGGCAGCTGACCAATTGAAACTACATTCCTGTGAATATGGAACTCCCTTCAGAAATCGCACAACACTCTTTCATACCCAACACACTTTGTCCGATGTGATCCAGTCCCAAACAATTCGAGGTTGAATTATATTCGAGATCATTTAAACAAAATTAGTTGATGAACATCTGAGCGTGCTAACCCAGATCATGAGAATATGGGCCGATTATCTTCGGAGGGTGTATTCCTGACAAAGGCCCCTCTCTTATGAACGATGGCCCTCATCGATAATTTTTATTGAAGTTCATATAATCAAAGATGAATAGTCTTACAAAAAACAAATAACTGAAAAAGTGACTCGGAACTAAACATAATCCTATGATCTCTCCTAAGATTCTTCCATCCGATAGCTAGAGAAAAAGATTGCGCATTTTACATATTCAAATCTTCACACATCTGCTTCTCTCCTTGGGCCACCATGGTACTGGAATCGGAGGCATATTCTGTATCGCTGCTTGGTCTCACTGCTGACAGTTGCATTGACTTCTTGTTGAATAACCCTGGATGCTGTTTTCAGATTGCCCGACAACTATGGGCATCGTTTCAGCTCGCTAAAATTGATTTTGTGAGATTGGTATTATAATTGGCATTCTCTTCTTCCATGGTTAGCAAATCGTATTCACAAAGTAGGTCTTTCGCTGGATGTTTTTCCTGGACAACTTCACTGTATTCTTAATTCTTGAAGAACAGCAATTGTATCCGTTTCATATTCAACGTGTGCAAGCTCTACTACCTAGGGACTTTTTTCCGCGCCTAGTTTTTCGCCATTGGATTCTTCATCAAATCGCTCAAATTCCTAATTTTTCGAATGGCGTTTTGTTCACTGACGAGGCTAATTTTGGACGACAGTGTATACGGAATTTCGATAACAATCACCTCTGGGCTGAGGAAAATCCACATGGAATCTTTAAAGCTCATTTCCAGAATCAGTTTTCAGTAAATATATGGCTTGGGGTACTTGATGATCATTTAATCGGTCCATATTCCCTTCCACAACGACTAACAGGCGACTATTACCTCAATTTCCTACAGAAAGAGTTACCTGTTCTTCTTGAAGAAATGCCTCTACAGCTGAGACAACACTTCTGGTTCATGCATGATGGTGCACCAGTCCATTTTGACATTATTGTACGTAATCACTTAGAGACAGTATATCCAAATCGTAGGGGAGGTACGGAACATTGACCTGCTCGATCTCTGGATTTAAATCCTCAAGATTTTTGCATTTGGGGTTTTCTCAAGTCATTAGTTCATTCCACACCTGTCGAAAATATTGAAGACCTGAGGAATCGAATTGTAACCGGCTGTGAGACAATAAGAAATACAGCAGGAATATTTGCGCGAATACGACAATCAATGAGGCGAAGAGTAGAATCTTGTATCACGTTTGAGGGAGGTCGTCATTTTGAACATTTGTTGTAGCTTTGCGCCTATTTATTGATAAGTGTTATTTTCTGTTATTGTTCTGGTTTAACGTTATTGTATTAGATAGTTCTTGATAATAATGTTTTTTTTGCATAAAAACGGCACCTCATACGAAAAACAGACACGAAAATTTTTTTGTCTCAAATTGAAAGAGGAATTTGAAAATGGTTTTCAATTTGGGATATCTCAGTAGGGTACCATTTTTTTCTTCAAAAAAACTGAGATCATTACCCGTATGCGCGCCAATGATGAACATAAAATTCTCAATTGCATGTCAAAAATGCGAAATGATTACTTCCCAGAACTCATCAAATTCCATTCGCATATCTCGACCAGTTTCAGAGCAATGAATAAATAGTCAGTTTTTAAGAAAAACTTTAACACCCCGTATGTCGGAAAACGAAGCATTTGCGGACAAAAGTTACATTGCAAACTGTCATTATTTTTCATGTAGGATCAACCCCTGAAGTTTTTCGCACTTATTCACTATTCACTATTCTCAAGGAACAATATAAAGCTCACAGGAACAAATTAACCACCTTGATAGAGAAACCCAAGTAAAAATAATATAAAACATAAATTGATGCAAATAATACAGACAAAAAAAGCTATGGGAAATAGTCAACAAACTGAGTAAAAATAAATCCGGGAATCATGAAATCAAAACAATAAAAAATCTAGCAGGTGATCTTCTAACTGAAAAAAAAGTAATAGCTGACGAGTTCAATATCAGATTCGTTAAAATGGGAGAAACCCTAGCTAACAAAATAAAAAGTGATCTCAATTACGAACCTGATCGGCTATTCACTCTTTACTCAATGTTTTTGTCTCCAGTAGATGAAAATGAACTAAGAGCAACTGTCAAAAACCTTAAAACAAAAAAATCGGCTGGATCGGACAACATAAGAGCCGAAACAATTAAGTGAAGGATTGTGGCCTTCTGTTTTTGAAGATACCTTGGTGATACCAATTTATAAAAAAGGCGACAAGACTGACGTGAATAATTATAGGTCGATATCACTGATAACCCACCTTTCAAAAATATTCAGAAAATTACTCAAAAACAGACTGCTATCGTACCTAAATGAGTTTCAGCTAATATCTAAAAAACAGTATGGATTTCGCGAAAAGATCTCTTCTCAAGATGCCATTACAAATTTATTAGAAAAAGTCCACTTGTCCTTGGACGTTGGAAAGCCGTGCCTATGCATATTTATAGACCTTTCTTAAGCTTTCGACACGGTGAGTCATGAATTATTTTTACACTGGAACACTTTTACACTGGAAGAAATAGGTATACGAAATAACTGCTACAAACTCCTAAGAAGCTACCTTTCTTCCAGAAATCAGTCTGTGAAGGTCGGTGACTCACTCAGTCGAAAGGAAAAAATTAGTTACGGTGCTCCTCAAGGCAGCGCGTTAGGTCCACTATCATTCAATATCTACATTAACGGCCTGTTCTCACTCCGGAGTAGCGGAGAAATAACCGGATTTGCGGATGATACAGCTATTTTCTACAAAGCACACGACTGGGATGAACTGAAAATGAAAGCGCAAGAGGACTTCAATGAAATAAAAACGTGGATGGATTATAAAAAATTAACGATAAATTTACAAAAAAACTAATTATGTGCCATTTACATGCAACAAAATTATTACTTCGCCTTTTAGCACGCTTGAAGTGAAAACCAAAAACACCTCACTGACAATTATGCCCAAGACAAACATTAGGTATCTAGAGGTTATAATAGACACGCATCTCAGATGGGATTGTCACAAAGACTACGTAATGAGAAAACTGCGAAGTATTTTGCACGTATTTGAATATCTGAAAAAATATTTACCAGCACAGTACCTCATAACTCTTTATTACGCACTAGTGGAGAGCCATTTACAGTATGGTACAGCAGCATGGGGTGGAGCTCTGAGAACCCATATCAACGCACTCGAGATTCTTCAAAAAAGATTTCTGAAACTGTAATTGTCAAAATTACACAGATACGGTTCAAATTCACCATAATCAGAAGCCAAGATATTTGACATAAGGCAATTATATTTTTATAAATTCAATTCAAAATACCACCAAAACAGACACTCAGCCAAAATACCTATCCACACCTACTGCACACGAAAACGGCAGCTTCACACAATCCCAGTTGTACATAAGTCGGTTTCAAAGAGATCATATTCATACATGGCACCCAAGCTGTATAATTCGCTACCTGACACCGTCAAAACATGGAATGGCCTACTACCATTCAAAAAAGAATTGAAAAAACATATCTTCAATAAACCCAGGGAAATGATTAAAACCTTAACGAGATTACATAATATTTCGTGTGACTAATGACTAACTGTACCTCTCATAAACTATTATTATTATTATTATAATTATTAATCAACAAAATACTTATAAACGTAACCCATTTTAACATGCACTCATTTTGCTCATACATACTGTGAATTATAATGTTTATTCTTTATTCTATGCTCTACACATGCCTGGTACAAATAAGTCCTACATGTCCTCTATACATATATGTATGAGTCCTACTTATGTTTATTTCTCAAAACAAATATTAATTTACTTGTCGAGTATCATTTATTGTTGAACTATATGACTAGCTCCGCATCACGTACATTTTTTCAGATAGGAATATGAAAAATTCCATTATGCAAATTAATTTTATCGCTTTTAAGAAGGACAGCAGCATTTCACGATAGAAAACATTAGAGCCTGTGAGTATATAATGTCTATTCGTACTTAATTTAAAAAAAAATCAAGAGTCCTTGATTCTGTTGAACCTTCTGTGCTCCTCTCATGCGTATTCTGAAATTTAAAAATGAAATCATTTCCGACGAGAATATTTTGAATGGACTCATGTGGCAACCCACAAAAATGTGAAAATTGTTCCATATTATGTGTATGTATTTTATGATTCAATTCAGAAATTATCACATCAAATAATATTTTGTATAGTCTCATCTTTGGTGAAAAATTTGGATCCCACTCTCTGGGGTAATATCAAACGTATATTCACTGTGTTTGTCCACCACCTGTACCACGGTATGAACTGATCTTTACCGATGAGATAAAGTGTCACAATGTACCCCACAATAACGGCGACTAGAAACAATGAAACACCGGTCTTGATCCACTTTTTCTGGACGCCCAGTTTGCTACCCTCCGTTACGAAGTGCTCCATTCCGACCACGCTCGATGCTATCAATCCTGACGTTACAAGAGTCAATAAAACCCCGATAAGTAGATCGGATCGAACGTGACCCCTGTTTCTAGGATGGCCCATCCATAGCCTGATACCTTCGCACAATCTATATCTCTTGGTTTCTATCGAGCTGTAGCGGTACATGCACAATTCACAATAACTTCTGCTAGATTGATTTAACCATCTCTCTAAACAGGATAAATGGACGTATGCCAATGTACCCTTGCAGTTACACGGTGATATAAGGGCTTCGTTCACAGTGTTCGTGTGGCATATCCTGCATGCGATTGATGCCACCGACTGGAGTTTCTTCGTTGATTTGTGCACCGACAGTTTGGATGTGGGTTGTTCGATTTCCCATTTATTTTCACCTTTCAATTTGTCGTTGCTCTTCGCCGATATGGTTTCATTACTTGACATTTTATGTCTCGAGTCATTTTGACATCGTCATGTTCGGGGACAGAGGCACACTGGAGTGTGCGATACAGGGGAACTGAAAGAGTTTCCGAATTGTGTGATATTTCATTTACATAACTTCGGAAATAAAAACTTTTGAACAAAAAATTAAACCGACGAGATACGGAACTGAAAAGTGAAAAATTAAATAAGCCTTTTCAGTCTCAATAACTGAGCTCCTAATGTAAGTAACTAATTTTGAGTCGGCGCCAAACAAACAAGCAAATGAATTAGGTAGGTAGGTAAGGCGTAAAATGATGGCATCGAGTTGGGCGGTGACATTCTGATAACTTTTTTTTGAAGTACCTAATTGGATGATTTTCGTTGATTGTTCGTTTGGCGCCGACTCAAAATTAGTTACTTACATTGGTTTAGGAGCTTAGTTATTTAGACCAAGGTTCATTTTATTTTTCACTTTTCAGTTCCATATTTCGTCGGTTTAATTTTTTGTTAAAAGTTTTTATTTTTCAATTTTTGTGGCTGAAATCTACTAATTACTACCTACTTGTTTTTTGATTACTTTCAAAATACTACTTACCCACCTTACTTCAACTATTACCAGTAAATTATATTATTATCTACTTTTACTATTTGTTCTAATATAAATTATTTTTGTTGTTCTGGTTAGTTTATTCCATCCTTTTATAGAATATAATGATTGTGGGGAACAAAAATAATGACAGAGCGATCTGTCATTGTCAACTACATATGTGTGTGCCAATGATCATAAGTGAAAAATCAATTATTCCCTATTTTTCCACCCATGAGGGTGAATCATTCCATTCGAAATCGAATTATGAGGTACACCCTATCTATTAAAAAAAGAATCATCCAAATCGAAGAACCCAGTACAAAGTTATGCCTGATAGAATCGGTTAACGGACCAGAATTCAGAGGGTGAGTGATCAATATCCTTCATTTTGCTACCCTTAGGGGTGGATTTCATCTCACGTCTCAGTGAAAAGTTATGCGTGATTATACATGAAAAAAATATACGCGTCGACTAGAAAACCTCCTCCTTTTTGGTTTCGTCGGTTGAAAAAATGAGAGGTGAACCTGCTTGGAAGTTGAGTTTCAGCGATGTTACTATATTAGGTGGATATACACAAAACAACATGGTAAAGGTGGCGTAAATGGGGACAGCCAGTATCTCGATGAAACTTTCACAGATGCTTCAAAACATGATAAAAACTATCGAAAATTTTTGGCGCGGAAAAAGTATCTTTGGGAAATGTGGCCCTTTGAAGTGAAAAAATTGCCAATGGAAACGTCACTATATATAGACGATCCTGGAGACTCTCACATGTTCTATTTTCCAGCAACATAATAACTGGCCACTATTTCACTTAATTATGTAATTTGTCTTCTCACAAATGCATTGATATGAACACCATCACAATTTCTAGCTTTGAAAAAAGTTTTCATGCACTTCAAACTAGCCCAAACGTCAATTCAATTACTTTTGGCTCCATCTATATAAGTTTCAACGAAAACGAATCAAATACTATTAACAATGACTTCCGTGGAGCTCTGTTAGTTATAGTGTTGCCACATGAGTTGGCATTGACCAAACTCAGTATAGTATATTCCACGAAAAGGGCAGGAAGTTGAAATTTCCTGCACGATTTATATAACTCTGCGACCCTACTTTATGTTTTCCTGTGGGGTCTACTTTAGCCTTTGGTTTTGACTCTGGACCGTTTGAATGTTCTTCCCCCAAAGAATAATAATAATTAGGGTACTAATTACAATCATGTTACGTGTTTCTACGTTATGTCTTGGCATTACGGCTAAGGAAAAGTGTCCAAATAATGCTTGTTATCCTCATCACTGAAGAACTTTGTCTGACAGCCTCTCTTCCATAAGCTGAAGATGGGTCCATTCCTGTTCATTTCAGATGAGTCCGTAAGATTATACAATATTTAGTAAAAAAAAACAATTATGTTACCTGTTTTCAGTAATCTCCCTCTGTTTATGTCAATTTATAAGTATTTTAGAGAAATATCCGTTTTTTTTGTAATGGTTTCTATCAATTTATAAAATAGCACTATTTTACTTTACCAGAAAATAAAATCTAAGCCATTTGACAATCTGATCATATAGAAAATAAATCTGCAATACAGTATTCTACCGGCTGATCTATTTTTAGCTCCGCCTAAAAAATGTATTTTTTGGTACCTACACTACTGAATCATAGATGGTAGCACACTACTTCCAGTAAAATAGACATGTGTACCTGTTTTCAGTCAGTCTCTCTGTTCACGCTGATCAATTATTAGTATCATTGTATATAGACTGTATATACAATGTTGGTACTTAATTTCAGAGAACTATTACCCAAAATTTTTTTATTTTTTGTAATGGTCTTTATATTTTTCCCAATATCAATTGCAGAAGCATAAAAAAGTCTTGCGGCGAAATCGTGTGAGCAGCAGTGGCGGAGATAACTAATTTTATTTAGATATTTTAAGATTTTAAAAATACTCCATAAATAATGAAAAATGAAAAAAAAATTAAAGACAAGCTTTTATTTATACAAATACATTGAGAAAAAAAATAATTTCCTTCATTGTTTGATGTAGGTTATTATTATATCCTAAAACGTATTTCGATCGGCACACACCAAGACCATATACGCTACTGGTTTTTAATCTTTCAGAGCTATTAAAACACAAATATAACGCGTGATTTATGACCTCCCATCGTAGAGACACACCTGTCCGACTTGATTGGTCCAGACGAATCGGTTGTACAACTGACAGCCCTCACTCGAGTCGACGTTGACTATCGGCTCTTTTGATCTACCGTTTGCCGACGGAAAATGTTTACCAGTAGTACAGATTATTTTTCGTTCCGTTTCTTCGCATATACGCTCGTGTTAGCGAAGTGAGTTTTCATTTGCTCCCTATAGAAACAGCTTCTGCAATTGATATTGGATGGAATATACCAATTTGGAAAATAGCACTCTTTTACTTCATCAGAAAAAAAACCAGACCATTAATTTGCATTACAGTGTTCTACCAGCTGGTTCATGTTTAGCTCCGCCGAAAAACTGTATTATTTGGGACCTATGCTACTGAGCATGGCAGCACACTAGTTCTATTAAAATAGACATTCTTAATATTTAGCGGATGATGAAAACCAACCAAGTAGACACAAAAAATTTTGGAAACCAACGCAATAAATGACCCACAAGTGGAAGGGTTAAAAAGTCATCAATTTGGATTTTCCATTAAGCAGAATAGGAGATGATAACAACAATTAAAAAAAAACGTTCAACTTGGATAGCAATGTAAGCCAAATTAGGTTGGGTTGTATTCCTTTCTTTTGTGTTAGAAAGTGACAGTTGGATTTTCTCCTACTTGAGAAAAATGGATTACCTTCAACTTGGAAAGCAATTTTAGCCAAATTAAGTAAATTGTGTTTTCTTATTTTACATCAGAAAGTCATCAAGTTACATTTCCTGGTAAGCAATAGCATTTAATTTTCATTAAAAAATGGATTGTGTTCAACTTGGAAGCAATGTTATCCAAGTAAAGTTAGGTTGTGTTCCCTTCTTTCACTTTTGAAAAACTAGAAATACTGGCGTGTCTCGTTCACCATAAAATCGAACTGTCACGTGGTTGTGATATTAACTCATTTCAGCCATTTTTTTGCCAACAATGTTCCAAATGATGAACGTCCACCTGTTCATATTTGCGAACAAAAACGTATTTTTTTTATTGGGGTCTGACTTTGTAAAAAGTTCATATAGCTAAAGTAAATCTCCTAATTCTAGAAACAAATTGGCAACGTCGCATTATCTGCTTCCATAGTATTTGTCCGTTCAAGTAGGCTGTCATTTGTTGAACTTGTTATTCATTCTGTTAAGTAGTGACTATCTAGTTAAAATTCATGCTTTTTACTTGGTTTAAAAAAAATCTTATTGATATAATTTCAGTGAATGAAGTGTTACAAATACATCATTTCCAGTGTTTACATTTGGAAATAGTGCATTTGAATCGAAAAAATGCCAAATGCGATGTATCCCTAAATTGAATAAGTTCATCATGAAACATTTCGTTAAAAAAAAAAAAGCAGCGCAAAATTTTTGATAGCTGATATGATTTTATCATGTTTTGAAGCATCTGTGAAAGTTTCATCGATATATTCCTTGTCCCCATTTACGCCACTTTTTCCACAATTTATTGTCGCGATAAATTGCACCAAGTAATCGTGTGTGAAAAAAGTATAGGACAACGTAGTTTAGGATTTCTGGGGCCAAAAATATACAAGGATTGAACGAATAAACTATAATCGATGAAACAATTTGGGAAACCTGCAGCAAAGTGAAATGTCACCGATTTTGACGAAATTTCCACAGATGCTTCAAAACACGATAATAAAAGTTGATCCATCGAAATTTTTCCGCGAAAACGGTTATTTTCGGAATTATTGCCTTGAAAGATTCAAAAAGGTATTTTTTCAATCATAATTTCCACTTACTTGGGACGGCTTAATTCCTTAATTTTTTCAGCAACACACTGTAGGGAACCCCTCAATTTCTATTCGATACCTTTTTCAATGCAATTCATAACATTCTTTTTTCGGGTTTAGGATAATAGTTTGTTTTCAGAAAATTGAGAATCGTTTGACATTCCATGTTATACCTTTCATCTGTCAAAGAGAGAACTTTAATCTTGGCATCTGTTTTCTACATTGTTGCCAATTATTCAATACTTAATAAATCTTCATATATCTGGTAAGAGCATTCCCGATCTCCGAAAATAGCTGAAAGACTTTTCTTACGTGTTTTTACACCCTGAACACGAATTCGGTGCTCTCGTACCCTTTCTGAATTAGAGAGCTTTCGTTGATCCAGAAAACAAGTTCTTCAGGCACGTTTTCTCGCACAAAAATCACTCACAATGGCTCCTTCTTTTTACAATGTAAAATCATCCTCGATTTTGGTCATAGCGAAATATCCCTAAACTTCATTTTCACCATTACTCACACATTTGCTGAAATGTCGACTCCCATTGAAACCTAATTCAGTGTACTTGCATCTCGCGACTGATTGTCACTATTGTGCCCAAATAATTAATCGTGAAAAAAAATGCCTGCGAGCGAAGAGAAGCTGATTGGCTGGCCATGAATTTGGATAGCAAAATTAGCCAGATAAGGTAAGGTTGTGTTCCCTTCTTTTACGTAAGACATTCACTGGATTTTAAGAGCGGACCGAGACACGCCGAACAATGTCCCTAAACTTCATTTTTATCATTACTTATAACACATTTCCTGAAATATCTGCTCCCATTGAAACCTGGCTGGCAATCAACTTGAATAGAAAGGTTAGCCAAGTTAGGTTGGGTTGTGTTCCCTTTTTTTACGTGAGACATTGACTGGATTGTAAGAGCGTAAGATTAGATGCATAGAGCAGACCGAGACACGCTGAACTTATAACGCGTTTGTTGTAATATCTGCTCCTATTGAAACCTAATTCAGTGTACTTGTATCTTGCCACTGACGGTCACTATTGTGCCCAAATGATAATTCGTAAAAAACGAGATAGATCACTGCTACTAAAGTGCCTGCGAGCGAAGTGAAGCGTGTTTTGAAAAAGTTGATTTGCTGGCCATCAACTTGCGTAGTAAGTTTAGCCAAGTTAGGTTAGGTTGTGTTCCCTTCTTCTACGTAAGACATTGACAGGATTTGGTTATACTTTATGTGAAATTGTGCCGAAAATGAGTGATTTGGCGGTCGAAGCTAATGCTGGTAAAAAGAAGGAGGTATTGTGAGTGATATTTGCGCAAGAAAACAGAATTTGAAAAATACATATTCTGGATCGGAAAAAGCCATCTAACACGGAAAGGGAAGAGAGGCCGCGTTCTTTCGGATTCTTGTCAAGGGGGCAAAAATAAGTAAGGAAAGTCTCTCAACAATTTTTGGAGAGGAGTGCTTTTACCGGATATTTATCCAAAATATTTCCGCGCAAACGTTTATTTTTGAAATCATGAATAAAAAATAAATAAGGTTAAATAGAATTAATTTTCAACTTTTACCTATTTGAGACGGCTTGATTTCTTTAATTTTCAGCAAAACATTGAATAAAATCATCAATTCAAATAATTTTGATTATGAATATTTTTTACATTTGGCAACCATTGCATTTTAAACATTACTCATCAATGACAATTGACATCATTGACAATCATCTCAAATTTTATTGCCTGTTCACTCAAATGAAAACTCTTTCAAATAGGGAAAAAATATTTTTATCTTAACTTTCTGCGGGACATTTGAAACATATCTTCTAGTATCGCATTTATAAAGTCTAGTTCTTTCTGTTTAGACTGCTTGTTTCGTGAATAAATGTGAAATAAGCCTTTGTAATAACAAGTATTCTTTGATACCTACATGCCAAGGAGTTGGACATTTGTTAACAAAAAAAATATATTTTCGACTCTTTCAGCGAGAAAATTTTGGTTGCTCAACGAAGTTTAGCGCATTCTGGAGCATCTCTGAAAATTTCGTAAAAATCGGTGACATTTCACTTTGCTGCAGGTTTTCCAACAATTCAGATTTGTTGAATTCGATACAAAAACATGGTTACATTTTATAATATAATCAACAACAGATAATGTCCTCTTAATCACATATATCCTTCATAGAATTGTATGAGGATAAGAACAAATTAATACATATAATATAATAAGTGGTGAATCTGTTCAAGAACACTGATTTGGAATGTCCTGTTGCTCATAGAAAAGGATGTTGTATCTTCACTTACAAGTGATTTTGATAATATCGGTGATACTCTAGAGTCATTGAACTCGTACCATGTGCCTGCATGAGGATGTCTACAGTAAGCCGTGTAGTGACCGCTATAAGTTGTTTTCACTATGGTTGGAGAGAGCATACATATTGAACCGATATGGAACTACTTATATTATCTGCTGCGTTATTGCTCATATCCAGTCTTTCGAAAGGAAAATCACTGGCGACTTCCAGTTTTCTCTCGAATCTTTGATTTGGTGAAAATATTTCCAAGTGAATAACTAATATTTTGGGTAATTTTTGTATTGATAATGACTTGGTGCATTTTCTCCTTTCCTCACATTCAAAGAATGTTGGTTTCTCGTAAGCATTCGAAATTTTTCCGTGGTAAATGAGTGTGAATATTGTGACAGACTCAGCTGGACAGTATTCTGTGGAATCAGGAGTGAAATATTTCAGAAGTTAAAAGTGACAGAACATTGATGACAAAAAGTACATCTCAAGATGGATTCGAGATGGTCACCAAAGTCTTTCCTTTCTAGATATCTTGAGAAGGACTCTTGTGCTTTTTCGAAATCGCTCAATTTTTCACCAATTTCTGTCGAAATAATGTTTGGCTTCTCGATGATTCTGTTAACATAGTCGTGAAGGCCTTCCAATGAGTATTTCAGGAATTCCTGAACATCCTGTTGAGCATAACCCATGGAAATCGGTGCGAATCTTAATATGCTTTAAAAGAACATATCACAACTCTTAGAACAATTATCCGACCAAAGATCTTTTATTAATCTCGCAAATTATTTGATCAAATCCCCCCTCATAGTTGATATATTAGTGTTGATATTTCTCATATATTCGTCTCTCATCAGATTTTCCAGCAAACATTGTGTTATGCTATTCATAAAACAGTCTTCACACCCCTTCGTGGTCACTTTGGAGACCTGCAGAACATCACTTTCCAAAGACTCATTCATCCAACGAACTGCGAGGCTTTGGAACTCATTCCTAGGAGGTGTTCCCCGAGGCATACAATCTCCAGAAATTCAAGAAGAACCCCAACTCCTCCCTTCTTTCCCTTGGTTCCCACGATGTTCTCTGAACATTACAGGATATCCCTTTTCGTGGGAACCGGAACATATAAAAAAACCCATTAAGTCCAAAAATTATGGGCGATTTCATGCACAAGTGGACTGATGGTGTTATTGTTGTTGCTATAGCTGCATACATCACTAATGCTGACTTCATACGAATAATCTCTCTCAATGGAACGACCGATAGGGGCTTTGATATCAATTTCTTGGAACTTTCCATCAGGATTATATTTTTCTTTGATTCATCAAGGCATTCTCATTTTGAGTAGTAGGTTTCTGAGGGTGTTAGAAAATTTCATCCAGTTTTCTGGATAAGGGAAATGTACCCATAACTGATGCAGCGTTTTCTCTTTGGATTGCCGTACTAATGCATTGAATCAGAAAAGCATTTGATCTAGTGAATTTTATAATTTTTTGCCAATTCCTTCTAGAAGTTCATTGGTGTGAGTTCCAAACACTCCATATATTTCAAGTGCCACTGGATAAAATGAATGAAATTCTTCCATATCTGAATATTTTCGGGATTTATTTCAAACCTTTGTTATTTGAAGTCATTATAAGATGGGAGGCTGCAACAGTATCTATGCACGTGGAATCCCAAAAGAGAGGCTCCTTGATTTTCCAGGATATGAGCGTTAGTCCGTCTAGACGTTTTCCGTCATTCCTACTTATTTCAACAGGTTCTAATACTGAGGGAATTTCCGCAGTCATTCATAGCATGGTGTCTCGAAAAACGACCCGAACTGAACTTGCACTCAAACCATGTATTATATTCTCTCAAAGTAGATCCACATCTACATCTATGGCTATCACGAATCGATGTGCCCAAACGTAGGTCAACTGCAATCCTGAACGATTGGTCGTCTAATAGAGTACCCAAAAAGGCTACAGATCCAGACACTTTTATATCCAATCTAGTTCACCCAAATCATTTTCTATTATTCAAACTCATTATTCATTTTCATATTATTCTTTCTTCTATTCCCTCAATGTATTTTAATAATTGATAGCATATATTTATATAGAGCAATGCTAATGTTCATTTATTTTGTAATTATATTTGTACATTCAACATTTTACGCAACCACCACTCATTTCATGCACAAGCTGTGATTAACAGAGCTCCAGCGATTCTTCTGTTTGTTCAACTGAAAATATTCATATACAATTATTCATACCATCTTTCTGTTAACTTGGATAAATATTACTGTTATTAATTGAATAATACCTTTTCAAAAATATTTTGGATATGGATGAAAATATCTCAGTTTTCGATGTATTTCTCGCTATGTTTTTTGAACTTGATCTTTTTGTTTTTTTCCCAAAAAAAAGCTTCAAACAATGAATGAGCTTTCTTCTGAATAATAAAAAATATTTTATGAATTTTAGTGATCTTCCCATGTATGCCAAAGGAAAATGGGCTAACAAATAAATAATCACAACAGAATTGCAAATTCTGAAACAACCTCCGCCAATCCACGGTATACTCCAACAACATAGAGACAAGCAGGAAGAGTCAACCCTAACATCTCCTGCCTATCCAATTAGAGATGGTAGCAATTTGTGGTAGTTTGGGTTCTTCTAGATGGATATAAGCTCCACATAGGTGACCATCCGAGAGCAACAATTGAAGGGAAATTTCATAAGAATAGTAGTGGTTTGCGTCATCTTATGCATCATGTTGCCAAAAAAGTGTACCAATTCCCATCCCTCTCATTATTTATTCAAAGTAGAGAGCTCAATGAAATTGCAAAATCGAAATGAAACACCAAGAGTTCCTGCAAAGATATTTGACTCCAGATCTCATAAATATGTAACGTTTTATGAATAGAATAGAATTGTTGAAGTTTTCCATGAAATAAAATTCAATTAAGAATTCTGTATTCACGTATTATTACGAACAATTAAATTTATTGCCATATGGATGAACCCTGAATACGTCACACAAAAAACAGAGGAGGGTTTTGTTGAATAATCATTTCGTATTTTCAGTAGGTGAAATTGAATATATTCCACAATTGTGCTCAAGCTTCAGTTTTGGTATGTAATGAAAATATGAAAGTGTCTATTATTCATATATAAACCATAATGTTTTTTTCAACTATGGAAACAATGATTTAGTCATGATAATCGTTCAACTGGAAATCGAATAAATATTGAACAATTACATATCCCTTGATAAGCGCCAATAGTATTCGATGTAGATATATTTTGTGAATTGAATTCCAAAATGGAAAATACTCAGTTACCAATTGAAATTAATCACAGACTTCGGGTAATCGAATATTCTCCGTTTCCCCAATTGAATGACTGGGGAGATTGAATGGTATTGATACCTGAATATGTCATCAATCTGTTATTTCTGGGTTTACAGAAAACGTCTATCAAAGTATTATAAAAAAATATTGAAGTGTGTTTCCAACCATTCTTATCTAGATGATGGAATGTTCGTTCATTCATATTCCATTGCTTGATGATGAGGCTAAAACACCATTCTTTATTGTTTCATTATCGCTCTATTGATGTGATGAACTCATACTTAGACACGACTCTTCAAATTCAAAACAAAACTAGATGATGATTCCTGAATTTGAACGATTGTCAATAGAATGCTTTACATTATACCTTACTTGTAATGGGACCATTCCTTCCACACTATAATAACTAGGCACTCGACAATATTATATTGATATTGTCAGGAATATGCCCTCCAAAGCTGATCGACCAAAATTCTCCTGATCAGAGTTTGCACGGTCATATGTTTATCATACTCATTTTGTTTGAATGTGATTAAACCTCGAATTATTTGGATTGGATCACATCGGACAATGTGTGTTTGATATAAAGAGTGTTGCTTGCACTATCGTTGGATTAGAAGTTGAAAATCATTTTAGGAATAACCTAATTATGTCTTGAGTATAGTGATACATCAAGTACAAGATGCAGACCTAACTGCTGAGCTGCCCCGTTGGCAGTATTGTAAATATAGTTATAGGTGAAAATATAGTTATTGTATATATTGTGTTGATAAATATTGTATGAAGGTTTTCCGATTCATCATCTGGTTATCACCAAAGTTATCCTGAGCTACCAACCCTCTTTTAAGGCCCATTAGGCGATATAGTTATGACATATGGTGGAGGCGCCTAGTTTTCGATTTCAGAGGTTTATTCTTCATAATAAATATCATTGATGTACCGCGAGCTAGTTTTTTTTTCAAAAATTCCAAATGTGTTTCTAATTTTCATAAAATTTTGATGATAGCCAGATGATGGAATGAATTCTAGGGTGAATAATTTAGATGGAAATTTTTTTGTTGTGTATAATGCAATTTAATAATTTTTTTTGGCCTTGATTTTAAATAATTTGGGCTTATTCTTCATGAATTTTCATGAGATTGCTTTATAAATTTTTCAAAAATATGTTTTTGAAACCAATTTAATTTGTTTTGAGATCCTATAATTATTACAGGAGTTTCATATATAATTCTATAGTGGTAAACTTTATTATAGCCATAGGAGATTTTTGTTTTGATTGAAAGAATGATAACTTCTTAAATTAATTTTGATTTCCACTAGGCAACTTGAAAATTTGGATAATATCACTGCAATCCATGACTGGAATGTTCCAATTCTTTCTTAAGTTTATGTAAATTCATTCTTCGTATTGGGTAGGCTTTGGTCCTATTTAAGAATCTTTTGTCGGAGAGAAAAATATATTTGGTGTTTTGCAAGCTTCATCTCCGATGTTAGAATTTGTTGGTGGGAAAAAATTTAATGAGCTTTGAAATTATTCCTCAGGATTTGGATTTCATAATATATAAGTTGGTTATGTTGTTTTTTCACGTGTTATTTTTAAGTTTCTCTTTCATTCTACTGAAACATGATTTTTCAGCATAATTATATTTGTTAACACATTAGATTCGAATAGACACCAGGCAAGTAAGATCATTAATTCTTTCGCATATGGAACTAAGATGATTTTTGAAAAATAATCAATAAGGAGTATTTCAGTGAGCCTATGAAATAAATGAATATAAAGATAGTTAGATGAATTTTTGATCATATTGAAATGGGTAATATTAGTTGTGGTATGTTCAATATGTAAAAGTTTAAGAAATTTTTATTTGTTCTAAATTCAGGAGTAATTTTGGGAGCATAGAAGATAATAAGATTACCTCATGGCTAATATTTGAATATTTTGTCGTTAAAAAAAATGTTAAATGTGTTTCGAGTGAGCGACTTAGGTATTATATGGAATATCTCGTGAGATTTCATGATGTCTGTTCGAAGAAGAATACACGGAATGAAAAAAGGCTTGGAAGACGTGTCCAAGAAGAGACATGAAAGGCCACTTCTTGGAGATATATGTTTATGCTTGATCTTCCAGTTTTCATCGTCATAGCCAGGAAAATATTTGTTTCGGAGCTCACTGAGGCAGTATTACCTCTTGAGTAATCTGCTTATATGCAGGCATTTTTGAGAAAAACTAATGATTTTCTCTATTTTGAGCTCAAATTATAATTATATGAGCTCGAAATATATTTGACGGGAATTATCACGTTTACGAGATGAAATAGGCAATGTTCATATAGTCCGCGAAATAATTTGTTTCGAAGTAACTAGGGCAGTATTACATGGGAGGTAATTTGCATGCCTCCGTCTAATTTTGAGTATCATTGCAAGATGCAATGACTATTTATGGAAATCCTTTATTGCGTTAAGTTTCAATTCAATGTAGGAAAACATTTTTGCAAATTTTATTGAAAAGCAGGAAAAGCAGGAAACGACAATAATATCGGTTTATACTTTGAATGTAGTCAATCCTTCCAATAATTTAATTTGTTAGTTGTGCCACAGCGTTCCATTTTGGGCCTTTTTCATAATTGATAAATTGACTGCCAAATTGTTTCAAATCATTGGAATCATGATAATGAAATAACTTCAAAATCTGTGGTTAAGAAAGTATTGATTAATATCATAGGTATACTATCGGGAAGCTTAGTAACCAGGTAAAAAAATAATGACCTCCGTTTTGATGTGGGGATTTTTTTTTCTGGGAAATCCTATACCTGAATGTACTCATTATTGCTCAACCTGATCAGTCCATTTTCTTTTCTATCTGTCATCACCACCAAAAATGTGGAAAAAGGGTCATTTGCTATTGGGAGTTTCCTGGAAAAAAAATAATTTTAATGCTTAGAAATGAGTAATAGTAGTACATTTTCAAGGTCAAGTTATCTTATATAATCAATTCTTCTCAATTATATTGTCAAAAAATAAATTATTTTTGAAAGTGGCAAAATTGCTTTTTCAATTATTTGATGACTAATTGTCCAAACTGAAATTTTCTACTAATCTGAACTTATCCTGATTCATTGGTAGCTCTTGTCGATTTTTTTTTGAGGGTGGGTAGATGGCGGAGAGGACGGGGGTAGATGACATTGAGTTATCGAATATGATAGCCAACTAATTGGAGTTAACGCAATAACTGGCTGGGCATGTCTCTACAAATCAGGTGCAAGGGTGTTAGGAATGTGTGGATATTTCTGCTGTAATATGGTTTTTGTCATACGCAAGGCATCAGGCAGAACTTTCACTAGCCGTATTCAGATATGGCAAATAATTCGACGTGGCTGTTGCTAGACCAGTTTGAGAAGTTTATTTTTTGCTTTAATTTAGTAAAGTGGGTGGTATATTTGTATGCTCACTTGTATGCTCAGCTGTGTTTAAAAGTTTCGTGTTGGAACGAAGTTCGTCTACGCAGCTTGCGGTTGGTGCTGACTGATAGAAATCGTCACGTAAGAAAAAAGCGTTATGCCTCCTCCATGCGACTTTCTCTTTCTCTCTCTGTCTATCTTTCCATTATATACGAGAATGTGTGACAACTACACTTGGTCCTGTCAGAATTAAATATCAACGCATTCAATTCCTATATAGGGAGGTAAGAAATTCAAAAGTAATGGAATAAGAGATTCTGAACTCACTACATACAGTGATTTGATATTTGAATTCAAATATATCTTTTTCAGCATGTTAGGAAGCCTCAGTTTTTCATGTAAGGTGATGAATAATTCAATAGTGTCATTTTGTAGTTGGCAGAGCTCCAATGTTCTCCGCGAATTTCGTGAAATTCAGTAGTTCAGTGTGCCGTATAAACTCCTTCGTTAACTTAAAAACAATAAAACCCTCAATAACCACCGAGTACGGAAATTTCGACCGTATTGGTTCGCCATAGTGGAAAAGTGAGGTTATGATTTCAAATCACAAGAAAGTGAAAACAGTTTTGCCTACAAAAAGTGAAAGTACACAAAAACACAGCTAATTGCTGGAAAAGTTCAATAAATGACCCTCTAATAGAAGAATCGAGCGATGGAGGTGCAGTCGCAACAAAAGCGGGATAAATTGTAAAATAGCAAATGGATCACCAGTAACAGAAACCGCGAAAAATAGTTATTTCACCAAACCACCAACTGATAAAAAAGTGTGTTGGAAAACTCGGAAAAAGTGAAATCGCCAGCTGTTGGGTACTTGAGCGATGAACTCAGAAAGTGCGATATAGTGTATAATTTTTCTCCAAGTGAAGCCGGAAAAACTCAAAAAATGCAATGATTTCATTTCTGAACATAGTGAAAGGGTGAAGAAGAGTAATATTAACCTAATAAAGACAATGGAGAGCCAGGCGAGGTTAGCGCAGGTATGAAAAAACTAAAAAAGTTCAAACACTCAGTGAAACAAAACAAAAAAAAGTGGTGAGTGTAACCCATCAAAATGTGGGAAGTGGAAAGGAAGGTGGAAAGGGGGGGTGAGAAAAAACCTCTGTCCCGAAGAAAATAAAATTCAATGTGAGAAAGTAATGTGGAACAATGGTATAGTATTTGTTGGTATAACGTGACGATTTCTATCAGTCAACACATACCGCAAGCCGCGTAATGGAACTTCGTTTGTGTCGAGGGTTTGCCGACCGTACACGTTTTTTTTTTATGTTTCCTTTTATCTAGGTCGGTAGGTACTTGCAGATCTTTTCGAAAATAATTGAATTCGTTTTATTTTGGTTTATTAAGTTTATTGTAGTTCACGAGTATATATTTATATGATTATTGTACTTGCTTTTGTAAGAAAAAAATGCTTATAGATTTTCTTATGGTGTTCGCTCGTTACTTTGGTGGGTACTCACCTACCAAAACAAATAAAGGTTGTCTAAAAAACTTTTTAACGAAAAATTAAACCTACGAAATAGGGAACTGAAAAGTAAAGAATGAAATAAACCTTTTTAGTGTCAATAACTAAGCTCCTAAGGCGTAAAATGATGGCATCGAGTTGCGCGGTGACATTCTGATAATTTTTTTGCCGACTCAAAATTAGTTACCTACATTAGTTTAGGAGCTTAGTTATTGAGACTAAGAAGGTTTATTTTATTCTTTACTTTTCAGTTCCGTATTTCGTCGGTATAATTTGTTGTTAAAAAGTTTTTATTTTTCAATTTTTTGTAGCTGAAATCCACTTATTACTACCTACTTGTTTTTTGATTACTTCCAAAATACTTACTTACCCACCTCACTTCAACTATTACCAGTTAAATAATATGATTATCTACTTTTACTATTTGTTGTACTATACATTATTTTTGTTGTTCTGGTTAGTTTATTTCATTACTTTGTATATCATTCCATCCTCTCATGAAATATAAAGATTGTGACGGATCTAGGAGAACAAAAATAATGACAATAGCGATCTGTCGTTGTCAACTACATATGTGTGCCAATGTTCACAGGTGAAAAATCAATTATCCCCTATTTTTCTACCCGTAAGGGTTGATGAATCCAAATATGATCAATTATATAAAAAAGAAGAAGAAAAAAAATAAGATATCAGTACAAAGTTATGCCTGATAGAATCGGTTAACGGACCAGAATTCAGAGGGTGAGTGATCCATATCCTTCATTTTGCTACCCTTAGGGGTGGATTTCATCCTTTCAATTCGAATGGGACCAACTTCTAAGTACACACTATCCACTGAAGAGAGAATTATCGGAATCAGACGTCTCAGTAGAAAGTTGAGCGTGGTCAAACATAAAAAAAATTGAAAAATATACGCGTCTACTAGAGAATCTCCTCCCTTTTGGTTTCGTCGGTTATCAATGTTTAAGAGTCAGTATTGTAATTTACATGATTATTCAAAAAATGTACGTGTGTATTCCTATCCTAATTGATAAACTAATGCTTGACTTTTGTTGTGTTTCGTCTGTGTAACTTTAGTATAGAACTATACTATAAGCATGCAGGATTTATTGAGGAACTTTCAAACTGAAAGGGCTCCTTGTGCTGCCCACTTGCAGATCACTTACAGCATTGTCAATATCCGAAACTTCAAAATTAGGAAGGGGTAAGGTGATATTGGGTTAATTGAAACAAAATCACAAAGTAAATCTTTCTGTTAGTTAATTTTACAACATTCCCCTTTATCGCTGGTTACGCGCTATCAGTGCTATCAACACCGCAAGAACTTTTGAAATGTTCAAAACTGCGCATAGTTTGAAACGTTTTTATCACACCTGGTACTTCATCGATTCAGCAGCAAGTACAATATATTACATCGAAACCCAGGATAAGCACATGAGCATACACGGTCTCTGTAAATTATCCTATTTATTGACGTCCTCGATAGGTAGTATTTCTAGGAAACCCACCCAGTACATGGAGTTGATTGAAAGGTAGTAAAACTGCAAAGGAAAAACTTCAACTCAATTAAAAATGAGGAACAAAGAGTATTTTCAGAAAGAGGGAAAGACTTTTTTCCATAAGTCACAATAAATCCCATAATACTTCGAGGCACAGAGTAAGTGCAAGGTCCACTATCAGCTTTCTAGGACGAAAACAGCATTCATTAACATGGAAGTCATCACAACAGATCTTTACTTCTTTCTATGCGTATAAGTCCGCATGGAAATACTTCGACATTTTCCTGTAATACACTAGTTTTTCTGATCAGATTTCACGTAATTGTATGCATACATTCAGATTCAAATAGACCTTTATAACGTACTGTGAAATTGTTCCCAATTTGGACAGAATTCGATTGTTATCCTGTTAATTGGCAGGGACAAACGTCTGCCATAATCACATTATATCGATCGTTGTAACTGGAACAACTATCGGCCTGCGGTAATGATTTCAGTGACCTGCGATTGTATCTGAATTCTCCTAGAATGTCACAAATTCACATTCGTCTGACTGTCTCTACCTATTATGTTTCCGCTTCAGTTTGAATTTGGCTGATAACTGGTTGGAGGCACTAGTACGATGAAACGATTAAGTAATGTGGGTGAGATGGTAACACGTTCATATACTCGAAGGCAACATTATTTTATTATATTGTATATTCAATTTCATTCTTGTCCAGGCTCATTTTGATGAGTTGCATTATCATATTCAGGTTCATTATTGGTCTTCCTGTTTACATCGTTGAAATCCAATTGCTTGCAAACATCGCTGAACATAATCAAAAGCTTGTGCGCTGTAAAGGGGTCTCTCCCCCTACTATCAAACTTTGGCGCCTTTCACTGTTTTCGGTTTAACCTCGGGCGCCACCTTTTGGTTTATAGTGGAGAAGGCCACTTTTGCTCCGGGCAGTCTCAGTGGAGAAAACCACTCCAGGGGTCAGTATAGTCGTGACAATGTAACGGGGCCAGCAAGGCAGGCTTTGATTGCCTTTAACCTAGGTGGCAACTGTGCCCTAAGTGCTTAAATTCCACTCAAGATTGTCAATGAAAGAATACCCTAGAAACAGGATAAACAGGTATATTGATAAAAGAGAAACAGGCAGGGCGGCTGACGTCAGCCTCAAGTTATCACAACAAATAAACAACTGGCAAGCACTTTATACAGAGAAAAAGCGGGGAGGGTGTTTTCAAGCAGGCGGGGTAAATTTAGCAACCAAAAAGCTCATGCGATGGGGGGGAGGGGGCGGGGGGTATCGTACGAACTCGTATGCAGAAATTACCAGTGCAGCATTGAAATGAATATGTGCCTCTTACGGCTATGGTTTGATCATGCGCACATCGCACCTGTGGTACTTACAAATATTTCCGATATCTTTTACCTGAGATAACATATTTACCCAAACTCCAATCTCAGTGCTTCGGCAAGCTGGTCGGCAAGAGTCGTGATGGTAGTGGACTGCTTCGGTATTTGGCTCACATTCTGGATACTAGTGGTCGGACGCGTGACTGCTTCTGCTAGGCTCGGCAAGCTAATGAATTTTTGAAATACTTTGAAACGAAACTACAGTCGGGTTCCCACTTTTTGCGGATTCCTCTCGACCGAATTATAGGCGCGCGCCGTTTTGTGGTTTTGTGGACTCTGTCGATCGAGATACAAATTATATTTTTCCAGTATAATTACCCAGCTTGTAAAAATTATCCTTGCTATCAATCCATGTGGTGTGACGTCGGCCGGATGACGTCAGCTCGCAGCGTGCGCTTTTGTCCCGACCGTACTGTTGTCTCTGGCTTCTAGCGGATGACTGAAGGTGCTGGGCTCACAGCATAATTACCTAGCTTGTAAAATTCTCCTAGGTAGCAATCCACGTGATGTGACGTCAGTCGGATGACGTCAGATGGCTGCGGCCGCTTTTGTCTCGAACGAACTGATTTCTCTGGCTTCTATCGGATGACGGAATTCTCTCGACGGCGTTTGTACCTAGCCCAGCTGGCTCGATGAAAATGTTTCGTCTACGGAGGGTGTTCAGTCTATTTATTGGGGTAGGTGTAATCCACGGATTTATCACGAACACGAATGGTATTTCTATACCTATTATTACCGTCAAGATGAATTCAAATCCATACATGGAGCTTTTGGTTGATTAATATAGCGGAAAAATAGTAACTTCGTTACAGCGCAAAGGAAGGACTGAATGTTAATCCAAGCAAAACAGTGCTGGTTTCATTCACAAGGATGCGAAAATACAAAGTGAAAGCCCCAACTCTGAATGGAACACAGCTAACTTTTTGCAAAGAAGTCAAATATTTGGAAGTTATAATCAACCAAAGGCTAAGACTGCACCAGGAATCAAATTCGGAGGCTGGAAATCTGATTGGATATCTAAAGAATCTGAGAAATATTCCCCTAGAATCCAGATACAAGCCTTCAGATATCATGCCAGCTAGACAGGACTATGAATTGAACTATGAAGTTGTCATAAACAACCACCATATATTCAAAACGAACGGGCCCCAACTAGAAGGGAATGCAAACTAATGATTATGCTACCTTAGCACGGTCAAAATACCACGACCATACAAATACTCAGTGGGCAGGCCAGACCTTAAATTGTAATCAACAGGACATGTTTTCAATGAACAGGTGAAAATAATTTATCGAATTCCTTTACTTAACCTGAATGAAAAAAATATATAACATGAAATTATACTAATTTTATCATTATTACCTGATCCTTTCAAATGAAATCAAAATTTTAATAAAAAAACATTTCTTCAACGTATATCTCACTGTTTTTCCTGAAACCAAGGAAAAAAATTCTCGAAATCGTTTCAGAAAAATAATAGCTCAATGTTTATAAATGTTATTACCAAAACACTGACTGAAAACAACCGAATATCGAATATCCTGTTGCAATATGAACAAAATCCGATTTTATACTATATTATACCCATCAAAAGTAAGTAAAAATACAAATAGTATCATAACTTTTTGTAATACATATAGACCCTAGATTAGATCTGTTTTTTCTTCTCTCACTAAAATTAGAGACGATAACATTTGCTTCTGATTGATATTATACATCACCAGTGACGTCATTGGAGTACAACCATAGTTGTTATCGATTGCAGTTAATAGCGGTGGACGTGAAAATATTAGTATTTTCAGCAGCGGTTAAGTTGATAATGTCTTAGTGAACACTGAAAAAATGCATTCTATTCGACATCATACAGTGAATAAGGTTTTAATCACTTCCTTTTATTTTCCAAAGTTTTGCTGCACTAGGGTTAAGGCTGATCTATAATTGATTTTTCAGTCTCTAATGTCTTTATGCGTTATGAACGTCATCAGCTAGAGCTCCCTCATTATTTTGTTTGATCTGGGAAGGCTGCTTTGACTTCAAATCGAATACAAAAATGTATTACAATACAATTAACTCACAAAATTGATTTGGAATTCAGAAGAAGTTTTCAATCATAGTTTGTATTTCAGTTTCAATTCTAATTATACATATTTGCTTGAGAAAAAATATTTATGAAAATTTTTCTGTTGCTGAAATAATTGTTGTTGATTTCTAATTTGGAAACTTCCTTTGTACGAAATGGAGAGGAAAAAACTTCTACCCTTTTGTATTATCTTCTTAATGATGGAATACTTTTTAATCGACGAAACCAAAAAGGAGGAGGTTCTCTAGTCGACCCTTATTTTTTTTTCCATAACTTTTGGCTGAGGCGTCCGATTCCGATGACTCTTTTTTCAGTAGATAGGGTGTACTTCGAAGGTGGTCCCAATTGTATTCAAAAGATAAAATCCTTCCCTAAGGGTAGCAAAATGAAGGATATTGATCACTCACCCTCTGAATTCTGGTCCGTTAACCGATTCTATCAGGCATTACTTTGTACTGGGTGAATTTGGATGATTCTTTTTTCAATAGATGGGGTATACCTCATATTTAGATTTCGAATGGAATTATATACCCTTACGGGTAGAAAAATAGGGGATAATTGATTTTTCACTTATGAACATTGGCACACACATACGTAGTTGACAATGACAGATCGCTACTGACATTATTTCTGTACCACATCCGTCAAAACCATTATATCATATGAGAGGATGGAATGATATACAAAGTAATGAAATGAACTCACCAGAACAACAAAATTTATATTACAACAAATAGTGAAAGTAGATAATCATATTATTTAACTGGTAATAGTTGAAGTGAGGTGGGTAAGTAAGTATTTTGGAAGTGATTAAAAAACAAGTAGGTAGTAATCAGTATATTTTAGCCATAAAAAATTGAAAAATAAAAACCTTTTAACAAAAAATTAAACCGACGAACTACGGAACTGAAAAGTAAAAAATAAAATAAACCTTCCTAGTCTCAGTAACTAAGCTCCTTATAAGTAACTAATTTTGAGTCGGCGCCAAACAAACAATCAACGAACATCATTAAATTACCTCAAAAAAATGATCAGAATGTCACCGCGCAACTCGATGCCATCATTTTACGCCTTACCTAATTCATTTGCTTGTTTGTTTGGCGCCGACTCAGAATTAGTTACTTACATTAGTATAGGAGCTTAGTTACTGAGACTAGGAAGGTTTATTTTATTTTTTACTTTTCAGTTCCGTATTTCGTCGGTTTAATTTTTTGTTAAAAAGTTTTTATTCATGGTCAATGTCCTAGAATTTGGGGATATTCGCAAATTCATTTGCAGTGAAAGGTGCTTCAAAAACGAAGAAGGTATTCAAGTACCTTTTTTCGCAATGAAATATAAACAAAACTAATTTCACCATTTATGTTCACTTTAACTCCTAATGCAACTCCTACGTAAATTTCGAACTAACAAATATTACTTCATCGAGAATTAGTGTATTGAATGGATTTTCATTCATCATTTAGCTTTCATTCAAATGAAAATAACAATAACCTGGACAACTTCTCAGAAATATAACATAGCAAGATACCTGCAGCATTCAGTGATATGATATGAAAATTGTGAATATATTGCACTCACTAATTCAATAAGATTATGTAGTTTAATATGATTTTGTCTGCGTCGTCGAGTTACTAGTCAGAAAATATATTCAGAAAAGTGCAACTTCCATTGTAATAACAATAATTGCAGCTAAGACAGACAGGCTGTTCTTATTTTTAGCACTGTACATGGCCACTCCACTGAATGAATATGATCTCATTATTAATTCAGAAACCCTTGATATAAGCCATCCTTCACAACCGTTATTTCATTTCCAGAATGGCATATCTATTTTAAATTCACATCGGTGGGTAGGTTACACGTGAAGACAACAAAATTAGTTATACGACAAATGAATAATACAATTCAATCAACTCAACCCACTCTGCAACTGAGTAAAATATTGTTTATAGTTGAGAATAGTTTAAAAGTACAATACCACATGTGAACGGAACTCATGTATAGTAATCAACTCAGACACACATGTTCTATGTGTTAAAGTATTTTCATCGGTACCGAAGAAAAACTGCGCAAAAACATTCACAGTATCGTAGCACACAAATGATAGATTGCAAAAAATGCAACTGAGTTGCCCAGTGACGTACAATTTGTAGATTTCAAAACTTGTGCACCCGATCCCAATTCCCTTTTTGGATTTCAGGGGTTGTTCACCCCACTGCTCGAAGGTTGAAGTGACTGAGTTGCAGGTAGGTCCACAAAATGTCCCCCTCGGAACTGAACCCGAACTATTCGAGCGTTTTTCCACATCTACGATATTATTACCCAAACTCCCATATCAAGTTTTCGATGGGCCACCCTGTATAAACTCATAACATCACACTATGAAAAACTTAAATATTTCAGACCTTCAGGATCATCATCAGTGGGTGCTTGTCAGGTGTATACAAGGAGAATCCATAAAATGTAGCCAATCACAATGTTTGAAAGGTTTGCATATTCGAAAATATAACGATGAGTGTTGAATGGATAAACAAATAATCCAGTAGGTATGTCATTCCAACATATCTCATTATGTCAATGTATAGAAAAAGGAATTATGTACATTCCTTGGCAAGATAGTTGGCCAACACTGTATGTTCTAAAAGCATTTCTTCTCGATAACGCCATTGTATTGAGATTTTTTCGGAATGCTTTTCATTAAAACCTTCCATATTCTGTGCTACCTCAAAGCTTATATTTTTCACAATAGTAGGCTTCAGAGAAATGATTGAAATACCCCCATCTTTTATGATCGCGGTCTCAAATTACAGTGGCAGAACAACGATTATGCAGTGTTTCACTAATGAAATTTCCCCGTCGTGTTTTTATAAAACTGGAAATTCATTATTCAGCATCCATGAAACACTTTAAAAGCGGCAGTTGCTCATTATTTGAGTTCGTTAGGATTAGGGGTGGATTAATTTCATTCCAGTTCTTTTCAACTTAGTCAATTCATTTTTTCCCCGAATATCCACTTCATAATTAGAGAAGTGAGTAGTATACACTTTCGAACAGCAATAGAATGAGAAAATTGATATACTGAGTCAATATAAAAAACGTGACAATGAAAAAAATGCTGCACTATAATTTTCCGACATCCACTACGCGTTTTGTTATAAAATGTAATAATTTCTGATAGCATTTTTCCTTCACTTTTAGGATCTATTGTATAATCGTGATGTAGTGATGATGGAAGGACAACATTTTTACCCCATTTCAGAATGTAGGAAACTAATGTGTAGTATTTCTGGAATGCAAATATTGAAGACCGGAGTGGCTGTGTTTTATCTTCAGTCAAGAACGTTAGAGCAATCACTATTCTGTTATTTCCAAGGGTTCCTACTGCTGTTAACCTATGCACCTCTCGTAACATTTTCATAGCAGGGTAATTACTATACTTGTTGTCAAATGTTACATTACGATTGACTCCAGTTACAGCAGCAACCAATATATCGCTTATATCTATTAGAATAGAATAGAATATAATTTTATTTAGCATCATTAGCTATTATATAACAATACATAAATATTACAGTTGATATCATTACACATAAACGATACAACCTATACATTGAAATACATTTTTCTTAACCTTGTTTTAAAAATTTTTACATTTGCTGATGTCTTAACCAACAGAGGTAGATCATTATATATTCTCAAACCTTCGACGAAGAGGGTTTTTTCCAAAGCATTTGTATTGAAGCCTTGTATGTGGAACTGGTCATTGAACCTCGAATTATAATGTATCATATCTGCCCTTTTGATAATATATTCTTGCAAGTAAGAAGGAGCTTTCTTATCAACAATTTCAACAATTAATACTCATGCTGCCTCTATAATCAGTTGGGAAATATTAAAGAATTCCAGCTTGAGGTATTGCTGATATTATACACACCGTCCGGTTGAAAATCTGCATTAATTTTTTTATTTGCCACGAGGAATGTGCGAGCATTTACAAGAGCATACATTTTCATTCTATACTTTGCAGGTTCGTTCGGCCAAAAAGAACAACCTCTGCGAAAGTTTTTCATCCATGTATTGTCCTGGTGAGTATACTTGTTGACAAATAGTAAGAAATACCGGTTTAACAGTAGCTTACTGGCCAATTCGTTGCCTCATTTGTCTAATATTCACGTTTATCAAAACGTAAACAAGTGAAAGAAATGAAAATCGATAAAAATTCGGAATATTTCTATCCCTCCTCCATCAGTTCTCCATAAATATTTGAGATAGCGATGACTACTTTTTCACAGTATGCCTAATGAAGCTTCCATCCCTGTAGAATTTATTTCGCCACACCTTCTGTGATTTTTGTAATTGTCTGATTTTTAACCAATAACTAGGTTATTCTCATCTTGCCTAATGATTTAATATGTAACGGGTTCATTTTCCATTTATCTCCATCGTCTTCAGCAGAATCACTTCCGTTATCTACAAAATCGTCATCAGAATCTCTCTCAACAATATTCCATAAATTTTGTAGACACTTTCATTATTTTTGTATCTTCCTGCCAAAAAATTATAATAATTAATATTGAAATGAAAATAAAATTGTTGTATCGAAAATCGTATCAAGAACCGACGTGGGGTGTGGAATAACCTCCTGACAGGTCTTAACTCACATCACAGTTGATTTCATACCATTCCAAACATCAATGTGTTCTAGGAAGCTGTTGACAACCAACATTACGTGGACTCAGAAATAAGAGAATATTGATTTTGAAAATCTCGGCTTGTCAAACTCCACGTAGCTGACAAAGGGTTAAATATATATATGATTATTATACTGCGACATCAGATCATCAGAATGGACCAGCTCACTTTGAAAAATCAATATAATTTGAACTCTATGAAAATTCTTCATGTGTGTGTCATGAGTACAATTTTCATCATACAAAAGTATTCCTTCCAACTCGTATTTCATCATTTCAAACAACCCCGCACGAAAACATGGGAAATTAGCTCATTATGTTATAGTAGGATGGCTGGAAAAAAGTGTGAGTTCAAATGATTCTGTATGTTAAGTTTCTGAGATAAAAGCGCCAAAGTTCGTAAAACGTCTTATTGGGGTAGGATTGACAAAGAAAACACCTGTTCTTCAGTCGAAATAAGACAAAGTTAGGATGAAAATGTATTGATCGGAACTCATAAACATGTTCAATTATAATTTTATTGGTGAAAGTACTCCAGGGTGTATACGGGGCATGTTAAAAAAAAATCGTATTTTTTTTCCAGCACTATTTCAAAACCAACAAGTTATATTTTGTTAATATATCATAGTTTCAGTCTATTGTAGGCGAAAAAACCTGTTTTGTTTCTTAATGACTCTCTCTGTTTGAAATATTTTTTTTTTTTTATTTTCGAGTATACCCATACTGAAAACAATGACAGATCGTTTTTATTCAAAAAAAAGGAATTATTTGCTACTGCCCATTGGATGAAAGATAGAGTAACATTCTGATGAACTCAACTGTTCAATATTACCTTTCATTTAGATAAAGGGTGCGTTCAATTTTTTTTAGGTCATTTACTATGTTTTTATTGAATATCTAGAAAACTATCCTTAATTTGGACCATATTTTTTTTATGTATACGATATTTATCAATTTGTATGTTGCGTTTCTAGATATGCATTTTTGAGTTTACGGTATCACGATATATAGGGTAACCTATCGATTTAACAAAATTTTATGGACACTTTCGACACATTCAATTCTATTATATAACTTTTCGAAATCAATCATTTGACTATAAACATCACAAACCACACTCAACAACAAGTTGGAACTCAACAGTATGGACTAAAAAAAAAAATTTAATTATAAATAACGACTTCTAACATAAAAAGTCATTTAATGTTAATGGAAATCATATTACACTATGAAGATTTCCACTACTTGAGGGTTCACTGAAGCACGACGCGTGTTTTGCTATACAATAGCTTCATCAGATTCATTTCGATTTATTATATTATAATTTTTAGGAGTCGTTATTTATAATTCGATTTTTTTTTTCAGTCTATACTGTTGAGTTCCAAATTGTTGTTGAGTGTGGTTTGTGTTGTTTATAGTATCAAATAATTGATTTCGTATAGTTCTATAATATAATTGTTTGTGTCGAAAAGGCTCCATAAAATTTTGTTGAACCGATAAGTTACTTCATATATCGTAATACCGTAAACTTCAAAAATGCATTTCTAGAAACACAACATACAAAGTTGATAAAACTATCGTATAGATAGGTCAACATTTTCAAAATACTGTGAGTAAAATATGTTTAAATTAACGGAACAGTTTTCTATATATTCAATAAAAACTTTGTAAATTACCTAAAAAAATGTAACGCACCCTTTATCTAAATGAAAGGTTATATTGAACAATTGAGTTCATCAGAATATTACCCTTTATTCTATTCAATGGGCAGTAGCAATTAGTTCCTTTTTTTGTAATCAAAAACGATCTGTCAATTGTTTTCAGTATAGGGGTATACTCGAAAATTAAAAAAAAATCATTAAAAATAAAACACTTTTTGCCTACAATAGACTGAAACTATGATATCTCAACAAAATATAACTTGTTGGTTTTGAAATAGTGCTGGAAAAAAAATCCGGAAAAACTATTTTTTTTACTATGCCCGTATACACCCTAATGAACTATCATCAATGAGATATAATTGAACATGTTTATAAGTTCCGATGAATACATGTTCATCCTCACTTTCTTTATTCGACTAAAAAAAACTTTTTTCTTTGTCAATCCTACCCCAATACGACGTTTTTACGAACTTCGCCGCTTACATCTCAGAAACTAAACATACAATAGTATATTGTATAACGAGCACGGAATGACATACATTTCCTACGAGTATGAAAGTTTGCAGCACGAGCTGCAAGCGAGTGCTGCAAATCATACGAGTGGAAAATGGTCATTCCGTGCGAGTTTTACACTATACTTTTTCTACGACTGTTATAATATACAGTGTAAGTAAAAAACAACAAACATGAGAAATGTACTTTCATTAATTAATTGAAAAAAATAACGTACTAGGTAAATGTGTTAAGCACCTACTACAATAATCGCGAAAAAATATCTTCCCATTCGTTATCAACAATATTCAATGTTAAATTGGAACAATTATTACAAACAAATTTTGGGGAAATAGAATCCGTTTTTTTAAGGGAAAAGTTGACATTATTAACCTTTTCTGTAACTGATGTCGATGGAAGGTCTGACAACTTATTGATCGACCCTAATATTTTATTGGCTATGTTATTTCGACTAGTCAGGAACTCTTCGATGTAACCCTCAGCTACTGTTGTAGAGCGCCAGCCACCACGGCGTTTCAATGTCGTTATATTTTCGCCACTATCTATCAATATTGTAGCTGAAGATCGACAGAAACTGTGGCCGGTGTATAACACAGGATTCGGGAGTTTTAAGTATGAAGCAATTTGTTTTCCCATATTTCCTATTTTATTTATTCCAATTTTTTAGACAGTGCATTTTCCTTTCTGATAATTCAGAAAGAAATAAGTATCGTTGACATTACTTGCTCGCAGATTCCAATATTTTTTCACAATTCTCCCGTTACAGTAAATTTTCGAGAAGTTTTTGTTTTAGTGTTCGGAATGTGGACCAAAACTGCGGCACCTAAATCTTCTAAATCGTGAATTTTCATTTTGTACATCTTATCTCTCCTACAAGCACCCATAATTCCCATGATAAGTACAACCTGCAATAAAAAAATATAAACAAATTATAATTAATTAACTGATTGTTGTGGAACTTACTTTTGCCACAAGGTATTCGTTGTCTGGGGCTTCTTTGATGAACGTATCAATATCCTCTTTGAAAACTAGGTTTTTGTATCATCGATTTCCTAAATGCTCTCAATTTGAATTACGTATCCCCCATTATTGATCCATCGTTTACGCATAGTGCCCATAAAGATTTAATTTGATATATTTCCAAAGTAAGCCATCAGAACATTCTCTGAACGAGAACTTGTTTTCTGTTCTTTGCACCAGTCCATGAATAGGGTATATGAAACTGTGTAATTTTCTTTAGATTTTTCAGGCACTGAATTTAATGAAGTGTTATGACACTTGGTGGTGTTAAACTTCTTTCACTGTCACTACTTTCCATGCTGAACTAATTTCGAAATACCTTTATAATATCGTTCTGTCAAAGGAATATTGAATTGTCACTTATGTTTGTGATTATATTGTCTGTATGGTTACGGCAATGTTACCTGGTTACGGCGTCTTTTGTTTTATTTACTCCACTCCTCTTTTGTCGTGACGAGATTGCGAAAATTTACCCGTGCGTTTTTCAGGCATTGTGCACTAGTTGCCCAGCAACTAGTGCATAATGAAAAGGAGTATTACAATGTACTACATTCAGAAATCATCATTAAACATACAATGAAAGTATTTTGTGACAGTCGTAAAAAAAAACATTCAAACTTAACTTTTTCCTAATGACCCGTCCCACTATAACATAATAAAATTTCAGCCAATTCGACCGAGAGCCAATTTTCCCAATGTTTTCGTGCAGGGTTCTTTCAATATTGTAATGAAATATGATCAGGAGAATATTGTTTAGGCAATATCGGAATAAGTATCAACCAATGCCGGGCCTGTTTCACGTTGAGAATTGGGGATGACCCCACACGCAATACGAATTTTCATTTCTCTGCTCAGTTCCCACTCTAAGTATCCGCCCCTTCTCGGTTTCCTGTCACGAAATTTGCGAAACATCCGTTTCCTCACGGAAAAAACGCTAATCTCTCGTGATAACGAAATTTTGATGAATTTTTAATTAAAAGCGAAAGGCGACGGCAGAATATTCTGTACAATCTGAGTTATCTCTCTAATTCACTCTACGTTGTGTGTCTATTGTCAGGGTTAGCGTCCATTCATTAAGCACATGAAATGTTATCAGAAATTATGTGCTGCAAAATTAGGCGCTCGAAAATTTAGGGTCTCTGGAAACATTCTTCGTGCCAATGATTTCAGAAAGATAAATCATTTCACTTACAATTTTGAGGGATTATGATTGATGATATTATGTGATAACAGATGATAACTCAATTCTATGATTTGGTCAGAATCTTGCATAGTTTACAATAGGAATACATGGAAATCTGGTCCGGATAGCTGGATACCAGCATGGATTTCTCTGATTCTGATTTCCCACAGTTCTAATAATGAGGAGTACCATTTGCAAATCAATCCACGGAGAGGGCAATTTCCTTGAATCATTGAAAAGAGGCAGAAATAAAATTGAAAAATGAATATGTATTTTTGAAAAACTTGAATCACGCTGTCATTGGAATGTACTTAAAAGTAAGAAGAAAATCAGCATTACTGCCAGCCCGTAAGGCCTTAATATACGATGGCCTATCAGATGGTCAGTTGAGATGGCCCAGCGATGACAACACGGTAGATTTATCCGATAGGAGAATTCACCGTCGCCGCCGTTCCACCAGTAGCTCAATGAAGTAAGTTAGAACTACACATTAGACGAAAAAAAGGTCGGTCAATTGTCGTCGGCGGTAGCTGTGCAGCCGTCGAGTGCCACTGGAGCCGACGAAAATTTTACCGTCGCATTGAACTAGTGGCCTACGTACGGGTGTGGAGTTAGCCACATCCACAAGTACACTGAGAAAAATAAAACCTCAATTATTTTATTATCTACTTTTCCGATTTTTGAGTTGGATTTCTAGTCAGATGTGGGCGTGAATATACTGAAATTTCAAGTTCCAACTGAAGCATTTTTTTTTTAATGTACCAACGTCACAAATGGCTGTGTACACCCTTCTGCTTGTGATATGTTATTGTTATTGGTCTTTCCTTCATCGCTGATAAGACGCTGGAATTCGCCGGGCCGTCGAAGGGGGTGAAATGGAGAAACGATATATTTAGAAAATTCATAGAGGCTACAAATGTTATTATAATTGGTCTCTTCTTCATCTACTACAAATAGAAGATATATGAATTTCATGTTTTAGAAATTCAACCCCTAAAGTGGGAAATGGAGGGTGAAGTATGTATGAGGAGGGTTGTTAGTTTTCGAGTCAGGGTCATAAACTTGGTATTTGAGGATTTGTAAGGGATAAAGAAAACATGTATCAGTGTTTTTATAAATGCAACCTCTAGGGTTTGTGTGGAGGATCCGTTAATTTGGAAGTGAAGGGGCAAAAAAATTGGTATTTGAGGTCTTTGTTACAAATAAAGAAATATGTGATTCAGAATTCTTAGAAATTCCTCCCCTAAAGGGGTGAGTGAATTTGTATAGTCAATAGTCACAAAAAAGACAAAGTTCAACGCGAACTGGTACCAGCTAGTTATAAATATAACAGTTAATAGTTGAAGTAAGGTATTTTGAAAGTATCCAATTAAGTAGGTGTAATTAGTGGATTTTAGCCAAAAAAAAATAAAAAAATAAATACTTCTCAACAAAAAGGTGAGTTGACAAAAGAAGAAACTGAAAAACAAAAAATAAAATCATTCTTTTCATTCTCAAAAACTACGCTCCTGAACTAATACAATTTTGGGTCGGCGCCAAACAAACTAAAAATCAACAAAGATCATTGAATTGCTTCAAAGGATGATCAAAACAAAAAACATGAAATGCAGTGAAATCTGAAGATAACAATTACATTCCAAAATGCGCTCTCTGCACCACCACTCCCTCAACATCGAGTACTGTGTCGCAATTCTCGTGCCTCGATTTGAAGACCACGCCGTGCACCGATACACTAGTAATTCATTGCTTTTGTTTCCGTTGGCGCCGACTCAATTAGTTACTCACTACGCTTAGCCGGCAAATATAGCTATTCATTTCATGCATTATGAATTAAAATTTCCCTTGTATTATCTTGTTTGCTGAATCCGACTCGAACCAATTAGTTACTCAATTGGTTTAGAACTAGTTATAAGATTAGAAAGGTTCATTTTATTTTTAACCGACGAAACCAAAAAGGAGGAGGTTCTCTATTCGACGCATATATATTTTTTTTTGTATGACCACGCCTAACTTTTTACTGAGATGTCCGATTTCGATGACTCTTTTTTCAGTAGATAGGTTGTATTCAAAATCAGTCCCATTCGGATATAAAAAATGGAATACACCCCTAAGGGTAGCAAAATGAAGGATATTGATCACCACCCTCTGAATTCTGGTCCGTTAACCGATTCTATCAGGCATAACTTTGTAATGGGTTCTTCGATTTGGATGATTATTTTTATTAGATAGAGTATACCTCATAGTTGATCATATCAGAATTTCAAATGGAACTATTCACCCTTACGGGTAGAAAAATGGGGGATAATTGATTTTTCACTTGTGAACATTGGCACACATATGTAGTTGACAATGACAGATCGCTACTGTCTTTTTTTGATCTACATCCGTCACAATCATATTCTATGAGAGGATGAATTATATACAAAGTAATGAAATAAACTACCAGAACAACAAATAATTTTTATTACACAAATAGTAAAAGTAGATAATCTTATCTCTGATACCTCTCAACGAGCAGTAATAGAAAATTTCAAATGTTAATTTATATAGGCTATAAATTTTTAATTTCAATCACATATTCATTCCATGGTGAATTAAGTTTATGAAATAGGTGATACAATTGATTGTATAAATGTATATGTCAGAAAATTATTAGATTATCCAGAAACAATACTAATGGACCAAACATTGTGAACATGGTAATCATGTATGATTGTGAATTGTTAACTGAAATTGTTAATTGTTAATTGTAATTATAAATTGTAAATTGTATTGAATCTATGCAATGGGGTTCAATGAATTAAAATTAAAAAAATACATTATTTAACTGGTAATAGTTGAAGTAAGGTGGTAAGTAAGTATTTTGGGAGTAATAAAAAAGTAGGTAGTAATTAGTATATTTCAGCCAAAAAAATGAAAAATAAAAACAAAAAATTAAACCGACGAAATACGGAACTGAAAATAAAAAATAAAATGAGCCTCTTAGTCTCAATAACTGGCTCCTAAACTAATGTAAGTAACTAATTTTGAGTCGGCGCCAAACGAACAATCAACGAAGATCATCAAATTACTTCAAAAAAATTATCGAAATGACACCGCGCAACTCGATGCCATCATTTTACGCCTTACCTAATTCAGTTGCTTGTTTGTTTGGCGCCGACTCAAAATAAGTTACTTAACATTAGTTTAGGAGCTCAGTTGTTGGGACAAAGAAGGTTTATTTTATTTTTGACTTTTCAGTTCCGTATTTCGTCGTTTATTTTTTTGTTAAAAAGTTTTTATTTAGATCCAGTTTATTTTTTCGTCGGTTTAATTTTTTGTTAAAAAGTTTTCATGAAATCAAAAATTTTGATATGAAGATATTTATAGCTGACCTCAAATATACTCGATCAATTTTAGGTAAATCGGATGGTTAATTTCCAAATTTGTCTGCGGTCTGTGACTCATAAAACTCATTCGTTTTTTAAATTTCCAATATTTCTTCAATATTTATCCACTTTATTTGGAGAAGAATAAAAAGTAAAGAGATAATGTACATATTACTGAAGTTATATGAACAATTAAAAGAAAAAAGTCATTTAAAAAAATAAAATAACTATAATATTTGTTTATTTATTTATTTATTTATAAATACACTGTTCTACAGGATAAATCCCAACTACAGAACAGGAATGTAGTCAGGAATAGATTTACATCATAATACAAAACAAAAACATCATGTTGCGAACTCTTACATGCACCATATTATAGATATTCAATTGTTGAACTGTTCGCCAGCACATTCAGGCTAGGACTGAGATCATTAAACGATATAATTATAGAAGAGAGAATAAACTGGAGATAAAAAATATTTTTCCTTCCTTCCATTTTGTTAGGGTAAGTAGATTTTCAATAATTACATATACAGGGTGTTTGTAACAGCTGGAAAGATGAAGGAAAAACAACAAACAATACAAATCGAGAAGTAAAAAAAAGTCAAACAAAAAAATATTTTCTTATGACTCTAAATTGATTGCAAAATATTGTAATATATATTGCTGAGCTGTCCTGTATCAGACTGATAATTGACCGTTGTATTCTTGTTTTTATTGATATGGTACATCTCAACGAATAATTTGCTTTTGTAGTTAGTATCGTGTTCCAGTATTTTAATATTTGCATAATCAAACTAGTGACAGTTTTTTTTGTGGTATTTAACCACCGCGCATAAGTTTTTTCCTAAACGACAATCCCTCTTATGTTGGGTTATACGTTGTTTTAACCACTGTGATGTTTGTCCTACGTAACAGTTTTGACATTCTAGACAAGGAAATTCGTAGGTGACGTTGCTATTGTTTGATATAGGTCCTGTTCCTGACTTCTGAAATAAATTTTTTTTTTATATTTTTGAAAATAGAAATAATTTTTTGGGATCATGCTTTTATGTAAGGAATCTTTATAATTGGACTGTTATAATGTCCGTTGGTCTATCAAACAAGTTAGACTCATTTATTTCATTTTTTAGGATTGGTCTGAGGTAGCTTTTTTTTTCAAAAATGTCGTATAATTTTTTCAAATCTTGTTCATGAAAGAATGATGAAAATCGTGGGTAATTCTATTTTTCACGGTAGTTACTGTGTTGTTTATTCGGTTCATGGAATGATTTGAAAAACAAGACATCAAGATCTTTTTGACATTCTGGGACTACACCAAGGCATATTTAGGACAGTATAACGATTGATTCGTTGAAAATATAAACAGGATGTTCATAAAATCAGATGTGGAATCATCTGCGACTGAAATCAGAAATTTTTTTCGAACCAATCAATAATTTGTTGAGACAGAATATTCCTTCTACTTTGCAACAGAAAATTTGGGTTTCCAAATCCAATATTGAAAATTCACCAGTCCTCCGTTTCAGTTCAATTATTTCAAGAGATCCCCACCCACTTACATCATCACTGTATTCAAATTGAACTGGAGCTATTAACGCTCGACTTGCTAGTCTGAAACAACGAACCTTTGTAATGAGGAAATTCCGAAAGCTGCCCGAACATAAGCTGCAAGAACTCCAAGCGAAGCAATTGATAAGTATATTCCAAACAATTCCCTGGAATCCTGGAAATATTCCTTTGCCTATGAATACTTCATTCTTCCATCATATAATGTGAATCGTCTGGAGTCTGTCTCCTTGGTTATCATGAAAAAATGAAACGGATCCAATTAAATCTGCTATAGACATGATTCCTGATGTAATTTTTTTTGCAATTGAAATATTGACATCGACCGATAGTATAACAGACAAAACTTTTTCCTATTTCACAATTTTGTAGAATTTTATTAACATGATGATAAAAAACATACTGCAAATTTCATCCACCATGGTGTAATTAAGGCTGATTTGGAAGTGAAAGAATTATTCAGAATAAGGAAAAATAACACGGAATTTTACATGAATAAGCTAGTCAAGGCCGAACTTTAAACGAAAATGCGCACAAGTTATATATTTAAAATATACAGACAACGTTAAACGGGACCCCACGCTTTTTTGGAATTTTGTCAACGACAGAAGACAAAATAACACATTCAAAACCTCTTTCTTAATGGATGACAGATGAGTTAATGACAAAAAAATTATTGCAGCAGAATTCGCAAATTACTTTAGCTCAACTTTTGAGAATGACTCGGATTATAACTCAACAGAAATCAATAGAAATACCGAAAATTTTTCAGATAAATTTCATTAAAGCATTCATTTCATCCGAATTACTTTTGACGATGTCGAAAAGGCATTCCAAAAATTAAAAACCAAAAGGTTGTCCGAACCTGATGACGTTCCCTGTTATATCTTCAAAGCATGCAAGGATTCCTCAATATATTCGCTACTCATAATATTTAATAAATCTCTGAAAACTGGATATTTCAGATGAATTCAAGCAAACAAAATAACCCATTTTCAAAAGAGGGGATGAAAATAGCATCATTAATTATCGCCCTATTGCCTTGTTCAACTGCGCAACAGAATTATTCGAGTTCATTTTGCATGAAAAATTGTATGCCAGTTTCAAACACATCAAATCTCCAAATCAGAAAAAAATCGGTGGAAACCAATCTGTTAACATTCACCAACAAACTTACAGAATAATTGGAATGAAATCAACAGGTGGACTGTATTTTCACCGATTTTGCAAAAGCCATTGACAAGGTGAATCACGATATACTATTGGCCAAACTCAAATATTATGGACTGAGCGATTATTTAATTTCGTTTTTTACATCGTTCCCTCAACTGAGACCTCAGTATGTTACATATGGTGGTGAAACATCTCTCGTTTTCCTGGCGGGTCGGGTGTGCCACAGGGCTCGAATTTTGGACCACTTTTTTTTCTCATATTTATTAAGATCTTCCCCTGACTGTCAACTTTGTGCTGATGACTTCAGAATGTACAATTAAATTTCGGATATAAATGACTTTTTCGAACTGCAGAATGACCTAGACCGTATTTCCGCATGGTCCATAAAGAACAATCTACTATTCAATCAGTCGAAATGCTAGGTAATTTCTTCCAGCGAAAAGAGTAAAAATTCACATCATTCCATAAACACTATGCAGAGTTCTACGTTGGAACAAGTTTTGGAAATTACTGATCTTGGTATTCTCTTTCAAAATGATCTCAAATTTGATCGACACATTTTCAATAGAACATAAGAAGCTAGCAAGATATTAGGTTTACTGAAGCGAACCACATCGGACTTTATATGAGCATAATCAGATATCTGATATGGGATCCCGCAAAACAAAACTCAAAACAAGAATCGAGACAATTCAAAATGAATTCATTAAGTTTTGAAGGAACATGGTGTTAGTCTGGGGTTTGTCCCCTATAGCACACGAGGAAATAATTCAGTATAAAAAAACTTGAACTCAGAAGATGTGCAATAAACATAACGATCCTTCACAAACTATTGATTGGTGCACTGGATAGTTCATATCTGCAATTCTCACCATCAGGTCTGCGCCCTCGTCCTATTACCTTTCAAGTAACCAGTAATGGCCCAATAGATAGAATGTGCAAGATATATAACAAACATTGTAATATGATTTCGCATGCGGACTTTTCGATATTCCCATCAAAAAATTCAAAACCGAGATGAGAAAGCAGATAAAAACTTGGTAACACAGCAAAAGAACATCCCTGATTGTACACGCTCACCAACACTGTCGTCATATCCTTGGACGTATTCTTTCATCCTACCTTTTCAATTGGGAACGCGATTTGGTGCGAGGAACCCCACAGTCTGACAATCAGTGGGTCAGTTTGCATTTGTATATGTACTAATGTATGTGAGATACTCCAACAACGTATTGGATGAATGTAATGTTGTCATCCAAACAAAGGCCGAATCACTTGACAAAAAATCTCAAGTTGATGTGGTCTTTACAGATTCCAGTAATAAAACGTTTGATCGGGTATCTCATCATGAATAAGTGCTTGAGAAGCTATCAAACGAAATGAGAAGTAATCCATCGGCCCTGAAAATCATCAGTGCTATAGTAGGGGTGATAGTATGAACCAAATAAATAATAGTTTGAAATAACTAAAAAACACGCTTTTATAGAAAACCAGTCTAAAAAAATTGAAAATAAGAAAAAAATGTATTTTATTTGAACAAAAGCGTGGGGTGCATGGTATCTCCTCGGCCAACAATTACCTGTGACTTAAGACATAGCTTACTTTACTGCCCTAGGTGTGCAATGTATTATATTATTATTGATACCATGCACCCCACGCTTTTTTTTTGAATAAAATACATGTTTTTCTTATTTTCTATATTTTTGGTCTGGTTATCCATAAAAGCGTGTTTTATAGTTTTTTAAACTATTATTTATCTCCTACTTTTCAGTTCGGTTTATTTATAAAAGCGTGTTTTTTTAATTTTTTTGCAAATTAAAAAATGGAATCATCTTATCAAATTAGGTAATGATAATCTCCGACCCCAAAAACCCCCACATACTAATTTTGAAAAGAATCAAATCATAATCACAAAACTCGGCCGCCATTTTGAAGCCGCTATCTTGAATTTTTCAATTTTCACAAAAGAATCATAATATTCAACCCCAAAAACCCCCACATACCAATTTTGAATAGAATCAGACCATAATCACAAAACTCGGCCGCCATTTTGAAGCCGTCATCTTGAATTCTTCAATTTTCACAAAAGAATCATTATATTCGAGCCAAAAACCCCTACATACCAATTTTGAATAGAATCAGACCATAATCACAAAACTCGGCCGCCATTTTAAAGCCGCCATCTTGAATTTCTCAATTTTCACGAAAGAATCATAATATTCACCCCAAAAACCCCCACATACAATTTTGAAAAGAATCAAATCATAATCACAAAACTCGGCCGCCATTTTGAAGCCGCCATCTTGAATTTTTCAATTTTCACGAAAGAATCATAATATTCGACCCCAAAAACCCCCACATACCAATTTTGAATAGAATCAGACCATAATCCCAAAACTCGGCCGCCATTTCGAAGCCGTCATCTTGAATTTTTCACTTTCTACAGAAGAATCATGATATTCGACCCCAAAAATCCCCACATACCAATTTTGAATAGAATCGCCCATAATCACAAAACTCGGCAGCCATTTTGAAGCCGCCATCTTGAATTTCCAATTTTCACGAAAGAATCATAATATTCGACCCCAGAAACCCCCACATACCAATTCTGAATAGAATCGACCATAATCACAAAACTCGGCCGCCATTTTGGAGCCGCCATTTTGAATCCTTCAATTTTCACAAAGAATCATAATATTCGACCCCAAAAACCCCACATACCCATTTTGAATAAAATCAGAGCATAATCACAAAACTCGTACGCCATATTGGAGCCGCCATTTTGTTTTTTTTTTCACACAAAAATTTCTTTATGCATTGTCACCGGAATTATGTACACCTGCCAAATTTCAAATCATTCGGACGTCTGGAAGTGGGTCAAAATCGCGCCCAAAGGAGTCGGTTACAAACAAACAAACATACAAGTGAAGCTAATATAAAGCGTGTAAAAACTGTTCGTGATTACAAGAAAATCTATAATAATCGTTGAACGGAGCAAAAAAAAGGCTTACGATAACTTCATTCTAATTCTGAAAGTAAAAGTAAAGACACATGGCGGCTCATCAATTATGAACGTAACAAGACGCACAATCCAAACAATATTGCATGTGACATAACGCCAAATGAAATCATTGAATATTTTTCATCAGTCGCAGAAAAAAATAATAGAGCAGTTACCTGAATGGAACAGACCACATACGGAATACTTAAAATATTTGTCTGAAATTCCAAATTCCTTTTTTTTTTCATCCAATCGACCACATAGAAGTGCTGAATGCAATAAATCATTCGAAAAACACAAACTGTCTGGATGTCCATAACTTCAACAGTAAGATACTGAAGGAAATAAAATATCATATTGTCCATCCTCTCGTTAGAATATTCAATCTCTGTATCGCTCAAGATATTTTCCACAGTATACTGAAACAAACCAAGCTCATTCCGGTATTCAAAAAAGGTGACATTGATATGCCTGAAAATCATCGACCTATCTCAATCATTCCTTTTATTGGCAAAATCCTTGGAATTATAATTCATTAACGACTTTCAACTTTTTTCGAAACTAATAATATTTTGCATGATAATCAATTTGGTTTTAGACAAAAACGAGGTACAATAGAAGCTGTGAGTAAATTGGTGGGAGACATAGTTGAGAGTCTTGAATTGGGAGAGCGTACAAGTGCAGTCATGTGTGATCTCAGCAAGGCTTTTGACTGGGTCACGCATGATATCTTACTATGCAAACTTGAATATTACGGGGTTAGAGGAATAGCACAAAATCTCTTAAAATCTTATGTAGGCCAACGGAATCAAACTGTGTTTTTTAAAGAAAGTACATTCTCACCAAAACTAATCAATTATGGAGTCCCGCAGGGTTCGGTGCTTGGGCCCCTTCTATTCATTATCTATATAAATGATATATTTTTCAATATAAACCCCTCGAGGTTTATATTATTCGCTGACGATGCAACAATATATCACTCATGTAAAGATATCCATAACCTTAGTACAAATGATAACACAGCGCTCATCAAAATTGATGAGTGGCTAGTTAGTAATATGCTCAACCAAAATGAAAGCAAGTCACACAAACTACTGTTTTCCTCAAATAATAATATAACAAAAGGTGATACTGCTAAATTACTTGGGATAACTCTCGATGATAGATTGAACTGGTCTCCCCATGTCAACTCTTCGTGCAAAAAACTATCGAACCACATTTTCCTTCTACGAAGATTGAAAAAATCAGTAAGCTTCGATGTATTGAGAGTGTCATATTTTGCACTATTCCACTTCCATATGAGTTATGGAGCTTTATTATGAGGTAACTCAACCCACGCTTGACGTGTTTTCATAATGCAAAAAAAAAGCAGTTGGGATAACTGCTGGTGCAAGAATCAGGGACTACCGACAGTATTTATATATCACCGACTAAGGATAATAGCCCTACCGACAGTATTTATATATCAACACTTCCTTGATATACATAAAAACTTAGTCACTTAACACGGTTCATAATAACATACATCAATACAATACCAGAAATAATAATCATCTGTTGAATCCTAGATGTCACCTAGCAGTAACTGCAAGGAACTCTCCCAACCTACGACTCTACAATAAATTACCAGACCATATTAAAAAAATGATGTTTGAGCAATTCAGAACAGCTATAAGAAACCTGTTACTGGGATATGGTTTTTACACAATCGAGGAATACCTAACTACTGTTTCAGTTCATGATACCTTATTTTCACAATTTGTTCCCACCCCTGACAGCTTGTTTGTGTATACTAACAAAACATTATCTGGTTTATATAAAATAACATGTTCATAAAAATATTCAATTACTATATGTAAACTGGTTTATGACCTGCTATTTTATGCTTGTGTTCCCGTTTTCACACTATACGAATGGATATGTCTTCACGTATTATTCATTGTCTTTATAATTGTTTATCTAGACATTATTCTTTTATCTTAATATTTTCGACCGTACATTACCGTCATATCTTCACCTTATTCATCTGTTACTCATTTATTATATTGACTGAAAATTGTATATAATTTGGACCTACCATTAATGTATTGCATGATAAAATAAAAAATCTATATAGCTATCGAGCTTTGGCATATCTACTGATTTTCAGTCGCTACTCAAATCATTCTTGGTTGAACATCAACTCCATTTCGAATATGATGGGATCAACTATTCCTGTTTTACAGCAACAATCGGTGTTCCTCAAGGGTCAAATCTTGGGCTCTTCCTAATCTTTGTAAACGATATCACTTGAAATATTGTCTTCCATAAACTCTTGATTGCTGATGACATGAAAATGAAACTGATTACATTGCATTGCAGGAATATTTGGACTTATTAAACAACTGGTGCTTCCAAAATAGACTGTACCTCAATACTAACAAATGTAAAAGTATGACATTTTCACGTAAAACTTCTCCACTAATGTATGATTATGAGCTCGACGGTAACAATTTAACGCGCATTGTCGAATCGAAGGATTTAGGAGTCATATTTGATCAAAAACTAATGTTTTCCAAACATATTGAACATGTCATTTCCAGCGCAATGAAAAATCTTGGTTATCTCATACGTAACTGTGAAGGAAAGTCGGTCGATTCCATGAAGAAAATGTATTTATCACTAGTTAGGAGTGAATTGGAGTATTGCAGTATTGTTTGGAATCCATCCCATATGAAATATATTAACGCTTTGGATTGCGTCCAAAATAAATTTCTTGAGTTTGTTTATTACAAGAAACACGGGATCTACCTTGGAAGAGGCTATTACTGTGATCTGCTACTACAATCATTCAATCTCATTCCTCTCAGAAAACATCGTGAAGTTCCAGATTTATGCTGTGTACATGAAATCATCAACAACCAAATTGAGAGCTCCACCCTTCTATCTCACATGTTCTTTAATGTTCCACGTATTACATTACGCACATATAATACATTTCATATACCAGTTCCAAACACATTGCATCATTTCCATTCGCCCATATCTACAATGACTAAGAGTGCTAACAATCTCTCCAATATTGATATATTTTCCTGTCCTTTGCACAAATCAAAAAAGAAATATTCAACTTAATTCCTAACTAAGTTCTTTCTAATATATTCTATTCCTTTGGTTTTTATGTATCTCAATTTCTGTTCACCTTTACTGTATGGGCTTAGGCCTGCTGGATGTAATTTATCATAAATAAATATACTATAACTACCTGGTACCAGCGATTTGAACTTCGTTTTTTTTTGTGACGACTATTACAAATTCACTCACCCCTTTGAGGACGGAATATAAAAAAGAAACAAACACATTTCTTCATTTGTAACAAAGACCTCTCTACTTTTTACTTTATTTTTTCCAACAACTTGATATTATTTATATCATCGTATTCCATGTATATATCTGTTAAAAATATAAATAGAGTGACAACAATAAATTCACTCACAAATATTGTTTTATAATAACACATTCTGTGAAAAAAAAAAGATTCCTAAGTTTTTATATTTATTGGTGCAACCAAATAAAAAAAAATAAAAAATTTGTATTATTTTATCATTTTTCATCTTGTGTCCTCCCTAACTTTCAAGTTAGTTTTCAATTAAATTGTACCTGTATAGGCAACATGGACACATAATTTCCGTACATATCAGTAATCATGTAAATATTTCAGTTTTTGTTACCCATTCATCCACATGCTAGAAATATGGATACACTTTGGTTGAGTGGAAGAGCAAACACTTGCATCATCAGGTGGTTTGAACTGTGCCCTTTGACAAGATACCACATAACTATCCACTTTGTAGCTCATAATAGTCTGTAAGAGTAATCTTGTCAATGAAAACAATAACTATTATCATCATTATTATTATTAAGTATCTGAATTCTAATCTCATCAAAAATACGCAATCGGATGTATATGGAAAGTGTGTTATGACTATTCAATTATCATTGGGATTCGACTTACCGTACGGGTATACCCGCCAACGCCAGTGGGGATGCCCCTTACTGTTTCGCGTGCGGAACATTTGAGTCTGAACAGGCATCTTCTCGCTATGACAATATAGGGAAGCAGATCTTAGTGTTCCTCCCTTCTCCTTTACCTCACGAAATTTTACCCAGCCTCGCGGATCTTCTGGGCGAAGATTCATGTACCTATGTATATATTTCATGTTTTGTATCGTTAATTGAAACCTTCCTGGTACCCCAGATATGTAATTTATAGAAAATAAGTCGATTTCGATTTTTGGTTCAAGTTCAAGCTGTGGATTTCACAAGTAAGCGAGGGTTCGAATCCTACACCTGGCATTTTTGTTTTCCATTCGAAATTGAAAAATGATTTGTTTTCGTCCCAAAACAAATAATTTTTATGTATAAGAGCTGGCTTCAGAAATTCTGGCTAATCGAGTAACCAGGGAGACCATAATAAAAATTATTTAGTGCCTTGGCAGAATTTATTCACAAGTTTTGTATGCCCTCTCTTCGGAACATTTTTTCTACTTCAACTATACCAATGGAGTAACAGCTTGAAAATATTTCATTCTGTTACTCGATCGGCAGCTCTTGGACATGAAAAATTATTCGTTTCGAAATGAAAACAAATCGATTTGTTGAAAATATAAACAGGATGTTCATAAAATCAGATGTGGAATCATCTGCGACTGAAAGATTGAGAATGTGCCCCTTTTCAACATGAAAACAAATCATTTCTCCATTTCGAAGGAAAAAATTTAAAAAAAACTGCCACGTGTGGGGACTCGAACACACACTTCCTTGCGAGATCCAAAACTTGAACCTGGCGGCTTAGACCGCTCGGCTATCTGGGTAATACTGAATACTAAAAGTATAACGTACTTCAAAGTAGATGAAGAAGGTTTTATATAACTGTTCTACTCTCTACCTGGGAAACGCAAGCTAGCAAGTATGCATACGTTTGCAACTACATATCACACTCTTCATACTTTGCTAAAATGAGGTAGGTCTGGCGGTTCTGGGATCTTGGACTATATAACTAGTTCAAAACTCTCACTTGAATTAGTAATGTATATTAATATTTTTGTTTAGTATGAAAATGTAATTATGTCTTAGTGAGTCATATAATCCACCCAATATGATGTATTTTTTTTTGCCAATATGAATAAAAATATATTATAATTTCATTGGGGGAATCGTGATTAAACTGAATCGTCCCATCGAAAATACAATCTGCTGTTCGTTTTTGGCCGACTGACCTAAAATTAATATTCAGGATGGTAAAACGCAAGAATAACTGTGCGGCTGTTTCGTCAGCTGATCAGAAAATCAAAACCAAAACTATGTAAATCATTCCAGATCGGATTTCGCAGACGAGTAACAATTTTCAGGTTGATGAAAATTTTTGAGCCTTCTGTCATGAATCGATTTATCATACGACGAACATTCTCCAAAATTACAAATTCATGTTGATTTTTTTTATGTTTTAAATATTATGTTGGGATGGAATTCAATTTAACAACTGACTATAAAAATATTTTTTGATGGCTTCTCCTGGTTCCATAAACCAACGTTTTACGGAGTGATGATAATATCAACCTCAGATTGAATACATTATGGCTTTCATTTACATTTTTATTACATGATTATCGCACTCTTTCCGTCGCATAATGATAAGGAGAGCAGTTTTTCAACTTCGCGCTCTTATACTTTCATTCTTCATCCATCCAACTCTGAGTGAATGAGCAATTTTGATTCCTGTTTAGGAACCCTTGCGTGAAAAATCTCTTTTTTTAATGACGGAAGATTTTCCGATATTATATCTGAGCACACTGAGAGAAACGTTGTTTAATTATTGATGAATAGGTTTATTAGAGTATGATTTGTTGAATATTACTGTCATTTTATAGTTTTCAATCAACCATGTCTATATTAAATGTATCATTGTCATTGACAAATAACAAAGTATTTATTACAAGCTACTATCGTCAATATCAACTTCATTTTACTGGAATAACATATATTGTGTGACAATCTTATTCATTGATGCTCAAACTTTCCGAATGGCATTATTGAATTTTAATTTTTTTTTGTTAAAAAATATTGGAAAGTAATCCAGTTAAGATAACACCGGCCGACAAATTAAAATGTTTGGAACGTTGTTTTCATTTGAGTGTTCGGAATACAGAAATACCTCCATATTTGCTCTGTCACATCAGGTTTTCATATAAAAGAAAAAAACGTTTATTTTAAAATTTTAAGAAAAAATCCATTATTATATTACAAATACGTATATTTGAACATTTATGAAGGAAATATCAATTACAATCATTACTATAGGACTATTTAGAGTGATTTCTTTTCCCGCTTTTTTGTAAAATTACGTCTGGGTGTGATTTTTTTGTGAATATCATCAGGAATATCACGTTTCAGTGACCAGCAGTAATCAGCCATAGAGTAGAGTAGAGTAGAGTTTATTTGGTGCAGCTGATTATAAAAATCTTTACACAAGTCATTGAAAAAAAATATACATGTCTAAGACTCACAATCATATGTCCATACAGGTCAATGTGAACACATACACTCACATACACATACTAGAAAACACAAAAAAAAGATGTACACAATATTATATAACACAATGAGGTTTGAATAAATATATGAAAGTATAATAACACAAATAGTTAAAATCTATGTGTGGAAAAGGGAGTTTGTGTTATAGTATTTGTGGAAAGTACTTTGTTGATTATTCTCTTGAATTCATAAATTGAGAGGTTTCTGGTTTCCTCTGGCAGTTTATTATAAAGTTTTATGTCCAAGCTATTTTTAGCTGAAATTTCCAATCTATATAATTTATCAACAAGGTTGTTGGCGTTTCTTGTTTGATAGCAATTAATATCTCTGTGAGTCTGAAATTGTTGATTCTTTTTGTGTATTTCTACAAGAGACTGACAGATGTACACGGCAGGAAGAGTCATAATATGTAGGTTTGAAAATAGGGGTCTACAAGAGTCCCTATAATTTGCATTTGCAATTATCCTAATTGCCCGTTTCTGCATCAGAAAACCCCGATTTGAGGAAGGGGAGTTGCCCCATAGATATGTACCATATGATAGGTGAGTATGAAAAAGCGCGAAATAGGCTGTGCGTAGTACCCCAGGACTTATGCAAGAGCTGATTTTTCCTTAATAGAAAAGTTTGTGTCGACAATTTTTTACACAGCACTTCGGTATGATTTGACCATTTCAAGGATTGATCAATATGGACGCCAAGGAGTTTAACTGATTTCTCATGATTAACAATATTTTTTGTTGAGAAAGTAATAGATTCCGTTTTGTTTTCGTTACACTTCAGGGTATTAGGAGTTAGCCACTGCTTGATGATGATGATGATGATGAAAGATCTGAGCTGATACTTGATTCAAATCGTTCAGATTACTGTCTGAGTGATAAAAAGTTGCATCGTCAGCAAACAGTATGCAGTTGATAAAGTTCATATGATCGAATATATCATTTATATAGATGATAAACAGGAGTGGACCTAATACAGAACCCTGCGGTACCCCATGCGCGATTTGAGCAGTGTATGAATTTTTATTATTATAGTATACTGACATGTATCTATTTGATAAGTAGGATTTGAAAAAGTCTAAGGCTACTCCTCGAATACCATAGTGCTCCAGCTTATCAAATAATACCTGATGTGAGATGCAGTCAAAAGCTTTGCTTAGATCTATTAGTGTTGCACATGTGTGATTTCCGTTTTCAAAACCATCCACTATATCCTTTATCATCGTATAGATCGCCTCAATAGTGGAACGATTTTTACGGAATCCAAATTGTCTCGTGTTCAGGAGTTGATTTACCTCAAAATACCTAATTATTCTATTTTTGACAATATATTCAATTATTTTACCTAGTATTGGTATGATAGAAATTGGCCTGAAGTTTTCAGGTGACTCAGTGTCACCACTCTTGTAAATAGGTATAACTTTGGAAAATTTTAAAATATCCGGGAAAACTCCTCGAAGGAAACACATATTGCAAAGCTCAGTGAGTGGTTCGGCAATTTTGGTTTTGATTTCCTTAATTATTGTACTGTTCAGATCAAACATGTCAAAAGTATTTGTGTTTTTTAAGTCATTTATAACTTCGATAATTTCATTTGGGGTAGTGGGTAGAAAGAAAAACGAAGAGTCTGTTCTAGGAAAACTTTTCAAAAAGTCATTAGCGGAAACAGTAGTAATGGGCAGACTATCAATAATAACCTTCGCAACAGTGGAAAAATATGGAACGAAATCATCAGCTGAAATATTGCTGGATTTTTGGTGCATTTGTGTCAATCCCCGTTCTCTGTTTATCAGTTTCCAAGTATCTCTACATTTGTTTTCGGAGTTTATTATATAATTGTCGTAAGCATTCCTTTTAGCTTCGATCAGGGCATTTTTGTATGATTTATTATAATTTTTAAAAATATTCTTGTCATCGATGGAATTTGAGGATTCACTGATGGTTTTTAAAATTGTGAGATTATTTCTCATGAATTTGAGATGGTCGTTGAAAAAATTTATACCACTAGTTTTTTGTGATTGAATTTTTTTGTTTTTTAGAGGAAAGTGTTTGTTAATATAGTGACCCAAAGTGTTAGTAAGGTATTCGGACAGTAATCTAACATTTTCTTTGTCATCGGCTGCCATTATAGTTTGCCAGTTAGTGATATGGAAGTCATGTTTGAAATTATATAAATTATCTGAGCAGATACGGCGTGCAATGGCGTGTTTGAGTCTTAAATTGTTTGCAGAGTTTGATGAACTGTGCACGATGATCAGATATACAAACATCTACCACTCCATAATCGCTTATTTCATTTTCGAAGTTAACTAGTATATTGTCAATGCAAGAACCTCTACCACTCACCGGATCGATTCTGGTGATTTCATTTATTAATTTTGTGTAGCCATAAGTTGTGATCAAATCCATAAATCTACCATAATATTCACATTCCATCGACCTTGGTACCTTGTTTCCATAGTTTTGGTGTCTTGATGAAACCCTTATCCCTGTTCCTCACTGAAATCACCAAGATTTTCAGGAAAAAAATTCAAATGACAATCTAGAAAGTGGAGTTTTATACTCATATTGCATCCCAATTTTTTATATTCATCCAATAAAGTTGTACGATATTTATATAGTCAGGGTGTTTTTGATTCCCTAGAAATCGTTGATGACGTTTTAAAAAGCCAGCCAAGCTTCTATTTAGTAGAATTATTTGTTGCATCAAGTTTCCCGTCTTCCATCAAAGATCTGATTTGTGGTCCATCGAATACCCCTTCTCTTATTTTTGCATTAGATAATCTTGGGAATTTTTGACCCAGGTATTCAAAACCATCATTGTCTTTGTTCAATGCTTCAACAAATTGTTCCATCATACCCACGATTTGAGTTGTATTTTGAAGCCAAAGTAAGCATTATATGCATTTTGCACAAAATCAGCAATTTTTTGTTTTTGCTTTGAAATCATAAAATTTCCACAAATGTAACAGAATGTATCTACACTATTTTGACACCTTCTTGAGGATATTTTGTTTTGGAAATGTTGTTCAGCCACAAATCATTGATAAGATTCAATACATATCGAAAGTAAAACACTAACACTTTTTTTAAATACCCACTATTATTTCAGTATAAATTTTGTAAACAAAGTTACTGTAATGGCTTATTCTCATGTAATGCTTCAATAACTGGGTGTGTCGCTGTTGCAACTAATAGATTTTCTCACGAGAGGTCGCACAATTTGAAAAACGAGCATCAAAACTTAATATTTTAACTTATTTTTATTAAAATAAATAAAATTGCCAATATATTAATTTTATTAAAAACCTGACGTGATACGGAAATGAGGTCTGGTCGCGTCGTCAGCACCACAAAATTGGTAGGAAAAATTTATAATATTTTAAACAAGGAAAATCATGTCGGCCGGTTTAATTGGTGATCGCAGTTTGACATAAATACATGACTTCTCAAGAGTTAACTACCCATCCGTCACATCATTCTGCGCATGGCGAGTCGGATCTTTATAGTGCAAATCGTTGCACTAATCGAGCTTGGATCTTGGATGTCGGTTCAGCGTGTGAGAAGTAGTTGCAGTTAATATGTATTCATAAGTGCAACACATTATTGAAAGGAAACTGCTGGTGCAATCAAAGTATTCATGAGGACTGAACCGATGAGGTGGCTTCAGTTTTACTCGGGGTGTAAATGTGTGTTATCTCAGGTGTTGCAGAAGGAATACTAGTAGGATTTGAATCCTTTCCAAGTCGGTATTGAGGAAAGTACTTATAATCGGAGTGTATAGATATAGTTCGAATAGCTTTGAATCGCAACACTGGTATCACAGATGACCCCATAATTCATAGCTGTGTCCCCGTAGTGTTGCAGAGCGAATGCTCGTGGGATCCGAACCCATTAGTCGGTATTGAAAAAACAACTAGAAATCGGAGTGTATAGATAAAGTTCGAATATCTTGGAATCGCAACAAAAAAGTGAGATTGGCTGATAACATAGATGACCTAATAATTCACCACAGTGTCTTCGTGGTGATTACGCGTCCAGAATGTGTGCAACACATTATTGGAAAGAAACTGCTTGTGGTTGATATATTTTTGAATCAAGTAGTTATTAGCTGAATTCATGTGAGAGAATCCTGGTTTGTACTTGATTTTTTGTGTGTAATTCATTGTTTTTTTTTCTGCAAATGGATAGGTAATTGGCCGGGAAAGTATATTTAAAGTTTGATATGACTGTGTCATCCCAACCCTAAAAAATACATGATGAATTTTAATGTACATCTCTGGAAAGCTTGTGTTGAATTGAAAAGTAATTATCTAATATGCCGGGTGACACAGGATATCGGGCCAACCCTGTAACTTCTGGATTCGTGAACTGATTCATCTGAAGTTCGGTACAGTTATATAAGCAACCATTTCGGATTTAATCACATTACAATCCAATATGGTGGACTTCCGGTTTTTCCGCAAATACCAGCAACTTTGTTCTTTCAAATAGAACCCTGTATATCTGTACATATTCAAGTTCAACAGGTCGAAACAAGTCCAAACCATATGTCAAATGTAATTTTTTTGAAACAATTGAAATTTGAATTGTTTTTTTTATTTTAGCTCGTGGATAAATGAGATTTGGTCAAGGCTATTCACAATGAGTCGCACATAACAGAAAAACATAATTTTTTCTGAAAAAATATTGTTTGTGTCATTTATTGATGAATCAATTCAGTCACATCACATTTTGATCAAAAATTCATTTTTTTCAAATGAAACCCCTATGGGCCACCTACCTGCCTCTCTAGAACATCCATTGAGGGAAAAATTGACATATCATTTTTGTATTTCGGTGCAGTACCAAATTTTATAAATTCAAAAATATACAACTAGTTCATGAGTTTCCTTGCAGTTCGAATAATTGTTCAACTTAGTAAGCTGTGGAAAACAACATTTCTGAATCTTTTCAACTAATTATGTAAGTTATACTTATAAGCACGATAATGGTGTTTTTTTGAAATTCTTCTAGCGTTTTCTCGACTAACATTGCATTGGTATTCCAATTCCCACGTCGAAGCGGTTGGATCAAAATCAACATAAGCAAAACGTTCATTTCTGCCTCCTCACTTACCATCATCTTCTCCATTATTGGTGTTTTTTTCGGAATCTTCTTTCCACATTTTTGAAAAAAATTCTTTGTGGCTTGACTAACTTTCGAAAGTTGAGATGAAAGATGACAGCGAAACACATATGTCATATGTCATAATTGTTCAACTTAGTAAGCTGTGGAAAACAACATTTCTGAATCTTGTCAAATAATTGTGTAAGTTATACTTATAAACACGATAATGGTGTTTTTTTTTTATTCTTCTAGCGTTTTCTTGACTTACATTGCATTGGTATTCCAATTCCCACGTCGAAGCGGTTGGATCAAAATCAACATAAGCAAAACGTTCATTTCTGCCTCCTCACTTACCATCATCTTCTCCATTATTGGTGTTCTTTTCGGAATCTTCTTTACACATTTTTGAAAAAGGTTCTTTGTGGGTTAACTAATTTTCGAGAGTTGAGATGAAAGATGACAGCGAAACACATATGTCATTTTTTCCTTAATGTATGTTCCAAGGAGACAGGTAGGTGGCCCATAGGGGTTCCATTTGGAAAAAATAATTTTTGATCAAAATGTGAAGTGAAAAATTGAGTTTTTCTGTTATTTGCGACTCATTGTGAATAGCTTCGACCAAATCTCATTTATCCACGAGGTAAAATGGAAAAACAATTTTAATTTCAATTGTTTTAAAAAAATTACATTTGACATAAGGTTTGGACTTGTTTTGACCTGTTGAAACCTGTTGAGACCTGTATATGTAAAAATATACAGGGTGTTCCATTCGAAAAAACAAAGTTACTGGCATTTCCAGAAAAACCGGAAGTTCGCCATATTGGATTGTAATGTGATCAAATTCGAAATGGTTGCTTATATAACTGTACCAAATTTCAGAAAAATCCGTTCACGAATGCAGAAGTTACAGGAGTGGCCCGATATCCTGTGTCACCCGGTATAAGTCACAGATGATGACGTTAACAGAATATTCACTTTTAGAGGAAAGTAATCTGGGTAAGTACAAATTAATTTCCTATAATGGTGGAGGAAAAATTGAATTGAATTGATTGAATGAAATAAAAGTAACTCAAACTAATATAATTTGATAATGAACAAATGCAATTCTATAGAAACTCCTGTGGAGTGTACCTGGAGTGTCGTTCATTAATATACATCGTTTTTGTTTTTATATAAGCGTCGGATGCTATGGTCATTAGCCTTCAATATACATGTTATATGCGAAATTACGGCATAATGGCCTTCCCATAAGTATCAAGTTACACGCGATAACAAGTCTCCAGGAAATCTTTATCAGTGTAATCAGTATCCGCAGAATTCTGCGATGGGAACTGCTGTTGCTGAATCAACATATAAAGGGCAGAAAACGAACTTTAATCAGTTAGTCTAATAGAACTCCTCCTAGTATCTATATTATTTTTCATTCTTGTCAACGGTGGTACTCACCACCTCGAATGAAGTTTATGAAGAGTCGATTCAAGAACTATCGAGATGACAAATTCGCGCAGTCGTGCAGATTCCGTGAACGCTACTAGAACACGGGCACAAGTGGCGGTGGATACCAATCCTTTACCGGATCCAAAAGAACCTGAGGGGGTCATCACTCGAAGAATCTGCGGCAATACCACCTGGTGAAGCCCCTGGCAGAGTTCGACGAGAACAAGACGAACTCGATGCTTCAACAAATAAAGAAAGAAACCATATTGAATTGTCTCTCATTTACATTTCTTGTTTTATCTGTTCGAATATTCGATATTCTCCCAATATTTCTCATTTCCCAATATTCAATCTAGTGAACAATTATCCTGAATATTTCCCTCCTGTCAAAAATCCCGTGTAAATGGAGTGCAATTATCGCAAAATTACAGCGATCGTTGCATTGTAGAAAGCGAAAGAGCCATGCGATAATTGCACTATAGACCGATAATTGCACAGTTCATATCCATGGCAATTCCATTGTGCACTTTGATAATAAAGCGACAATTCTTGAGTAGGGTCAGTTTGACAAGTGATGTGAAGAATATTATTTATTAAAAATGTCTCGTTTTGGTCGGGCTTCATTACAAGCTATTGAAGAAAATGTATTGGAAAACGAACCAAATAACACAAAATGTGTGGTCTCAGTTTATGAGCTTATGTGCTGAGAAAAACTATACTTTGGATAAAAAAACACAAATTAATATTATGTCAAAAATATTAACGGACTGGGCATTCAATATGCGTGAGCAGAATGGCGATGATTACAAAGAATTTACTGTTGAAACGATTTGGAACGTAACCGCTAAATTAAAAATATTTCACTGAATACAACATCAATGTTGAACCCTTCTACTGATATTCAGTTCAAAGCAGCCAGAGATGCGGAAAAATGCCAAAAGAAAAAAACTACAAACCGATTCAGAGAGGAGAAAGTAAAGTGAAGTTTTTCTGAAATACGATGAATTCCAAAATATGGTTCGTGGTTCTAACTAAAACAGGCTAGATGGTTTGCAGAAGAAGGTATTTTTTGTTTCTGCTTCTAAATTAGCTTGGCCTGGTGGAGAAGGCCACAAGTGCCCAGTTCCGTACTTTAAAGAGGAACAAAATAACGTAGGTGAGAAAACAGGAAGGATTATTCACGATCCTGTGTTTACTAAGACGACGCAAGGGGGATAAAAACCATGCGCATCTTCGAAATGGCTGATGAACAGTAAAATCAATACTGATTTGTGTCCAATTTGACTTTACAAAAAATTCCTAGAAAAGCGAGTTGACATAAAAACAAAACGACTCTTTCTCACTGTGAATCCCGCTTGGAAGTTGAACAGAAAATGGTATAAAGATATTCCTGCTGGACGAAATACAGTAAACAAATGGAGTGTTCTAGCCAAAGCTTCTGGTTTGAATACAGAAAATATCAAGCTAACTAACCATTCGTTACGAGCTACGGCCGTCTCCAATCTCGCAAAAAAGGGGGTGGGCGAGCAGCAACTTATAAAAATCACGGGTCATTCAAGTTCAAAATCGCTAACGCCTTATCTTCAAATGGATGAAGATCGCCATGAAGAAATAGACGAAAAAAATGCGTGGCAATGACGTACCACAGGCACAGCATTCTCAAACATCCTTTTCAGCCGTTAATGCACCTTCGGTATCGGGCTTTTTCTCCAAAAATGAAAATGAACAGTTTTTTGACAACACGCTGTCATGCAAAATTATCGGTAATTTTGATGCACTTGTGCAATTACTAACGATAATCACACTGATCATTATTGACTCGTGGTATGATTTACTATTATTCCAAGTTGAAAGAATTCTCTAGAGTTGAGGACAACGACACTTTCCGAAGTCACCGTATATATGTGAAAAAAAAGAGTTTGGCACCTTTTCCTGCCGTTCCTTTTTCGAATCATTAGTGAAATGATTGAACCACCAGCAGAATTCCTTCCACTCTGAAGCAAATTGCTGACTTTTCTGCACAAAATTTCTGGAGTTTCGGTTTTAATTGATGCCTTAAAGCGTTCTCCATCGAACTGAATGATTTCGTTAGAGTTGTTGCGTGTTTCCTTCGCAAATTTTTCGCATCACGGAACTGTGTATGCAGTCTACCAACATAAAGATCGTTCGACGGTTTCGCATATTTTTTTTTTTATTTCCGAACAGAAGATTAACTGAGCGTCGAATGGAATACACTGAGAAGCAACGAGATCCCAGGCGAATATTTATGAAGCGTTTTTCTAATGTATATCTTATAGAAATATCACCATTTTGGGAAGTTTCGATACATTTTTGCTGATCATTGTCTTCAAAACCCAAAAATATCTTCAGTTCGGAAGTTTGTATATTCAATTCAATTTATTCGAATCAAATATGCAAAATGTTAACGGTGTGTTCTTTAATCACATGAAGGATTATGGTTACCTTTTATTCTACTCAGCAATCTCAAAATCAACATATTTGAGGATACAGTTAGAGCCTCCGCACACGGGTCGATTGTTACTCGAAGTGGATCAGATGCGAGTCCAGGATTTCCTTCAGGAAGGAAGGCATTTTTTGTGTGATAACTTATGTTTCAGAAAATTCGTTCAAAAAAATATATAAATCAATAATGCAGTTGTGGTAGAGAAATACAATTGAATTTTATTGGTGCTCTGTCTTCAGAAATATGAAATAAAAACGCATGGGTGTAGATAATAAAAAAACAATTCAATTTGCAGTAATGTGGGTAGCTAGATATTGTTAAGTATGAAAAATATCACCCGATATAAATATAGCAATCATTTCTTTTTCAAAATTCAGAATTAAATTTGAACATAATTAAGCCCAGAGTTGAAAATCCCATAGTTCATTCATTAATTAGTAATTCATCATTCAGTATCACATTTATTGAAATACAGTATATCCTGCATATTCAGAGTTCATCGCCGTTCATTAACAGGTGTCGGATTACAATTCAATTCCTGAGTACGGAATGGCAAGGACACTGATTCTGCAATAGGAAGCGCGATAAATCATGACTCAACGATATTTTTAATATAAATTGAATTTTTTTTTGGCTCGGTTGTTTTTATTGTGCCTGTTTATGCTGCTAGTCGATGATGACACATCTCCTTCTCTGGGTTGTTATTATAATGTAAGTGTTACTTTTATTGATTTGTTTTTTGGTACATAGCCCCATTGTTCACTTCACTATTTTTGTATTCACCATTGTGTAATTTTTGCCTTTTTATAATTTTCAATAAACCATAATAGTTTTCACTTCACTTTTTTATTTCACTATACCAGGGTGGTCACAATCACAGATTTAGAATGTTTCAACCTCTCGCAAGCCAAGCAAGATAATTAGTGGACACCCTAAACAGTTAGGGGGTCAGGGTTCCACAGGGGTCTCCCAAAGTAGGGCGTGACAATATATTAATATTATTATAATAGTCGATTCGTCTGATAACATGAACAGTATTGATTTGTTGAAAATATGAACAGGATGTTCTCAAAATCATATAAGGAATCATCTGCGAGTGGAAAATAAACTTTAGTCACTATGTTCCATCGTTAAAGATAACCTCTTGGGAGGTATTCATATTGAAAAGGAAAACATTCTCAATTGAATATTGAATGTAATGATTTTTCTGAAAATTGAAAAATCAACGACAATAATGAAGTTATTTTTCTTGTAATATCTAACAGAAAACGACTACTTCCCCGACTAAAGCCACGCTGGACATTGAACTACATCTGATAGATATTGAAAATGTTTCCCTTTTCAACATGAATACCTCCCGAAAGGTTATTTCGAACGATGGAAGATGTGACTAAAATGTATCTTCCAGTCGCAGATGATTCCATATCTGATTTTATGAACATCCTGTTCATGTTATCAACGAATCAATCCCTCAACATTCGTCCATCATTGCATAGTGAATTTGCTTCTAAAAAAAGTGTTTCCCAATTCTTCCGGTCTTCCTAATGATCGTGGAAGAATGGAATAAGAAGATTTTCATGGACAAAAATGTATTGAAGACCTAGTGAATACGATGCCTCTCTTGCATCAATGTTACAAATGGTTTCTGGTGAGTACTCCTATCTGGAAAACATTCTAATTCGCCTCATTCATCGATATGAGTTCTAAATTGGGACTGGAATATAAAATGAAATAACTATCAGAATGAAAATGCAAATTTTTACTCTCAAATTTTTTTTTTTTGAGTTAGGGTCTTTTTATTCAATAGATGATTTCCTTGCTCAGTCATTATAATTCATTATTTATTGAATAATTGTTTTTTCCTGTATCAAGTAAAAGTATTGAGAATTCACAAGTGTTATCCTTAAATTTATCGTAATAGCGGGAACAAGTACAATGAAAGTGGTCCAAATTTTAAAGAATTGCCGACGTTTCGACGTTCGTTTATCGTCTTCTTCAGGGCTAAAAATACATATGGGTTTACAATACATATTAAAGTTTATTATAACGATAACCATAATATGACACACAATAATAAATGAAACAGATTCACGAATATTAATGTGTTAAAAACATTATAATTTAGTAGAACAATAATAAATTATGCTTTATAAATTAAACAAATTCTTCATTCAGACATATAATATTCATCTGGTGTTGGGTATCATCGATAATTAGCATTGTTGTTGATGTTCACTGTAGGGTACCTGTCTGGTGAACTGAATTCAAATCGATCGTTTGTGTCGAAATTGAAAAAAAACGAGGTAGAAAAAACTTTTGAAATAAATAGAAGAAAAACACAAAAACAGAAAACTATCCTTATCTTTCCATTAGTTAGGTGCTGGATGACTGAAATCGAAATGCATATTTAGAACGGTTTGTTTCGACTCATTTTATATTTTTGTTGAGGAATTGGTTGTACCATACAATCAAACTCATGTTCACAGTATCACTGAAGAATAAATGGATCATTTCGCTAAAGTTTCTTTTATACAGATTATTTTTTCTATCAACAATATGAGCTTCATCAAAATTAAACTCGTGTCTTTCAGTAAAGTGATGTAATACCAACGCTGTTTTGTTGGGTTTATCTTTGTGCTTTTCCTTACAGTCATATTTGTGTTGTTGCATGCAAGTTTTCAAGTGTTGTTTTATCATTCCAATATAACACTTCTCACAGTTGATACAATTTATTCTTTAAACCAGATTGGAGCAGTCAAATGTTGGAGTTACGTCTTTCAGTTTCGTCAATACATTTTTTATTTGATTGATTGGATAAAAGGCTAATTTTATTCCAGAGGGGTTGTGAGTTCTCAGACAACACTGAATTTTTCAGATTAACCTTTCATATATGGAAACCTATAAAATGTAGGGCAAGTGTCATTAGAAATAACTTTTTGATGTGGTGGAGGATGGTCTTGAGTTAGGGTCCTTTTAGATGTAGTAGGCTTTAGCCGGGAAGTAGTTGTTTTCTGTTGGATAAAACAAAAAATAACTTCATTATTGTCGTAGATTATTCAATTTTCAGAAAAATATTTCTATTCAATATTCAATTGAGAATGTTTCCCTTTTCAATTATAATAGTTATTTTTAACCGAAATACGAAACTCCAATCTTGTGATAACTTTCTCGTTGTCAATAGGAATATGCCTATGGATGTGCATAAAGGCAATACCGAGGAGGCGGTTTTCTGTAATGATCAATGGGATACTTGCAACAACAACAATCATAGAAGAATCGTGCTTGTTGGTTGACTGGCGCGCAACAAACTGAACTATCTGTCTTGTCTGAACTCTCAAGGGTGCGCATAGAAAAAAACACATAATTTGTCGATATGTTGAGAGGTCAGGAAAACTAATAAATCACGCGTTATATATGTGTTTCAAGAGGTCTGAATACACTAGATAAAAGAAAGCAAGTAGCGTCTCTGGTCTGGGATCGAACTAGGAAATTGTAAATGGTTTAACTGAACCACTGAGCCTTGTTTTCCTGGGCAGTCGTTTCATTCAACTGGTAGTTACTGTTGACTCATGTTTCCAATAATTCCTCAATTTTGACCCTTCACAGGTTGAACAACGATATTTCTCCAACATTATCTTCATCACAGAGTTCTGGATCTTTCCCGTGATATGTAATGAGGATTTAAAGTCATACCCCATACTCCTATACAATATGGAATTATATACCTGGCCAAAGCATAATGGAAAATTTGATGAGCTGCACAACTTCTATTCGAGAAATTTTCTCCAAGATGTACACACAAACAGAAAATCGCTTCAAATCAACTTCTCCTATTAGAGGTTCTTTTATTCTAGTCAATCAGTTTTGTATGTCAGATCAGGACGTCAGTGCATTTTCCTTGAATTCAAAGTTATACACTTTAAATAAATATTGGTTATATTCTTGGAAGTAATATTGATATAAAAACCCAAGTGAGTACTGTCTATGACTATGTTCGATGGCTGAGTGAAGTTTTGAATTTTCAGAAGTGTTTTTAATCTGAATTTAATTATTTTTGAAAATGTTCATGGAACTTATGGTTAATCTTACTGAAAGAAAACCAGTTTTGTAACACCTACTCCTTCCTCTTGATTTGAGTGACATTTTTTCTTTATCAAGACATCTGTAAAACAAAGATTGATGTGAAAACACAGAAAACACATGAAACTTGTAAATAAAGTCTCAATTTATTGAGGTTGAATATGTAAATGTAAGGGGTCCTCTCCATTATAGAGAAGGTGTTGGTTTGTTTAGAATGGTTAATATATGATATACAAACAAAAAATTAATCATCTTGATGTTCTATCCCTAAAACCCATAAGATATGATGGCCGGTGATAGAAGGTGAGAGAAAAAAATACCAATTCCAGTCAAATGTGAAATGTATTCAATGTTTATCACAGTATGATATCGGTTCGTAATTGATTCGAACGTTTCAATGTTAATTGAGACTTTTTTTAGATTATTCAAGATAGACATTTTCACAATTTAAAATCATCATTTTTGCATATTCGTTCAGGTCTAGGCTGAAAAGAAAAACATTTCGATTTCAATTTTAGGCTCCTCAGGTCCCTCTATATTTTCTATCTGAAAAGGTTAAGTTTTATGGCTCGGAAAACATGAGGGGACAGAAGACTTCATTAGACGAACACTCTATATACCGTGGGAGTAAGAAGCATGAACTTACGGGATCTGTTGAATTCCAGCTCCTACACCACTTTTTCCAAGATTCTCCAATGTGTCCCCAATAAACATGGGCGCCATGTTTTTTTTTCATTTATCTGTGGCTTCTGCAGTATTTCCATCATATCTCGAATGGAAATGGAAAGCAAAGAATAATCAGAAATCCCGAATCACAAACAGGATAACATGTATGATTTCTCTTTCAGAACTTCCTTTTTAGGTACACTGATAAATTGAAATGAAATCTGATGGAAATGGAGAACACACCACCACGGGAGCAGAGGTATCTTTTTAATTATTTTTGTCAGCGGCTTCTTTTCACGAACATGGATCCATATCTTTGGAAGTCGTAAAAATGTGTTCGTTCCACTGGAGGGATTTCCCATGGATTGAGTAAATTAAAATTATGAAACGAAATACCTTCCACTAATCAGAACCTACTTCGTTTACGCGAATTGAAAAATATGGTATGGCATTTTATTTCAACGTTAATAATCAGGATTTCCTGGTTTTGATATTGAAATTTCAAGATATTTATTTTTCCTTTCGACACGAACATCAAATATTAATATTATTTCATGCCCCTGAGGTATGATCAGGAAAATTCGGCATCTTCGCCTACATGAAAATCCATTTCATAAAGCCCCTTTGACATTGCGGAAGCAAAGTAAAAAAACTTCATTGAAAATTCACCGAAATCCTTGGGTTACTTGATTTTCGTGGGCATGAATAAAGCCAGTCTAAGACTTGGACTGTGGAGCATGTTTTTTACCGTTTGTCGGATTTCTTTCTCTCTGGGAATAAAATGCGACACTTTTCAACGAGATAAGTTCATTTCTATCAATATATAGCTTCCTTTTTCACAAGAAAGAAATGTTTTTTTTTTCGAAACATAACACGTAAGAATATATTTCCCATTGAGTAGTAATTTCAAAAAAAATTTTTTTTTTTTTATTTCAACAAAAACGACCCCGCATCAACTGCTAAGAGTTATTATCAGGGGGAAACAAACACAGGTTGGTTAGAAATCAGATTTTACAATATATATTGATGTCTTTTAGAAACTTCAGCACTTTCTGTAGATCGTTGTTGAGGATAGAGTTGATGTTGACTCCTAGGTTGTTTGAACTTCTTTCTCCGTTGTATAATGGGCATTCTACCAGGATGTGTTTAACTGTGATTTGTGTGGCACAGTTGTGACAGATGGGGCATGGATCCTTATCCATTATATGTTGGTGAGTTAGGAGCGTATGTCCTAACCGAAGACGGTTAATAACGACTTGGTCTCTCCTTCTCGTGGGTAATGATAACTTTTTGTTGACTATTTCATTGGTTTCTCGGAGTTTGGATGTTGCATGAGTCCAAGTGGATTGCCAGATGCTGAGTATGAAGTTTTGGATCGAGGGTTTGTGATCCGAGGACGGGAGCTCATTTTGAAGAATTGTATTCTCTTCAGATGCTGTTTTATAGGCTGGGGCATCAGCTTCTTCGTTACCCTTGATCCCTACGTGAGAGGGTACCCATAGAAATGAGATATTTTTTGCTTCGATTTGTAGTTGGTGAAGTTCTTCTTTGATTGATATGAGATTTGGATGATACGGATATAACTGTTTCAATCCGTGAATTGCACTTAGAGAGTCTGTAATGATAATGAAGTTTTTTCTGGGGTCTTCTCTACACATTCTGAGTGATGCCATTATGGCTGTCGTTTCACCTGTGAAGATGCTGTATTTTTTGGGATAGAATGGACACTTTCAACAATAAGTCACATCATATATATAGCTGCTGTCACAGATGTCGCTAATGTAAGATATTTCCTTGGCATTTTCAAAAATATGTTAGATGCAAGTGGGAAAGGTGTTTTAATGCTTGGTCATGAATTTGGAGACATTCAGGTGTAAATTCACTCATTTGGCCCTTCAAATTGAAAAATTATGAGATGATGAAAATTCACGACAACAGTTTATACAACATGAATACATACGTGCCAAGAAAACTCTCAGTCATACCCCACAATGTTTATTTTTCTCTTAATCAGGGGAAGTACATGTTTTGAACCTATAAAGGTCCATCATCAGCCAAAAAAACGGAGAGCAACATTCTTAAAAGGGTATGATCAATGTATAGATTCATATAAAAAAAAGTTGGACCAAATATAAGTTTCTTACTTACATGGGATTCGAAAGTAGAATATGATAAAATGTTTAAAATGTTATTAAAACGATAAAAGTTCCCATTTCATTTGTTGGGGCACTTGATATAAAAATATAACATACAAGTACAAATACAATAATACAACTCCATGCATGACTGAAAGAAACCTTTGATAAATATTGACGAGATGATTTGTTGTTATTGAATATAAAATAGCTGACCTCTGAACGTGAATTTTGAAAGAGAGATATGAAACCAAAGAAGATAGCAGTATTTTGGAATAGAGGAGATATTTAGCTGGGAAGGTCAAAATAATATCCAAATTCAACAGGTGGCATTTTATTAATTAAAACAAGGGAGAAGGAACTATACAATCAAAGTTGATCTGTTCGTTCAAAGAAGTATCATCAGTGTGTCATCAAAAGTTTCAAGAAGTTTATGCCCTTTATCACAAACGTGTAAGATTTTCAGGTCATTTGGAAATTGTGTTCGGGGTTAATTATGTGATTAGCAAATGAGCTTTTTTTGTTGGCTTGGAGAATGTTAGGATTAGGGTCTTTTTCAATGATTTTGACATGTTTCATGACTCAAGTAATGATCTTTCTTCCACTCTGTCCGATATATTGGGCATTGCAAAATGGGAATGAACAAGAAATGGAGTGAACTCCAGACCTATTAAATAAAGGAATATTGTTTATAGTATCACAAAATGTTGATGAAAGGATGTGGCAAGTTTGAAACGAGATGATAATATATTTATTGAATTTAATCAAAATATTTCCAACATCATAGCAAACTTTGCCTTGGAAAGGAAGTGAAGTGAATAGGGAATTTCTGAATCGACCGGAAAAAGAAGAATGGTAAAGCCTGTTCAGGAGATGTGGAGAATAGCCGTTGTTGAAAGCTATTTGTTTGATGATATTAAGCTCCTCTTTTTTTTCTGACATCGGAATAGTGAAAAGTCTAGCTGCATGTTTGTGAACATTGGGGTGTCAACTGGTAGATGGGATAACCATATTTGTATGGATAGGTGCAGTATAAATGGAAAAATCGAATTTATTGTTAGATTTATTGATAAGTAAATCCAGGAACGCTAAGGAATCATTGTTCTCTAATTCCATGGTGAATTTGATAGAGAGGTGTAAGGAGTTGAGGAAGTTTAAAAGTAAATTGGCATCACTAGGAGACCATCAAACAAAACAAAACAGTCGTTAACACATCGATACCAAAAAACAATTTTATCTGAATGTTGAAAATGTTCGAGTTATTTTTCAAAGTTGTTCATTAATATTTCTGCAAGTAGAGGTGAGATGTGTGAGATAGCTAGATCTATATTTTGTTTAAAAAATTCAGAATTGAACAGAAAAAAGTTCTGACTTAGGACCGTGTCTAATAGTGTGCATATATCCAGTGTGAACATCGTATGTTGGTCTGGAATAAGAGGTTCCGGACCAACAAGATACACTCATCATGGGGAATACTAGGAAACATGTTAACGAAGTCAAATGAAACTAAAAGAGAGTTGTCATGAACCGGCCCTGCATACTTTATTCAACTCGTTTAAGATGTTGCCACCAAGTTTATGAAGGTCTATACTGGGTGTGAATAATTTATAAAAACTCACCGGTGATTTTATCGAGCGGCAGATGAATATCGTCCTTTCAATAAATAGATGATATACATTTTTAGAGAGCTGGAATCGTTCAAATGATGTACCTCCCCAATCTAGTTGAGGATACGATGCAAATAATCGAAGCACTTATAAAAACAAACAAATTATATTAATAAAAAAAATACTTCATTACGCAAATAACCACTACTTCATTACGCAAATAACCACATTTTAGTCAATACAAATTAAGTACTTCCATAGTACTACATCAATCATCAATCAAATTTGTATAATAATTGTTTAACAACTGATAGTAAGTTGCCCCAAAAATTTAACCAAAATTTAAAATGATTCAGGATAACTACAATTTTTCCATATGGAATAATCTGTTTAAACCAGTCACAAAATGAATTCAGCTGTTTCCAACCACACTGTATATAATACCAAATATTTTATGAATTTAACAATAAAAAATCAAGGACACTATGGTGAATGAACAAGTATCATTCCCGAATCAATTGTAAGAATGTTTTACAATTGATTATCTTCAAATGCTCACACATAATCTTGAACAAGATAGATAACTCTACTAATTGAGAAAATGAAACAATAATGAAAAAAATCAATACTGCTGAATGATCAAGTATCATTCAACAATACTGGATGAAGGATCCATAAATTTGGTACTTCTTCACACATACTAGATATAAATCAATTTGATTCAATAATAACCTGAGAAATATTTCTAGGTATAGATTCCATTTTTCTTCATAATACCTAGTTTTTCTTCATAATACAAATAACTGGAGATTCCATAGATTAGTTCACAAGTCAAGGCTTATTCAATTTATGGTTTGAAAATAATAACGAATTACCATACTCAAATAAGTAAATAAAAATTTAATATAAGACATTTTTACTTTGTATAGAGATTTCGTAGAAAATTCGAAGAAATGTCATTCAGATTAATAATAGTTGGGAAAGATCTGATGCCAGATTAACACAAATACACAAAATACAACTCACCATTCCTTTTTCCGTTCAGACTGTAGATGTGAAACACAATTATTTTATTGAAACGATTTCTAAAGTTTGATTATTATTTCTGTTCTGTTTTCTTGGTTACTATCAAGTTATTATTGTTAGTAATTAAATACGCGAACTGATTTTAATTATTTATATTGCCAGTTAAGATTCAATTTTGATTCAACTACATACTGAACTGTGTATATGGATGTAACTTAGTTGAGTCGACTTAAGTGTATGTGCTTGGACGCCTGACTGAGAGTGAGACCGTTTTTATTCGTTTTATAGACCAGTGCTGAAGCTTTTGAAAATGGTAAAAGTGAAAAAAAATAGTAGGATGAAACACATTGGGAAAGGAAGAGAATATAACGAAAATGAAACGAAAAATAATTCACGGACGATCTGAGGTCGGGAAGTGGAAGGGGGTGAGTTTTCAAGGGTAAAAAACGGTTTATCTCGATTTCCGGCAAAACTACAAATCCTATGGAAAAAACTTGAATGGCAAAGTTGTAGATAATGAAAAGATTTACAACATTTGTATTCACATTTTCTCCACATAACCTCAAAATTTATGTGAAAAATTCGAATAACCAAGTTTTTGGTTTTTTATTTTTATCTTCTACGACAATTTTTGTTTCTCGAAATCTGGTGAAAACCTCTTTTTTTATGTTTCAAACACATGTAATTTTTTTGATTTGAAATATTAATTTTTTCACCTTATTTTGACTCAATATCGAAAAAGCACCCTAATTTTAACGAAAATTCTCCCGTCAAAATATCAGCTTTTTCAAAAAAGTCGGTGGGCTTTTTGTTCTTTGGAATTTCTACTTTCTGATGATATAAAAAAAAAGTATATTACTCTAACAGAAAATGCAAAGAAACGAAAAAAACTCGAATCCGAATTTAATAAGACATCTACAATATTTTGAGAAAGTTGTAGAATCTTCTTTAACTGCGTAGATGCCTATTTATTGCTATTTCAAGATAACTTATATACCTGAGTGACCTACGGAAAATTTTAGCCCATCAAAAGGTATTTCATAGAGAAGTGGGGAAGGGGCTAGGAGGGTCTGGGCCTTACTACCTGTTATTTCTTTGCATTTTCTGAGAACATTTACCAAAATACTGTATATTTTTTTTACACTATCAGAAAGTAGAGATTTCAACGAACAAAAAGCTCACCGACTTTTTCAAAAAACCTGATATTTTGACGGAGAATTTCTGATTGAAAATCAGGGTGCTTTTTCAATATTAAGTCAAAATAAGGTGGAAAAATAAATATTTCAAATAAAAAAAATTACAGTGTGTTTATGACATAAAAAAGTAAGTTTTTGGTTTCAAAAATTATCGACCCTGGTCTATTATACTTATCCGCGTATAACGTCTCATTCGTCGTGGTCCCGATAGGAGTAAACGAAACAAGAGTTGTTTTTTTTTTGTTTGGGTCATTTCAAATCCCAACCCATAACGTCCTAATGACATGTTTATTAGGGTTAAACCACATGGAAATAATTTTCATTCAGCTGTAGATTATTTTTGAGTGCACTCCTAGCGGAAGTCTTCAACGTGTTTTTGACTTTCAGTAGCTATAGATTCGATATTTAATGTACGTATTCACTGAAAAAATTACTTTCTGTAATGGCTGACAAGTTTTGACTCCTTAAAGAACATTTTTTCTCAACCACATCTGCTAGTTATTTCCCGTTTGTATTTTCGACGTCCTGAAATAAGATAATGCTTTAAAATGATTTTTCATATTTGAATGGCCACTTTTTTCCATATAACATTTTTATGTTTATATATGAATTTATGGGGATATGAGTTTTGTGGGATAATAATATTAACTCAAGAGAATTATTTATTGAAAAATCAGATAAATCTCTGATAAGATAATCAAACCAAGAAGCCAGTTTGGAAACTGGCAAATTGCTAAAAGACACAACTTGACGTATAGGAATGTCAGGCTTGTGTATTTCAGGTAAACCATACAACCTGGTGGTAGAAGGATTCATGGGAATCAATTTGAACTTGGAAGTACCATGAAAAACAATTGTTTCCAAGCACATATCCAAAGTCAGTTTTAATCAATTGAGAAAAGTTGAAGTAGGATATTCCTTTAATTCTGAGAAATTTTCGGAATTCAGGAAACTATAAACTTTATGGAGGTAGTCAGGTTAAGACAAGATCACTAAACAACTGCCTTCGTCAGCCTTGATTAATACTGAGTCATCCTGTGAAATTTTTCATTTTTATCGATTGGAGTGTTCCATTTTCTGAAGGAGAAAGTTGGGAGGTTTGTGAAGACAAATTATTATTCAGAGCTCTGGATAAATCACTTCTAATCAAGTTTGTGTTTGGCACATTGAAATTCCAATTGTTTTTTCACATTCAACGGCTAATATTTTATAATCGGTGGAATTTTTATGTTCGTGCAAATTGTAGTTCAAACTTGGTTAGGAGAATTTGTTCATCGTCAGTGAAAATAGAAGAAGAAATATTCAAAACTCTAGAATGAAATTGTGATTAGAAATAGTATATTATGATACAAATGTATAAGTGAGCCTTTAAAGCACGCTCAACGTTGCAAGTGCTTTAAAGACACTTATACACGTGTATCATACGCTATTTTTATTATACCTGCATCATAACTTCAATAACAATGCTGGAGATTAATTTTAGACCAGACAAGTTGTATGCAAATATCAAATAATCATAATTGTACATTCAACATTTACTTGAAAGAATTGTTTCATATTTATGATGTAATTTGACACATAAATAAAAATGTGGACATGTTTTTGTTACCAAGCAATCTTTAAAACACGGCGTGTTTTAATATTGAGATTTCACACGTTTTTTTCTTTAAAACACGGCGTGTTTAAATCTTGAGATTTCGCACTTTTTTCCTTCAAACCACGGCTTGTTTTAATCTAGAGATACCGCACGCTTTTTAGTTCATAAAACAAGGATTATGATGCAGGTATGATAAAAAAATGTTTTCGAACGAACAGAACAACCCCGACTGCATTGTTCAGCACTAATATTAATGAGTTCATTTGTTAGAATGTTGAATTTGATTTTGCCTTGATCTTCCACATAATTGAATAAATCAGAGTTGGAGATGTCCCATTCGATTTAATGTAAAATGTATGAAAGTTTTTGGGATAGCCATTTCATCTTGACATTGATGAGATCCAATTCGGAATATTTGTTCTTCAGTTCTGTTAGATCGAAATTCGTTGTGCAGAAGCTATAGCCTTTCTAGACGAAAAACTACAAGAATTGGTGTGTAAATAAACATATCTGGGAACAAGACTTCTACGTAAGCATTCTTTGTTGAATCAGATATCTAGCATGGTAATTTTTCTGTAACGAATCAGGACCTTGATGTTGCGGACTTGAGAAAAAAATTTTTTTTAGTAATATCTTATTATTGCTGTTTTGCATCTAATATAGGTATTAATTAACATTGAAAAAAAATGTTTACGTCATTTGTTAAGAAATTGTTTATAAACAGACTATTTTGAGATTTTGAAAAAAAAATCACCAATTGCATAGTAAAATTATAATTTGAAAAAAAATTGTTTTTCTTAAATATTTTTTTTTATTAGTTGAGAAATTATTTCATTCTTAAAGATCATCATTGACGTTTTTCAATGAATTAACAGAGAAATATTTTTTTTTTCTAAAAAATTTCATTGTTTATTAACTTAACAATTTGTTATAAACGAATAATATTAACCGTTATATTTTTTTTCGGAAACTTCAAAGAATAACAAAAACAACTATGTATAACAAAGTAAAGAAAATTTTTATTTTTTATTTTTTACATTTCATGCTGTATTTTCTGTATTTTTTATTGGAAATTTCCTTCTCTTTCAGGATCTTTTTTCATAATTCCTTAAATATCATTATTTTAGAAATTATTAACGAAAAACGAAATACCTTCTTTTTTTAATCTTATTTTGTCAATAACAATCGCATTTTTTTACGTGCTACTAAACCCTTGAAAAACATTTTTCTAGACGTCATTCCGAATCGAATGAGCTATCGCTCATATTTTTAGAAGCTTTATATCTATTTAACACGTTTTTGAACTTGTTGATTAGACTATTAGAAATGAACAGATTGCGGTGAACTAACTAAAAGGCAAAAAATAAAATGAGTAATAAAAAACCTATTCTAAGACAACCTTTCATTCAAGCCGAGTACTAAAACGTATAAAATAAGTTTAAGTCATCGCTGACAATGATTTAATTATTTTTGGTTGAATTATTTGGTTTGAGAAAGCTTAACTCCAGAATTATAATAAAATGAATACTTCGACAAGTTGTTACTTACCTACCAATCATTGTCCAATGAATTAATTGTTATATAATTTCTAATCCCAATTGGACCGACATGAAAAAATTCAAGAAGGAATTCTCTTCCATACGACAGAACTTTTTTATGGTTGTACCAGGAACGCTTTGAAAGTAAAATCACTGTTAGTATATAAACTTCCCATTTGCCGGGCAGTTCAGTACTCCTCGTGTTTATTGCCGTTCCAATTGAGATTAGAATAACCATACCTACTTTCATTAACACTTAGCGCGACAAGCTTTCTGAAAACAAATGATTCATCAAAAAATTATTGAATAATTGCCAGCGATGATTTTAACTTATTTCATACGTTTTAGTACACGACTTGAATGAAAGTTTGTCTTTAAAAATATAATTTATTAGTTATTTTGTTTAAACTTCTGGTTTTCTTAAACTACACGCTTTTTTCTTTTGAAACTGAAGGTATGATTCACCGTCTGTCTTCCGTAATTATTGGAGTAGAATTCTGAAATTTCCTGGATCGTTAGATATACCGAATATGAACCGAAATCTCTTCTGGGGTTAATCTGAGTGACATACACTGCCACCAGGGGCGATGGATATACCGATTCTTGCGAAAAATGATATTACGGGGCAAGATAGGCTCAAAATTCTTACGGATTCGTGATCAGAACATCAACTTCAGTAACAATCCATATTTTCGCTGAAAAATTTTCAGTTCTGAAAAATCCGAACATCCCCGTATCTTCCGAAATTATTGGATTAGAATTCTGAACTTCACAGGATCGTTAGATATACTGAGGATGGGTGTCAATCTCTTCTGGGGTCGACCTGAGTGATCTACACTGCGCGCCAGGGGCGATGGATATACCGATTTTTGTGAAAAATTATATTAGGGGGCAAGATAGGCTCAAAATTCCTAGGTATTCGTGACCGTGACTTCAGTAACAACCCATCTTTCCGCTGGAAAATTTGCTGTTCCGAAAAATCCGAATTTGTCTCACTTCTCATGGGAACATCCCAGTATCTTCCGTAATTATTGGATTGGAATTCTGAAATTTTCAAAATCGTTAGATATACCAGAGATGAGTCTGAATCTCTTCTGTGGTTAACCTGAGTGACATACACTGGGCGCCAGGGGTGATGAATATACAGATTTTTGCGAAAAATAATATAAGGGGGCAAGACAGGCTCAAAATTCTTACGGATTCGTGATCAAGACATCAACTTTAGTGACAATCTATATTTTTGCTGAGAAATTTTCAGTTCTGAAAACTCCGAATTTGTCTCACTTCTCATGGAAACGCCCCCGTATCTTCCGTAATTATTGGATTGGAATTCTGAAATTTCCACCATCGTTATATATACCGTAAATGAGTCTTAATCTTTTCTGGGGTCAACCTGAGTGACCTACACTGTGCGCCAGGGGCGATCGATATACCGATTTTTGCGAAAAATTCGGATTTTTCAGAACAGGAATCAATTTTCCAGCGAGAATATGGATTATTACTGATGTTGATGTCCTGATCACGAATCTGTAAGGATTTTGGGCCTATCTTGCCCCCTAATATTATATTTTTCGCAAAAATCGGTATATCCATCGCTTCTGGCGCGCAGTGTAGGTCACTCTGGTTGACCCTAGGAAATATTCAGATTCATAGCCGGTATATCTAACGATCTTGAAAATTTCAGAATTCAAATCCAATAATTACGGAAGATACGGGGGTATTTCCATGAGAAGAGAGACGAATTCGGATTTTTCAGAATACCGAAAATTTTCCAGCGAAAATATGGATTGTGACTGAAGTTGATGTCCCGATCACGAATCCGTGAGAATTTTTGGCCTATGTTGCCACCTAATATTAGTTTTTGCGAAAATCGTTCTATCCATCGCCCCTGACGCGCAGTGTATGTCACTCAGGTTGACTCCAGAAGAGATTTAGACCACAGACCACCTATCCCATAGACATTTCACGCGAAGGGTGAAGGTCACGGATGCTTTTCAGTTCGGAAACTCAGCCCTAGATGTCGCCACAATGGTTATCAAGTTCTATGCTATGGACTGGTCTGTCTATTCTATGTTCTGTATATACCATCTGTCATCACAGGGTTAGGTTATGTTATATTTATGATTGTTCATTATTCATATTCATTCAGTGTTTCCATGCTGTTATAGTTGGTATTTTTTATATTCAGTTTTTGGTTGGTTATGAACGATGCCTCATCATAATGAATGCTGTGTACCACAATGTTCACCATATCAAACACGGCACAGATTTCCGAATCCTGGTAAATATCTTGAGAGATTCAGGAAATGGGTGCATTCCATCAACAACATGGAAATCAATGGAATGGACCCAGCATTGGTGTATTCATCCAAAAGAGTTTGCCATAAACATTTCGAGGCTATGGATGCTGTACCAACGTTGTTTTTCCAAGGTAAGCATAACATGTTTGAAGAGCCGAAACATGTATTAGATTAGGTTATTGTGAGGGTATATATCACATTCAGGTGTTTATGTTACCTATTATGTAAAATAGATAAATGGATAAAACTGACTGATTTTTTGTTTTATCAATAAAGATTATCACAAAACAATAAATGACCTTTTTCAGTATATTACCTTCTTACTTTGAGAAAAAGTCTTTTTTTTCCGAATAATTGGTTTTGATCACACTTTCTTTAACTGTACATGATAATTGACAGGAATGATCGTCAAATATTGTCCACATTCCAAAGATATTTTGGAACAAAACCAATCATTTGGAAAAAAAACAATAAAAAATGTACATATCCCGGTTAGCTGTTGCGTTTGAATTTCCCCCTTATTGTATTCAGTTCCGATGCCAAGCCCTAGGGGGAGCTAAATATCGTCCCGGCATTGCCGTGAATCTTCTAGAGGGTAGATGATCTGTGATTCAGACTTATCCTCGGTATATCTAACAATCGTATGAATTACAGATTTCTACTCCAATAATAACGGAAGATACGGGGGTCATTCCATGAGAAGTGAGACAAATTCGGATTTTTCATACTGATTTTTTGTTTGCGAAAATACGGATTGGTACAATCGTGGAGTCCTGATCATGAATCCGTAATAATCTTTCCCCCTAATATTATTTTTTCCAAAAATCGATATATCCATCGCCCCTGGCGCGCAGTGTATGTTACTCAGGTTAACCTCAGAAGAGATTCAGACTCATTGCTGGTATATCTAACGATCGTGAAAATCCCAGAATTCTACCCCAATAATTACGGAAGATACGGGGGTGTTTCCATAAGGAGTAAGACACACTGAATAGCAAGTATATATTTGGACTTTTTCGTCCTCACTGTAAACCATTCTGATGATTCCATTGGAGAAATGTCACCAAACAAACAAAATATAGTTGTCATTTTCCATAGCTTACTTTAAAAATGTTAACTTTCATAGGATAGGTATTTAGAGTAACAACTAGTCTAAGTTATTCAAAGTTCAAAAAACGGTATGAAATAGGGAAAACATATGGAATGTTATTGAATTCAGGAAAAAAAAACATTGCAAAAATTTAATAACAGACAGGTTATCCCATCTATTTTTTATCTTTATCCCCTGAAATCTGCACGTTACTGTATTTTTGATAGCATTTTATCAAAATTCAGTCACAACCACACAACTTTAATTTTTTTTTTCTATAGGCAATAATAACGATGATAAGGTGTGGGTGATTTATAGTAATAACTTCTTCAGAAACGGAGATGAAATGGATCCTATGAATGGTATCATATCCATGAGAAAATCATTCTCCTCATCCTCATCCTTCCACCATTTTTTTGGATAATTTTACTTTATACTATTGGATCACTTCTCCCCACTTCCCAGGGTTTGTGAAGGAAAACTCTCGAAAATATTCCGCCAAGAAACGTCCACGTTCACAGAAATTACCTTTCAAGCAAAACGTGCTCAGTTCCCGTACAATTGTTATGAAAGACATCAATGCACTCGCATTGAGTTTTGCTACCTCATTTCTGTGTTAGTAGACCGTATTTCCCGAGAGTTACATCACCCATTATCGTACGATCCCCGCCCCGATACCGGTTGAGACCACCATGTTCCATGCTACGATTTTTTCTGAAGAACCGAAGTGAACAAAAGGCTCTCGGCGACAGATTCCATTATTCTCTTCGGACTGATTATTCACCAGGCACTCCACACGATTCTCCATCATTCTAATTCGAGCATTGTAATACAAAACAAGCGAATAAACTGGAAAGAATGCCCACAATCAGACCCTAGTGCCGCCATTCACAGTTCCTGGTTTACAATATTTTCATCAACAGGGCCGAACTCCAAGAGAAATTTCCGTGATGCAAGATTTCATACTGAGCGCAATACTATTGATATTGTCGTATGGAAGAAAAATTTCTGGGCCAAAACCCTGTCATCAGCTACCTTGTGTACATTCAATCTCAGAGCGCATATGCATATGAGGAATGAACGTGGTATAAAAACCGTACGAAGAAACATCGTTTCCTACGAATGTAAATTGATCGACAATTTTCACACCTCCGGATTAGCTCTTGTTTGTTCTTCTTATGAGAATCGGTCGGTTGTTCAGCCCATCCTAACTACGCCAGTCCGTGGTCCATTTTCTGTTGAAAATAATTTTTCTTTTGGCTCTAGCTTGGGGAGCCCTGAAATCAATAGAGATAGTTCTGTCTCAGAAAGTGTAGGCCCGAAGAGCTCACAGCTGTTTGTTGAATCGCGACGCGTCGAAAATTGTGCTACCTAGATTTGCGACCCTCTTGATTTGCAAAAAAACGGTTAATTTAAATTCACTTACATCTCCTAGATTAAACCGTATGAGAGGGGGTATGGATTGTATGAATGCGACCAAAATTCCCGTTGGGAACTTTCCTGTTGAAGACAATGATGAAACACCGAATAATTTTTCTGTTGAACAGAATACACTGCGGGATCTGAGTCGGAGGAAATATTCCAATAATTTCTGTTCCAATAGGCCATTGAGAGCCTCCAGTAATATTTTGAATTCCGGAGATAGACTCGCCAGGGTAACTCAAACCCCAGTAAAAAATGGCTCACCTCAACGACCTGTAGGACGCAATACATTAGGTTCAGGGGCCTCCAGCCCACTCAATTTTCTTGAAGAATTTTTAATAAATTCAGGAATGAATGAGAATAGAACGTTTGAGTCGAACCGCTCTCGCACTCCAGACAATAACTCAATTAAATCAGAGCTCAATCGCTCGAGAGCTAGTGACGAGCCCCCGATCGAAGGGGTCCCTCCTGGCCAGGCCGTTCATTAAACGGCCCGCCCGAATAATGAAATCCCTGCTATTCGGCAGGTGGTATCGCAGGTGGAACAGGTAGAATGGAATGTATTCCTAAGATTTGAGAGATTCCGCGAAATGAGACGGAAGACACCGGTAATTCATGCCGGTGAGGAAATTTTGCCGCCCTCTTCCCCTGTAGGTAATCGACCTGTTTCGAAACAATATATCAGGATTATGCGTCGCCCATGTTGAATTTGGAAAGATAGAAAGAGAACTACCTCAAGTTATTGCAAAGGAATAAACAGCAAACTTACTGGGAAGAAACTGAACATCTCATTGAATGGTATCAGTACAATTAATAATGCCACAGACGATAAAAATGTGGAAATTTTGTCGGAATTCCAAGAAGTTTTGACGACAACTTGGGTGACTCTAAAGGTCCCCCAATTTCCTTGAATGTATATCCAACACACGAACCTCCTTTATCGAAGGTGAGGAATCTGCCATTTGCATTGAAACCATAAGTAGAGGAGGAGCTGAATGAATTAGTTGAGCAAGATATTCTGGAACCGGTGGAGCACTGTCGATGGCCCACTTTTATTTTTCCAGTAATTATATCTGATAATAGTATCTGTATATGTGGTGACTATAGAGTAGTGATGAATAAATCATTGTCGAGAGTGGATGACGCCCAAATACTTGTAACCTATAAGGGAGCATCCAAAGTGAAACGTTTACAGTTCGGGATATCAACGGAACCTGAAAATTTTCGAAGATTTATAGCCAGCAGGTTAGCAGGAATCAAGGGTGTCATGCCATATTTCGACAATGTCAATTGTGAGTTGAGTTGAGGTATGTTCTGAAGTGTTTCAAATAAGATTGATCACGGCGTCGTGCAGATAAAAGTGAGGCTTTTCGATGTCCTCATAACAAATGATGGCATAAATTCAACAAATGAAAAAATGAAAGCCATTCAAGAATCGCCAGCACCGACGACAAAGCTAGAACTCCAAACAAAATAAAGCCACCGTAGACGAACCACTTTAAAAATTACTTCATAAATGTACCTTTCGGAAACTGACGACTGAAGAACAGGATATATTGGATAAACTTAAAATAACGTTATCGTCGGCAGAAAATTTGGTTCATTACGACGAAAAGAAGGCTTTAGTTCTGACGTGTGATGCCAGTCCATACAGATTAGGTGCTGTTTTGAGCCATTTGGATATATGTGGTTAAGAAGTTCCAATCGCGTTTCATAGCAGAACATTCAGAAGTTCAGAAAGACGGTTTCCACAATTGGACAGAGGAGCTCAAACACTGATAGTTGGCGCCAAGAAATCAGTGATACCACTCAGAATAATGCGATGGATTCTGATTTTGTCATCGTTTGATCATAAGTTAGTATATGTTACAGGTACTCAAATATCTCATGCAGACGCTTTCTGTCGGTTGCCGCTGACAAGCCCGGATATTGAAGGGTCACCATTTCAGGAAGTACTGATGTTGGAGTCAGTTCCGGAAAAATCATTTACAGCTGAGAGAATTGTGGGAAAAACAGAAGATAGAATACTATCAAAAGTATAATTTTGGATACATACAGGCTGGACAGAAGCCAAAAATAAAGTCGCATCCAGGAATCGTCCGCATAAAAGCCCTTGCCAGGTCGCATGTATGGTGGCCAGGACTAAACGCTGATATTGAACGTCTAGTTCACTTATGTTCTGTATGCCAAGAATATGCCACCTGAAGCAGTGCTACACCCATGGGTAGAGCCAAGAAAACCTCGGATTAGATTGCATATAGATTTTGCTGGACCGACACGAAGATATTTGTTTTAAATAGTAGTCGATTTTTTTCAGAAATGGTTGAAAGTGCGGGTAGTGCCTCCCAAGTCCAAGTCCAAAAGTATTTTAGTGGGTTATTTACACAAGGCTCTCACATAACTTAACTAATTATTTACAATATTTACATGTACAATTTTCCGTGTTCTCCTTCTTGGTTGGATAGGAAGGGGAGGGAAGAATGGCGGCTTCTGTTGGGGGACTTTTAACTGTCACCTTGCTCTTCCTGATGGGACGAAGGGACAGCCCCTGTTGCTATTAGCAGGTGGCCTTTTTTTTTAATTATAAGTCTCGTTATGTTTGAAGTATTTACATTTTTCTAGACGCCTCCTGCTTGAAGCTCATGCGTCTCTCACTTGTGTGCTTGATTGCCGAAAATTAAAACTTGGCTATTTGATGAGCTATGGGAATTATCTTTTGCGTGCTGGAAATTCAAATTGAAAACCAGATTACGACGGTGGATGGCCGGTTAAGAATAAGATTTCCAAGAAAATCTGTACTTTGTACCCCCTGATTAACAGGAAGAGTAAACCCTTTCTGAAGAACAAAGTCCTGATTCATAAAATTATGTTCAGGCCTGTCATTTTGTACGCCTCAGCCGCCTGGGGCCAGACCTGCAAGACTAGCATTCGCGTCCTGGAACGGGCGCAAATGAAAGTCCTGCGGTTGATAACGAACGCTTCGTGGTAGGTGCGGAACGATCGAATCCTCGAAGATTTGAACCTGCCTTCCATCAGGAGTATCATCAGAGACCGCAGTCGGAGAGTTTTCGATTGCGCAATAACCCATGAGAACCCCCTCGTGAGGAAAGCCACTGATTATAACATAGACGATCCCTCGCGCTTCAAACGTCTCAGACACTCCTTGGAGTGATTTTTTTTTTATTTATTCATTATTTATTATCCATACAGACTATAAGCCCAATTACATGTATGAATTGATAGTAAATACACTATGATATTAGCTTTTATATATTGATCATAATTACTGGATTATTAATTACTAATACCAGAATTGTACCAGAATTGTAGGGAGTCGTCCAGAACTGCAATAAGTGGTTTTGTAAAATATATGTTCAGTTTCACAGAGTCAAATTCAATATTTGTTCTAGCATTTTTTCCGAAAAACTGTCAGAGGTAAGGTCCAATCTAGATCCATAAGTGTATTGAAATTATTCGCTAATTCAAGCATTTCGTTCTAACAGCGATTAGGACCCCACCTCCAGTGCTCTTATTTGTGAACTTAATATCTCTATCAGATCTTATCAAGTGAAAACCTTCCATGTTTACGATTTCTCCATCCCTGACTCCTGTCAGCATGTTTCCGTTATCATTAATATGTCGTAGTAATCTTCCAAAGATCTCCTAAAAAGTTCATTGCATTTTGTGTTCAACCCCCTGACATTCTGGTAATATATAGCTTAGTTGATCATAGTATTGTATAACAATTAGTAAGCCCTGAGGCATGCATAGAACAAATACACTAAACTGAAATAAACAAAAGAAAATATTAGATAGATTATGAATTCAGATGTATTCAATCATTCAGAGAATATTCACTAATTATCATCATATGAACAATATAAACCTAACTTTATGTGGAACAAAACAATCGAGAGAAAAAAAAGGTAGACAAGGTAGACAGAAAAAGTTGAAGGTTTATCCGCCTTCATCAGATCTGATTTTTCATTTACAAATGGTTGCCAACTTTCGTGTATATCTTGTAACGAAGTTACTATTTTCCCGCTATATTTATCAGACAAAAGCTCCCTGTAAGGAATTAAACTCCACTTGACACTAATAATAGGTCTAGAAATGCCATTCGTGTTGGTGATAAATCCGTGGATTACCTATATCCTAATAAAACAGACTAAAGCCTTCCGGAAACAACGCGAATAACGCCAGACGTAGCTAAAATAGCACGCACGAATATAACCTGCGCCGGCTAGCGACTCTCGAGAACACATTTTTAGCGAGTAAGCTGGCTATATTCAAACGCCGACGAGACATTTGACTCCTCCGATAGAAGCCCGAGAAAGCAGTCCAGTCGAGCCAAGAGCACACGCTAACGAGCTGACGTCACGATAGAAGCCACCCAGTACAGTTGAGTCGAGACAGAGACGCACGCACCGAGCTGACATCACAGCACGAAGGATTTTACAAGCTGGGTAATTATTCTGTGAAAGTATATTTTGTATCGCAATCGACAGAGTCCACAAAACGGCGCGCGCATATAAGTCGGTCGGGAGGTATTAGGAAAAGAGGGAGAAGCCGGCCGTAGTTCCGTTTCGACATATTTCAAAGAATCAGTAGCTTGCCGACCCCAGCAGAAGCAGTCACGCGTCCGAATAGTATCCAGAGTGAGAGCCAAAGACCGAAGCAGTCCACGACCGTCCCGAGCTTTGCCGAAGGAGTAGGATCGGAGTTTGGGTAAATATTGTATATCGGAAATATTTTGTAAGTACCCCAGGTGTGACTTGCGCATGATCAAACCATAGCCGTCAGGGGCCCATGTTCACTTTATTGCGGCGCTGATAAAATTAGTCGTGTTTGAGAGCCGATACGAACCACCACGTACGCCGAGTGATAGCCCGTGACCGTTAGACCAGTATATCAGATCCGGTGAGTCATTTAGTTTCCTTTACAACAAAAGCGGGTTAGTAATGTGATACGTTTGGCTAAGTTAAAAAGCACGGGTGGAGGTCGCATAGAAGAGGTAGACATTTCTCGCGTCTCAACTTCCTGCGCTCCGACGTGACTTTATAGACAGAGATAGGAAGCACGGGTAGAGGTCGCATAGAAGGGGTAGACATTTCTCACGTCTCAGCTTCCTGCGCTCCGTCGTGTCGGTTTTAAGGGATTCGTAAACACGGTTGGAGATCGCATAGAAGGGGTAGACATTTCTCACGTCTCAGCTTCCTGCGTTCCGGCGTGTCGGTTTTAAGGGATTAGTAAACACGGTTGGAGGTCGCATAGAAGGGTAGACATTTCTCACGTCTCAGCTTCCTGCGCTCCGGCGTGTCGTTTTAAGAGGATTAAAACACGGGTGGAGGTCGCATAGAAGGGGTAGACATTTCTCACGTCTCACTTCCTGCGCTCCGCGTGCTTTAAGGGATGAACACGGTGAGGTCGCATAGAAGGGGTAGACATTTCTCGCGTCTCAGCTTCCTGCGCTCCGGCGTGTCTTGATCAAGGAAAGACAGAGAGGGAGAATAAAAGTTAGGCAGGAAAGGTTAAGCCAGCCCCACGTGGAGCATTACGCACTGCTATTGAAATGAGTCGCTTTGGCCGTCCGCTGTTGCCTTGCACCCGTTTTTGAGCTTGCATACTAATCCGTACGACCCCCACTCCCCCCTTAAAACTCACATTTAATACCCGCTGTTGCCTTGCACCCATTTTGAGCTTCATTACGAATCCGTACGACCCCCCCCCCCTTTTTCACAAGAGCTTATGGTTATTACGTGTACTCCGCCTACGTTAACACACCCTTCCCGTTTCGTGTCGCTATTTAGTGCTTGCCCTGTGTTTATTTGTTGTGATAACTTGAGGCCGCCGTCAGCCGCCCTTACTGTATTTTGATATTATTAATATACCTGTTTATCCTGTTTTTAGTATTCTTTCATTGAGTAGAATTTAAACATCAGGTCCGAAACCCAGTTAAAGGCAATTAAAGCCTGCCTTGCTGGCCCTGTTACAGTGTCACGACTATATTGACCCCTGGAGTGTTTTTCTTCACTGAGACTGCCCGGAGCAAAAGTGGCCTTTTCGACTATGAACCAAAAGGTGGCGCCCGAGGAAAACCGATAATAGTGAAAAGCGCCAAAGTTTGATAATAGGGGGAGAAACCCCTTCACAATCTTTCCATTTCTAGTCCAGACATTCTGTGCACCCTGTTTTTTCTTCGTTGACATTAAAAGTTGGTAGCGTTTTTTAATCAAATCTTCGTTCAAATATATCCTAGTACCCTTCAACGCAGCTCTGGCTCTGTAGACTTCGTTTCGCTTCAGGTATGTGACGAAGTCTACTATGACCGTTCTTGGCTTCTGAGTATTCTCATTGAATTCACCAATACGAAAGACGTTGTTGATTTCTCCAAGTTCGCATTTGATTTTCATCCCATCAATAAATAGATGAAGGATACTACCTTGTAGATTTTCGTCAACGTCTTCCTTCATTCCAACCAGCCTCAAAGAATTCATCTTATTTGTCTACTCGAATGAATCTAATTTGTTCATCAGCAGCGAAACTTCTTCTTGATTGGAATGGGCTACTCCATCTAAACCATTCAATTTGATCGCCACGTTATTTAACTTAGTTACCATTTTCTCAAATTGCTTACTCAGTTTTTCCAGCTGCTCCTCTATTTCGGCTGTGATTTTCGGAGCCAATTTATTCATTATCGTTTCTAGAGTAGTTTCATCGATATTACTTGATGCTGTTGGAGCACTAGCTCGAGTTATTTTGCTCATTTTACGTAAACTGGCAACACTGTTCGGAATTGTCTCGATATATAAGAACCAAGAGTATCTATTCTTTATTCCCACTTTCACAAAGTATAAAAACTTCATAATCCACGCACAACGGTACTTCCAGAGATATGACTTTGTTCACAGGTTCAAAAGTCTTGGAGTAACACTTAGAATATCGAAAATACAGAGCTCACTACGCCGATGTTTACAGTACCACAACCATCACTCATGTCCATGATGGGTCACGTACCAATCCATACCGGGCAGTGAAAGCTGCATCCTCTATAGAAATCAACTTTTTTTCTAATTCTGATCCAAAATACCTTTCTCCGTCATTTTTGAGAACTATCATCATAACAAAGGCTGGAGACCGGTTTCCAGTCCTTGTTCAGTCAAAATTCTAAATTCGTGAATGGCTTTTGACCACTTATTTTAGTCGAAAGATCAAGAGCCTTAGGGTTACACTCGTTTCCAAGTAACAGAGATAGGAGACTATGAGCTATAGAATTTGTCAGATATTTTGACAATGTATTCTTCCTATTTTTCCACACCGGCTAGCTCACGCAGTTTCTCCAGCCGGATGTTTCTATAACTATTCGTAACGATACGAAGTGCTTCATTCTGCAGCCTCTCCATTCTCGACAACTGCATTTTGGATAGGCTGCAGAAAACTGTATGTTATTGCTGGTCTTATGCTCTGCTCGTAGATTATCAACTTGTTAACTAGCGGTAGGCTAGAATCACGTGCAATGAGGGGATACGTTCGCTTTATCGCAGCCGCTCCCTCTGTAATGCTAGCGCTATGTGTTTGTGCAAGCTCATACGCTTGTCCAATTCCACTCATAGGTATCTCACTGAAGGGCCTCTCCAAAATTTTGCTTTTTTCAATCCTCAACTTCCCGAGGATCTTCACGTTAGTGAATTTCCTCGTGAAATTGATGACTTTTCTGCGAATCAAGCTCAATCTTGTTCTTCCCCAGATAAAGCATGACCAACCGATTCAGATGTATCTGGAGCTGCATGGCAGCCACTTCGCTCTGGAAATGAGTGAGCGTAGATCTCTGTGTCATCCGCGAACATAGCCGTACTCGTCCGAGCGAAGTTCGGAAAGTCATATGTATACAGGGAGTACAAGATTGGCGACAAAGAGGACCCCCTGCTCCAACTGTATGCGCTGGCGAACTAGTTCCGTTAACATTAACCCCAAAAGTCCGCCCAGTCAGGTACGATTTTAGGATTTTAACTAGGTATAAAGGCATGCCCGCCTCTGTCATTTAAGTGATTAGCCCTCCTGTCCAGACCGTGTCGAACGCTTTCTGGGTATCCAACAGGACCATAACTGTGTTGTGATCCCTGAAGTGCCTTCCACTTCTTTCAAGTCAGCCATATCAGTGTTAAGAGAATTATTTGCCACTCACGGAATTCCTTTAGTGACATAGTTAATGCTACGGCTTCCACTTCATCAGAGTTTCGAACGAATAATTCGATAAGGCATGCCAGAATAGCACCGTATCACCCAGCATCTAATGGCCAGTCGGAAAGGACAACCAACCATTTTTCAAAAACGATGGTTGACGAAGATATAAAGACGGAACTGGTCAGATTTCTCATGCAGCAGCATTCAACTCCAATATCAACAGACGGGGATAGTCCGGCAGAGATTTCAATGAACAGGAAACTTCAAAGGAGACTGAGCTCCCTGCACCCCAGATTTTTGGAAACATCCAATTAACAAATATTAGAAGGAATAGGCAGTTCACCCATACTTCCCGATACAAATAGTTCACCCCGACGCAATGGAACATAGTTATTAGATACTGTCGGTGGACAGTATCTTTGGAGCGGTCTTCAACTCGCCAATTGGCACGTTTGCAAGATTGGAATCGTACATCCTGTTGTATGGAGTCAGCCTTTGAGTGATTTAATCCCCTTGTTATCATTATTTTCTGTATGTTTTCCTGACTTGTGTTGTGTGTGCATGATGGTGATGTACCTGACGGGTGCGTGAGTGTAGGGTGTGATGTTTTTGGGTGTGTAGATCTAATGTGTTTTGTGTTGAGTTTTTGTCACTCTCCTGACGCGTCGGAGTGTTACTCTCGGTGGTGGACGGTCGTTCTGGTAGACTGGTCGCATATACTTATCCCTTTCTCTGAACCTGGGATCGTCCAGATTCGCGAGATGTTTTGGATCACCGGGTTCCTGTGGATGTCCGTCTTCTGGAACGTTGCGTTGGCGTGATTCCGTAGATGGTCGTCTATGAAGTTTGGATTGACATTCAGGTCCCTGTAGATGAATGTATTCGGGACGTATCTGAGAGCGTTGATTACCATTCTTAGGCTCACGTTCAAGAATAGCTGGATCTCGGTCCTGTATGTTTGTGCGCATTGACCCCATGCGGCAGATGCATACAGCATGATGGGGAGGAGGATGGTCCTGATGAGGAGCAGCTTCAACTGGAGGTCCATGTTGCTTCTGCGTCCAATGAGGGGGTTCGAGCTGCTTTCGCTAGTCCGAACCTCTGATCCACGGGTTGCCTGAATGTCAATCTCTTGTCCAGGGTGATTCCAAGGTATTTGGCTTCGTTTGCCCATGGGATTCGTTGGTCATTCATGATGACATGTCCTGATAGTGTTTTTCGTCTTCTGGCTTTGCTCTTGTCTACGTTGATCTCGATTTTCCATAGGTTGAACCAGTCCTCTAGCTTTTCTGCTTGCTCCTGCAGGTACCGGGTTACCTGCGTTGCGTTCACTGATCAGGCCACCAGTGCTGTGTCGTCCGTGTACACCGCTAGTTTGTTGAAGTTTTTCTCAGGCTTTGGGATGTCTGCCGTATAGATGGAGAATAGGTGTGGAGATGAGACTGCGCCTTGCGGTACTCCTGTTTCAAGGGTCTTCACTGCTGAAAAGTCGCTGCCAACTTTACATTGGAACCGCCGTCCCCGCAGGAAGGAGTCCATAGCTTCACTATGGGAGTGGGGTATCCGAGGTCTGCCATTTTGGTGATCAAGCTATCGTGCCAGACTCTGTCGAAGGCCTTGGAAACGTCTGGGAATAAGGCTCCTGTATGGTGTCCTCTGCCCAGGTTGAAGCCTGCTACAGCAAAGTCCGCTATCTTCAGGACCTGCATTTCCGTAGAGTGTCCTTGTCGGAAGCCGAACTTCTCGTCTGGTAGAACGTTGAGTTCTTCCCTTAGTGGTTCCAATCTTCTCTGGATGACTCGCTCTGCCACTTTGCTCATCGAGGGTGTGAGGCTGATGACTACTAGTCCACGAAACCCGCATCGATATTCAAATGATTAAACAAGTTGAAATTCTACGAAGTGAGGGAGGAGTGGCCTGTATGAGCCTCTTGCGTTACCCTGTATTAGTTGGGAGTAGTCGGCGTCTGTCCAAGAAAAAACATTATTATGAGTTTGATGATTTTCATGTCACTTATTCCAGCCATAAGAAAGTAATATCCGTTTAGTTAAACCGATAACATTCTTGCCGAAAGAACCCACACCTACACACACACACACCAACATACCTCTTTCAGAGTTGACACCAATATACCTTTCGCGAGTTGACTCACAACTACAAATTCCACCAAATGATTACCGACAAATCCTACTGATTTTTGAAATGTTTGAAACATAACCTCGTAGAACCACTCGTGTTATTTCTTCACAGCGCACTGAAATGGCAGACAATACGTTCGGTACGACGCTACATCAATTACTTTCAGAGTATTACGTATTGAGTGGACTGGAACTATCTTCATATGTTATCATAAGGTCCAGGGGAACACTGTCCAAGTCCTGAATGAGATTATAGGCTTCCAACAAAAAGGACAATGTCATTTCCACTCGTGTCTCTGTTCCTTCGATGTCGACTAAGCATTTGATAGAGGTATCCAATGATGAGGCTATTGAAAAACTGTGAACATGAATATACCGAATTCACCAAAAATGTTCGAATATAAATATATAAACAGTGCCTTCAGAAATCAAGATCAATTCGACACAGGGGTGGAAAATGTGGATTTACAATTGATCACTTCTGGAACAAAATTGTCATTTGGAAGAGATCGGGGTAGAGAAAATTGGGATAAAGAAAAATATTACGGATATCAAAAATCACCGATGCTTACTGCACTGTTCCCTGAGTAATTTTAATTTATCCGGACAATTACTTATATCTGTATAAATGAATGAAGAGAATAACATGATTCCTAAAATTCACACAAATTACTTTTACCATAACTGAAATTTTATTCTTTGTTCATTTTAAACGCTCTTGAGAAATTAATTAATTCTTTTTTGAATGTTTTCTTTCTCGAATGTTTTAGTTTCGGAAACTGGCTCTGAAGGCAAACTACTTCAATCGGAACAAAACTTCCACAAACAAAAAACGAACGTTTTAACAATCAAAACGCAATTATATATCTATTGTGTTTTTACGTCAGAACCGTTGTTTGTAATTGGACTGGAAAACAGAAAAATATCTTCATTATATGGATATCACTCTCAACAAATACTGTATTGTTTGTGTGTGTGACAAAGGACAATTACGGAAGGGATATAAAAAGTACAAATAGAACAAAAACTCAATTAGACGGAGCAAACAAACGAACGTATCACTTATACTAACAATAATATTTCGTATCCTCCGTAAATGTTGACATGGGTTGAATTGGAATATGTAAACTCTGCGATAATATTATGATTGAAATACTGAATGAATATATTATGAGGCTTGATATATACTTCAGCTTCATTTTTAGAAATACAAAAGTACATTAAACGGAACTATTTTTTTAAAGCTCACGAAAAATCGACACATGTTCTATGTTGCTCATTCTGAAACAAATTTTGACCTTCAATAGTAAATACTGCCCAAGAAGCAGCTCAGCGTTAGAGACAAGATTTTGGATAACTAAACTAGAGTCTTAATGGTACTAACTCATCCTGATAATGCCAGCAACACTTTCAAATTGTCCGATTGAGTCTTCATTATCCATCATAATAGAATCATTGTACTAGGCATTATTTTTCCGATGACTCCGTTGTTCTTGTTACATCTCACATGTTTCTATCGCTCCATCGATAAAAGACTTGAAATCTGTTCTTCAGGAAACTCATCATCCCTATATTCGTGATTTCAATTAAATGAAATATTTGATCAACAGTGAATCATACATTCTTCGAGCACTTTGTATATCTGTAAATGCTGAATTACAATGATCGGATTGACTTCGTAGTATAAGAAACTTCCAACTGGATATATCCAGTTCCGTTTCCTGTCCTCAATATTCATTAGGATCTCTGGAAGTAGGGACAGGCCGAGTTCCCATGAGGAAGAGCGGAATACTTACCCACCAGTGCATTCGGAGACAGTTTTCACGAAACTTTCATTCACAGCCCAACTTTTATGATTTGATGGTTTGGAAGAGAGAATTGATTCAACAACATGATGATCATACCATTCTAGAGTCAAATATAATTGAGCTGTTTGACGAGATATAGACATATTGCCAATATCATCGATTATTTATGCTAGTGAACTAGACGAAATTATTATTGTATCCAATAAAAAATTACATCTTTTATTTTAGGTTGGTATATCCTACTATATTGTTATGTTAGGAAGGACCAGTAATATATTTTAAAGGTGGAAAAGAAATAATTTCTTAAAATATTCACAAAAATAATAAATATTTATTAGTTAGTAGTTCATGAGATATTGTCTTACAATTTTTTTTGAGATTCTATTTCCTTCATGGAGCCTCTGTATAATATTGATAGGTGAAGATATGCAAATCCTAGAATGCAATTATTTTCTTGCATTTTCGAAAGAGATTACAACATATAATGGTTTGAAATACAACAAAAAGTCTAGATTTACAAAATTATTCTGGATTAAATGTGATCAACAAAATTATAAGGTTGAAACATACAGTATATGAAATTGCATCTAACTATAATAGCCAATGGGAGAACAAGAAACCTCTTGATAAAAATAGCCGATCAGGGAAGAGAGATGGTGAGATAAAAGATTTGAAATTTTGGAAAAGTAAGAACACAGAAACGTCAAAGATAATTATGATCAAACTTTGAATTTAGTTTATAAGAAATGTAAAATGTGTTAGTTGATAAGTTTTCCAAATAACGATTTTGAAAATTCAAATAAGTGACAAAACAGAAATGGTATCCAGGAGAAGAAAAAACAAAGCGAGGGGAGATTGAAAATTTTTTTAGAAAGAAGCCACGTACAGAATTTGAGAGAAAGAAATTCAGGATTTTTATTAATGACAACGTAGTTTTTCCTACAATAACAAACCAATTCAAACACTGGATAATTTCGACACAAGATATATAAGGATAAAAAAGATTACCTTTTTTTTGTTCTCCACATGAAAACTTGTCCAAGCTGATTTCGGGGATTTTGGATGGTTCCTTTGCAATGGAGAGTTCCTGAGAGGAGTGGATGAAACAGGAATTCAGATTATGGCCAGGTAATGCATCAGCGACATTACAGCTCCAGGTATAAACTCTTTTAGTGCACATCACAAACTGAATCACTTTACAAAGTAACTCGTATATCTGAAGAACTTTATATAATTTGGTATTGAACTATAAAAGAAGTCTCCCAACTCAAAAGAAAAAAGTGAGGTTATATTTACAAAATCCATCACTGTTTTTCATTATTCTATGGAAATTTGTCAATTGCTCATAGTTATAAGTGATCTATCGCAGGCCAGGTTAATATAAGTTTCCCTGGATTAAGGAAATAATTGTTTTTGATAATTTTTGGTTAACTTTCCACAATGATATGCTAATATCTCACCGATAAACATTGAACTGAAATAGTTCGAATGATATCAAGACAGGCAGTGGATCTGTTGCCAGTACCGACTCCTGAGGCGAAGGCGTTTCCAACTGAGTTTAGTCGTGGTAAGAGAAGAAATTACAAAGAGTAAAAATAATAGAATTTTCTCATATATATTCGATACAATTGTATGGTATTCGGTGGAAGAAGTAATTTTACAAAACATATGAATATAACTAGAAATTATTACTTTACCCAATCATAACAAATTGACATCAAAAGTAATGGCAAAAATAACTATCATAGTATAACATCAAATTGGCTTCCCAACGCGAAGCGAAAATAATTATCATATCAAATCATAACAATAAATTATCTTACCAAATCATAACAATTATTAGAAGTTTATCAAAATAAAAAAATAAAAAATTTTCCGAAATCAAAAATTTATACAGGGTGAAATTATTTGTGGTGAAATAGAATTGTTTTTCAAACAATATTTCATAACAAAAGGTCACCCAACGAGGGGTAACATTAACAACAATTTTGTTATTTCATAGCAATATATATATATATATATATATATATATATATATATATATAGTTCCCCTTTTCCTCTTGTTTGAGATATACTTAAGGCACGCCCAGATATGCTCCAGAATTAGCTACGACTAACGTAACGGTAAATCATTCACAAAAGAAAATAATGTCCAATAAGACGTACTTTCTATCAAAAAAACATGATACAACAGAGGGGAGTTCGAAATTAGCCTGAAAATTGCCTCATTTTGAATTTGTTGATCCGTCTGTTGTGTTGTGTTGCTTCTTCTGTTGTGATTATTTTGTGGTACAGTTTCAACAAAATTCGAAAATGGCTCATCGTAAAGTTTTGAACGAGCAAAGTAGGAAACTTGTGTCAAATGTTTTGGAGTATTTCCGATATAAAAAAGTGACTTCCATTGAAAACATTTCTGTAAATAATTGTGCAGCTGCGGCATTGAAATTGAGCTCAGGACAAATTCTAGAATACAGCACGAAATCACACGTGGAACAATTGTAAGTATTTTTTTTCGCTGTTACAACAAGTCCTGAATGTAATGGTTCCATTTTATTTTCATCAAGTAACTGCAAAGATAAAAGCTTCAAAACACGAGATTTGCCTGAAGGAGTTAAACCTGCAATATATAGTTATTTATACCATGATATAAAATAAACAGTTAGTAACAAGAGAAAACCTACGACAAGTACTCCTCAATTGTGAACAGTTAGAATTTGTGCAGCAAAGCCTCAAAAATATGCGATTGATGAATTAATTCACAAAATGGGTCATTCTTTTCTACGACTACCACTATACCACTGCCAGTATATTGCGATTGAATTAATATTGGTACCATGTAAAACATTTTATAACAAGAATATAGTACAAAAGGGCTACAGTAACGGGGCTGTATTGAATACATGGGAAGAAGCATCAAATAAAGTTACTACACAAAATCAGACAGATTTTATTAACACACTGAAAATTTTATTACTACAAATTGGGAACGAGAAAAAAATTTGGATTGTCAAATATTGCCCACTATAATTTACTAAATAAAGATTCATCGTCCGAAGACGATAATCATTCTTCAGGCGCAGACCACTGATAAATTCATTGGTGATTTTGTTACAATATGTAGCTGATTGAGCTATAATATAGTTTCATTTCCAATACAGTTATTGGAATTTAATAATCCTATAATCTTTTTTTCTACCACCGATTTATTTCTGTTAAAAAACTCTATTGATTCTATCATACTCAGTGTTAACTCTAGTTCAATGAGTTATTGAATTCTCCTCAATCATTCTCTTTACAATTCCAAATCCGACCTTGGCAATTCACATTTATAGAGAATTGAGTACGGACATACCTGCACTATATCTCTCAACCGAACATGCATTCTCAAAGACGTTAGTTACTCTTAGAGTAATTTGGGCTGGCCTACAGCTGTCACTCATTTTAATACAATAAACAGATAAAGATAAAATGAAATAAATATATACATTTCGTCTCACCAATGATGGGTATACTTTTTATTGCCTGGTGTGTAAAATTTGAATATGACAAAAATTCAAATATTGTTATAGGACCACATTTGTCCAACCGTCATCTCATTGAATTCCTGGATTTTTTTCAAAATTCGAAGGTAATTTCATCTGCAATGATCTCAGGCACATTTTTCGCGGTATGTACGAGTACACATCCATAATACTTTTCCCGTTAAATGAATTGGATGAAAGAGGCCACCTGCATCACCTGATATGAGCATAATTGATGACTATTTGTAGGAGCATCTCAAGTTGAAGATATACGATGATGCCAACCTATGAATATACAGTGTTTTTTTTTAATTCCCCCACCTTTTATTTTTTGAACGGGTCAACTAAAAAAATTGAAACTTGGGATAATGAAATGGATGCATGAATACTATATTTCGTAGTAAAATTGACAGATGAAACTTTCAAGATGGCGACACGGGGAAAAAAAATTAAATTGAAAGGGAGGTCTTGTGACACATCCTTTTGAAGTTCCTGACGAATACTTCACAACCCTATAATTTGAAGTCAATATCTTCACCTACTACAAAACGGCGGAACATTTAATAATCACCTGAATACAAACACATTAATATCGATACATCTGGAAATATTTGTTTTGCTCTGCCATATGGCAATCCCAGCAACCCGATAAGGTTTGATAGGTTATTTTTCGTTTAAACAAAAAATGACAAGAAATGTCAGTACGACAACGAACATCATTGTTCAGTTAAAATATTCTCATTAGTTTTCGGTTTTACTAGTAAATAGGTACCACGTGAACTATTTCTAAAATGGTAAATTCTCTCCATTGAAAGAAAAAATCGAAGCGATTTTTAGTTACGGTGCGACGCGTAACTTTCACGAAACCGAAATAGTTTCTCATTTAGTTTTCGGTTTTACTAGTAAATAGGTACCACGTGAACTATTTCTAAAATGGTAAATTCTCGTCCATCAGAAATATTGGAACTTGTTACCAAATTAACAACACGGTGGTCAGAAAAATCCTAGTCATCGCATTCCGGAAGAACAGCAAGTTCAAATAATTGGTGAGATGATAGTAAATCCTCAACAGTCTACTTCCTCCGTCGCGAATGTTTGTGAGGTGTGTCCTTCTACTGTGTGGAGACTTTTGAAGAGGAATAAGTATCATCCATACAAAATCAAAATGGTACCCTGATCGAAGAACAGAATTCTGCAAAATTATGACGGAAACCATTGCAAGGCATCCTTCCTATCTCCACAATATTTGTTTCAGTGACAAATCTACAAATTTTTTCTCAACGCAAGGTTCACAGACAAAATTGAAGTGCCACCAACCCTCACATTTTCCGGGAAACTCATACTCAATATCCAAGAAAAAATTAACGTCTGGGCAGGAATATTGGAAAACCATATCGAAGGACCTCTATTTATTGAACAAAATTTAACAGGGGAACTGTGTTTGAATATGCTGGAAAATACGTTGACCTTCTTATCACCGAAATCGTTGAAGCGAATCCTAAGGAATTCGATATGGATATTGTATTCCAACAAGATGAAGCACCACGGACAAGTAAGAAACTATTAATACTTTCCCCGGTCATTGGATTGGCCGTCGAGGTCCCACGGAATGGCCAGCCCGCTCGCCAGATTTGACACCTGTAGACTTTTCTTATGGGGATATTTGAAGCAAGAGATGTACGAAACTGAACCTGCTTCAATATTGGATATAGGGCAGAGAATAATAAATATTCGTAGAAATATCGACGTTACTGTGTTCGAAAATGTTCGGCGTGAAATATCGGATAGGCTGTTCTGATGTCAAGCAGCTCAAGGCAACCATTTCGAGCATCTTCTGAACTGAACTCAGCTTCTTTCCTCAAATTATGGAAGTTAAACGTCGATGTATTCAGACAATTATTAAATGTTCCGCCATTTTGTAGTAGTAGAAAATACTGACTTTATATTATAGGGTTCTGAAGTATTCGTCAGGAGCTTCGGAAGGATGTGTCAAGCAATTAATTTTTTTTTCCCAGGTGGCGCCCAGTCGCCATCTTGAAAGTTTAATCAGTCAATTTTACTCCAAAATATAGTATTCATGCATCAATTTCATTATCCCAAGTTTCAATTTATTGAGTTGACCCGTTAAAAAAATAAAAGGGATGGACATTGAAGAAAAGCACTGTATAATAAGGAATGATTGTTTTTTTTTCAGTATTTCACCAGGAATCTATAATTATATCATTATCTTTCTAGTGAATACTTAATCCGTATAAATCAGAGAATGTATGGTATTTAAACAAATATCCCAGTTTGCAATTGGTTCATGGGCAACATGAATTTCTATTCTCATGATAATTATAAAAGAGTCATCCAGGAAGATTAGTGCATTCTCATCCACAATTTTGAGGAAATTGAGAGAGGTTGGCAGTTGACAAATATGGTTTATTTTTCACTATTATTTTTACACTTTTTGTTACATTTTCATACATTTTCAACAATTTTAAACTTTGTGAATGTCTATATTTTATGGGTTGCCCTTGTTCTCGTCTAACGACCAAGCACTGAAGAATGACCTTATAGGTCGAAAGCGCCCGAAAAATAAAAATAAAAGATGCACGAAATACAAAACTTGAGACTATTGATACCGAGTAGTCCGGAAATCAACTCTATTATGGTCAAGGTTAACTAAGAGAATTCGGTAGAATGACTTCAACAGAACACCATAGGATGAATATTTTCTTCACAAGATGCATACTGTTCATTGTTATAAGCTCCCCCACCGACACAACTCACATGAGTTGTTGGTAATTTTCAATTATTCATGTATTCTCAACTTTCCAAGCACTCAGAGCACTTTTGTGCTCATAATCACTGTGCTCCCGAGCACTTTTTCGAACCAGTGCTTAGTGCTTAGTGCTCCGATCATTTTACGAAAAGGCTTAGTGCTTAGTAATCCCGAAAAGTGCTCCCGAGCACTGCAGTGCTCGGGAGCACTTTTCGAGATTACTAAGCACTAAGCCTTTCGTAATTACTACTTGTCGAAACATGAAAACGTGGCCGGTAGCGTAGCACCCCCACTCCAGACGAACTCTTGATCGCTTCCATATGCATCTTCTACAGATCACAGTCTTGTTTTGATTGTTGCGGAGTGTGTCAGGACTCGGCGCAGTACGTAGTATAGATAGGTTAGTTCAATAAAATAATATTTTATCGCTCCATTGAATAGTGAAGGTCAAGGCGACTTATGGAGAATTGGGCTACAGAGAAATTTCCCAAATTTTTGTTATGATGCAGTTGTCGACTTCTTGAACAATAATATCCATTGACACAACTCAATCCTTTGTCTACTTTCAGAAACACAGGGTATTGAACAACGAATATGGTTCTCATTCTCTTAAATGTGTGAGTGATATTGAATATTAATCCTTAACAAGAGAATATTTTATTTGTTGAGGGTTCACTCAAAAATTAAATAAACGAATTCTTGACTCGAAATATAATTCTGATTTCAGGATTCAATATCTGACTAGATTTGCTTCAGGTTGGTTTATGAAAACAAGATATTCAAGAAAAATTTACAGGTCGTGTCGGAAAGTTGACCACTCCTGTATGTTCTTTTGACAAAATTTCATTCACTTTGTATGGCTTGTTAGTAGTTGACATTGAGTTCGATTCAGAGGGCCATTCAAAGGATATGTATTGAAGAAAATAACAAAAATTATTTTGTTTTGGAGATCTTCTTCAAATTCAATATTTCCTTGGTGAATTTCTGTGTTTTCTTTATTGCCTTCACTTCGAGTTAATTGGTCAGGTGTTTACCATATCAAGTTGCCAAAACATCTATATCCGACCAACACATTCAAGGTGAAGGTGATGAAAAAGAATCACAGATATTCAAAGAGGAATTATCGTATTACAGAAAGATTTTCAAAACAAAACAAACTTCTACTTTATTCGATTGATATGTAACATTTAGTTTGTTAGAAAATTTGACTATGTTTTACTACCCAGTTTCTGTTGGAAATATATTTCTATTTATATCAAATGATAAAAAAATCATAGGAAGTTCATTCCTCATCCACAATTTTAGTTATATGCCAACTTATAAATAATGTATCATAGGTTTTACATTGCTTCAACATCATATTATTTGCTGTTTTGTTGATGGTTCTTTGTCTAAATTTGACGAAATCTACAAAACATACAAAAAAAAAGTGCACGAAATAAAATTGAAATTGTATAACAGTATCAAATCCTTTGGGAAAAGTAGAACGTAGAACTTAGACACCATAGTGAATATTTTGGCTTAGCAAGGAGCATATTTTATTGGTTTAAGTGTCAAATTCCGACACTCAAATGATTTGCTTAAGTGCTCAATATTCTAGTTCTCAACACTCCAACCACCTATTAATATTGCAGTCCCTCAATCCTGATTAAATCTGCGTACTTTCCTATGTAACAGGAGAAGCCATCAACAGAATGAGAACAAAATCTTCCAAGAGACCCCTTAGAGCCTAGCTTACGTTCATGTACATCCCCCAGAGTGTACTGAATTTCTCTGCGTTGTCGATTGCCGTTATAAATCAATTAGGTGGACTCCTAGAGTAATTAATATGCAACGATAATGTACGTTGACTACTGGTCGATAAGGATATCCTGTAACCAGTTCTCGTAAGAATAGAATGCCTTCCACAGCATGAAATAAAATGAGAAACTGTTGAATGCATTATAATCCTGATTATTCTTGTTGGTTGCATTATTTATGATGTTTTGAAATATTGTGAGAAATTTGAACATTGTACAACAATATATTATTAAGATAATGTATCGTGATGGTACCCACTTTTCAAAGGATCCGGTGTACCCGACGTTAAACAATGATTATGTTTAAGTATACTGAAAAATATTTAAGAAGGATATATCGCTTTACAGTCTGGAAAGTATGACCATGATATTGAAAACAAAAAAAAGTGTATTACAGCCTCGTTGCGAAAAATATATAGGTGAGCGTCTTTATAACATCCAATACCTATAAAAGATATTGAAAACAAAAAAAGTTGAAAAAGGAAACAAAATATGGATAAAGAAATGTAATAATTTTTTTTTTTGAATTTTATAAATCGATATGATTTTGACATTCACCAATGCTCACAATTGAATTATTTCTACGCTCTTTGAATTCCATAAATCAAGCAGCCCAGAAACAAATATGATTCTGATCGTGTCAAATATATAAATTATTTAATCTTTTTTTTTTTTTTAGTGTTCAGAAATATTAATATAAATTTAAATATATATATATATATAATTATATATGTATATATAAAAAATATGGAGTTCGAAACATATTTAACTTAACACAATATTAAAATGTATGCACTGAAATAATTCTTTAAAAATATATGGTTAGAAATATAACACGTCATTTAACTCAATATAATATTTATCTCAATAATATATATATATATATATATATATATTATATATAATTGATTAGTATTTCAATTTCTATAAAGTCTGTTTAGTATTCATATATTTCAACGACTTAATTATTTTCATTTTGTTATTTGCATCGTACGAAGGTTATTGTACTCCCACAATAACCTTCGTACGATGCGAACGCAAAACTCAAATAAAATAATTTTGTTTCAACCTGATGATGACAAATACCATGTCGAAACGTCGTTAAGAAAAATTAAATGAATTGACTGAATCAGACCTTTATTTCGAGAATTTGAAGAAAATATATATGTGGTCAAGAAACTGAAGAAAAAAAAAAATATATATATATATATATAAAATATATATATGTAAATATTTTGTTACCAAACTCCAATATATGTGTTACTATATAATTTACCATGTTCCCTTCCAGCATTAATAGTTGCATACATATATAATGCTAGTATAGTAGAGTTATTCATATATTTCTCAAACACTCACTACAACTTGTTCGTCAAATGGCATAAGCAGTCACGAACAAGTGGTATATCAACTGATAATTGATATGCACCCTTCACCGACCTTTTCATGTTTATTTATTGCTTCTACATTTATTAATAGTATTTACAATTTTTTCACATATTATAAGATATTTATTCATACAGATCATTTAGCATAATGTTCTTCCGTACAATATATAACAATATTATGTCACACTCTACCCATCACTCCAAGTTTTCATTTTCAGATCATCATAATCCATCTTCATATATCATAGCCAAACATTACATAGTCACGGACAAGGAGTATAACACTTAAAACTGTTATACACTTATGCGGCTTGCGTATGTTTATCCGTAATGCTTTATATCAATTATATCTATTTTTTCTTTCTTTCATGCGAATACACATTATTAATATTACAAAATTTTCGACTTCTGACCAGGAGGCAGAATTACTTCTGACTTGTCAAAATAGACATGTTTATACACTAATTCAACTTTTCTGATATAATAAATACTATCCAAGGTCTTGAAGTCTTCTCCAACACTTTTTGGCCTGAAGGGGGAGAATCAGTTCAACTGTCAGAAAGTCATTTCCAGCGAAGAGGACCACCATTTTGTACACTTTTGATTTTTTTCCCAGCACTCATTCTCATATAGTTTTTTTCAAAATTGAATCAGCTCTCCTTGAACAAGATACTGTTCACGCTGTAATTTGATTGTTATTATGTTTTATAATTAACATCATATTGTATATTTATAACACAAAGTGACACTGGGGGAGGGGTGAGAGTATATTCCTGAAGGTAACCTAATCTACTTAGATTGCTTTTTTAATGGGTTTAATTGTGGACAAACTAACACTGTTGCTTCTGCTTGCCAACTTACAGCTCCGATACAGATTCAGATATCCCTTTATAGATTTCTTTGTATCGACATCGTAACCATTATCCTAAACTGAACAACAATATATATATATATATATATATATATATATATATATACAGCAAACTTCTTGGTGACAATAGCCAATCAGGGAACAGTATGGTCAAATGTAAGATATGAAATTGTGAGAAAATAAGAACGAGAAAGTGTCGGAGACAATTATCACTGAAATTGTATATAGTTTATAAGAAAGTAAAAATAGTTCTATTCATAAGTTTTGACAAATAACCCCAAACAGTGAAAATGTGACAATATAGTGCACGAATTCAAAAATTCAAAAAAAAAGGAATGAGGGAAAAATGGATCCTGAAAAAAAAAAACCAGGAAAAATAATTCAACAACATTGCCACGTTTGTTGGGAGAGAAATAAAAATTCATTAATTTCAATGAAATAAGCAGAAAACCAACATTACCTTATTTGTACACCATATACAAGTATTCAAAGCTGATTTCTGAATTTGTATGGTTCCTTCGTTTTGGTATTGGAGTTCCTGAGAGCATTGGAGTGAAAGAAAATCCAAATCTGGGTGCATATTGAACAGCGACCGTTCCAGCGACAGGTATAAACTTTCCTAGTGCACATCACGAACTGAACAACTTCACTAATAACTCATATCCCATCAGAAGAACTTTATTTCATTTGAATTCGAACTATCAAAGAAATTTTCACTTTCAAGGTAGAAGTGAGATTGTGTATATTTTACCCATGAACTTTTCTCATGATTATCCATGAATATTTGTAGATTCACCATAGAATAATTTATCTATCGTAGGCCAGGTAAATTTAAGTTTTCCTGAATAAAGGAAATAATTGCTTTTGATATTTTGTTGCTTATTTTCCACAATTATCAGCAATCGTATTTATAAACACTGAATAGAAAATGACATCAAGCAGTGGCTAGTGGCTAAATTGCCTGAACCGGCTATCTGAGATAAGAGGCGTACCAACTGTGCTCAGCTGTGGTAAGGAAAGTGATAACAATTGGCAGCAACGTGACGAGAAAACAGTGACGTTAGCTAGCAATTATTATTACATCATTGCAAAATATATTATACAGGGCGAAAATACTTATCTATATCATAACAATTTGGCTCACAACGAAGAGCGGAAATTATTGGCAATCTTCATTTAATAACAACAATTTATATTTGCAAATTATCATTATATTACAATTGACACCCAAAACGTGGGGCGAATTAATAACATTACAATTTTGTTATATCATCATTACATAACAATATATATACATATATATATATATATATATAATCAGGTTTCTTGTTTCTTTGGGGTTTGGTTCATATCAGAAATGATGATCATTTTTCAAGTGGTAATTTTATTACATTTTCAACGTTCTGACTGTGACCACACACGACGTTGGAAATGTTATGAAATTAATACTCGAAAAAAGATCATCATTTCTGATATGTACCAAACCCCCGAAAAACGAGAAAACTAATTATATATTCTTTGTTCAAGGAAATCACATCCTTGAAATTTCGTTTTTTTCTTGCACTGTGCATCTATATCTTGTGTTCTACTGAATACATTATATCCTGTTGAGTAGCAAAAGTGGCAAAACTTAGAGCAAATTCTTGATATGACTGAACTGATGAATGGAAACACCCCCATTTCAACTTCGGCTATGGTTATTTCGAAAGTGGACATTATTTCATTCAGTTATTTTCCAATGAATAATCCGCCAATCCATCATCAACAACTATGAGTAACAAAACTCTTGGAACTGAAACATATTTTCCTATTCTTTGGACAAAAACCAATCTTCCGATAAAACCCATCAAATTTTGTTTTATACTCCGAGATTCCTACTTCAATTCACAAAATGACTTGTTCCAAGATAAAGTATCAATAGCACTCGTTAGATCTTTTCTCGAAGGACTGTTTTTCCGAGGTCTGGATCCTTTGGAACTTCTGTTGAAGATAACGTTTTGTGGTGGAGTCTTCTCCACTGATTATTAGTCTGACACTTTTCATATTGGTCAGATGTAGTCCCAAGATTATTCCTACTCTTATGGATGAGGAAAATTGTTTCACGGTATCTCTTGGTTTTGCTCTTGAAAGGTCTGTGTGACAAAAACCATATTCTTACATATTGCCCAGAACGTGATTCTGTATCTCAAGTGGAAAAAAAGTATGCTGTTCTGGTGGTAGTTCCATATAGCTCATTTGAAATGGTCCATATTGCGAAGCATCCGCAGTTTACTTTTTGTGTCAACCTCAGAACATGTTCATGAAATTTCATTTTGTTGTTTTTTATAAAATAAACTGTGCTCCTAAACTAATATGAGTAACTGATTTTGAGACTGTCTTTGCCGGCAATTTCCGGTTGTTCTTGAAGTTAATATCAGCGAGACAGCTACACGAACGGGCACACGTCGTTGCGAGTGTTCGTGCGGAAAGCGCATTTTTGGAATTTAATTGTTTATCGCTGGAAATTTCACGTTGCATTTATATGTTATTTTGTTTTGATCATTTCTTAAGAGTAATTTGATGATCCTAGGTGATTGATTGTTTGGCGTCAACTCAAAATTAGTAACTCATATTAGTGTAGGAGCTCAATTATTTTTATTTTTTGCTTTCCTGTTTCTTTTTTCGTCGGTTAAATTTTTTGTTGAAAGTTTTTTTTTTTAATCTACTAATTGCTTTCTATTCACTTATCAACCACACTTCAACTATCAACTGTTATATACTAGAACTAGCTGTACCAGCGACTTCGTCCGCGTTGAATTCTGTTTTTGCGACGACTATTACAAATTCTCTCACCCCTTTAGGGAAGGAATTTCCAAAAATACTGAAACAGGTATTTCTGCATTTGTAACAAAGTCCTCAATCACCAACTTTTACGACCCTAACACAAAAACTAACGAACCCACGTACAAATTTTCACCCCCCTTTCAGTCCCCTAGGGGTTCAATTTATCAAAACACCGAAATATACATTTCTTTATTCCTTACAAAGACCTCAAATACCAATTCTATGACCCCAATTTTTTTTTTTATTTTTTTTTTTTCACAATCAGGAATACTAACAGGACGAACCCAGAAACAGTATTCACATATATACTTACAAAATATGTCATATTGCTATTCAATAAATACAGTAGTAATAATTTATATGTATCTAAAAAATATTGAGGATATCAATTAGACGACGGTACGAAGTGTTTCTTAAGTTTGTTCACAAAGGTAGCTAAAGAGTCAGAAAAAATATCAATCTCTATTATGTTTGAAATGGAGTTATAACTTTTCAAGCATCGATGTAAAGGGGAATTCAAATAATAATTTGTGTTTGGTATAGATGTATGGAACAAATTATAATGACGAGTGGAATATTGTGGAATATTATAATAAATCAAGTTATTGATGGATGGGGAATGAATGAGACCATTTATCATTTTGAAAGAAAATTTGATGTCGGTGATAGCTCTTCTGTCAGCAAGACTGATCAAATTGAGCTTTTGATTTACGAAGTAATTTTGTGGCGTATTATCGAAATATTTTCTGTTGATATATTAAATGAATTTGTTCTGGATACTTTCTATTTGTTTCATGTAAATTATATAGTGGGGGTTCCAAATAGTTGAGGCAAAGCCTAGCAGGCTATTTACGTATGACATAAAAAGAGTACGCAAGGTATTATAATCTCTAAAAGGATAAGTTGTTCTTAAAATAAAACCTAGCATTTTATTCGCTTTCTTAGAGATGTAAGAAATATGTTTTTTAAAGGTCATTTTCGAATCGAAGATAATTCCCAAATCTTTCACCTCACTACAGGTGTGGAGATTATGATCCTGCATGGTGTAATTATTGATCACCAAGTTGGAATTTCTACTGAAAGTCATCTGATGGCATTTGTTGAGATTCAGAAAAAGGGAATTATTGCTGCAGTACTCTAAAAATCGGTCAAGGTCCTCTTGAATTAGCCTACAATCGTCCAAGTGTGAAACTGTATGAAATATTTTGAGATCATCAGCATACATAAGAAAATACGAAAATTTGAAACATTCAGAAATGTCATTTATATAAATGTTAAATAGTAGGGGACCTAGATGTGAACCTTGAGGTACACCCGACGTTATGTTAACTGATCTTGAGAGATAGTTGCCAATACAAACAACCTGTTTACGATTACTCACGTAAGATTGAAACCAATTCAATAGGGAGCCGGTCACACCGACATCAGCCAGCTTTTGTACCAGCAATGTATGATCGATCTTATCAAAAGCTTTGCTGAAGTCGGTATAAACGGCATCCACTTGAATTCGGCTATTCAAGCTTTTCAATATATATTCAGTTTATTCGAATAAATTTGTTTCGACAGAGCGCTTTCTGACAAATCCATGTTGTTGCATATTCAAAATGTGCATGACATCATGATAAAGATATTCAAAGATAATACTTTCAAACAATTTTGCTAATATACATAATTTGGACACTGGTCTATAATTTTGAGGTAACTGTTTTTGTCCAGATTTATGAACTGAAACAACGAATGCTTTTTTCCAGGCGTTTGGAAAATGCCCTTTATCTAAGGATTTGTTAAACAGAAGGTAGAGAGGAAATGACAAACTCTCTGCACACATTTTAATGAAATTTGTCGGAAGGTCATCGGGGCCAGGGCCCTTATTCGGCAGAGATTGTATTTTAGCTTTGATAACGTTTTCAGATATGTAATATTTAATTATATTTTGGGAATTGAGGCGAGAAGATACCCTGTTCCCTTGATTTTTCAAAGGTTCACTGAAAGCTGATAAGAAATGATCAGCAAATATTTCACAGATAGTTTGACCTTCCGTCACAATATCATCGTTAATAATTACAGATGACATCCTACTGGAGGAGTTCTTCTTCGTCTTTACATATTGCCAGGATTGTTTGGGATCGGATGATATATTTTTTTCACATGAATCTATGTAATGATATATTTTTTTCACATGAATCTATGTAATTCGTAAACTAATGGAACCATCACACAAACTTTCACCCCCTAGGGGTTGTATCTATCAAAACATCTAAATATGTATTTCTTTATTCCTCACAAAGACCTCAAATACCAATTGTTATGACTCTCACTTGAATACTAACGGAACCCCCATACAAACTTTGACACCCCCATTTCACACCTTTAGGGGTTGCAAACTGAAATACATATTTTTTATATTTGTACAAAGACTTCGGATACCAATTTTCCAATCAATTTAACCCCCCTTTCATCCTATTAGGGGTTGAATTTCCAAAGAGACCGAAACACGCATTTTTTATTCGTAACAAGGATCCCCATATACCAATTTTCATGATCCCAGCTTTAAAACTAACTATACAGACTTTCAAACCCCCTTTTACTTTTTTATAGGGTTGAATTTTCAAAAACCCTGAAACACATTCATCTTCATTCGTGAAGAAGAGCCCAAAGACCAATTACCATGACTCCAATTTCAAAACCAACTGTACTTTCACTTTCGTCCCCTTTCTCACCCATCTTTTCACCCATTTAGGGATGAAATATAAAAAAATATGCTGTCAAAATTACAGCTCTTAGGTCCAGCGGTTTGGTGGGGCCGTTGATCGTATATCAGTCAATCAGTGAGTCAGTCAGTAGGGACATGTTATTATACAGGGTCCGTCCTAGAGTTGGCTACATATGGAAAAAAAATGTATTGAAATTTCTGAAGAACTCTAATGGTGGTTCGTTTCTGCATGTCTGACAAATAAAAAATCCGTTGCGACTCATATCACGTAACCTCAGATTTGGCGAGAATTTTAAAAAAGTTTTCTGTGTTGCCAAAGAAGGGGTTGAGTTGACAAGATATCGAAAGGAATCATTGTGAAAATGTACTCGGAATCCAACGAGGATCCCATGTTCCAATTCTGCCCAAGATTGAAAAAAATACAAAAATACCATTCTATTCCTCTACCCTTACTAAGAAACATTATACATTTTTGTTTTATCTGGAAACAGTCAATGAACTAAATCACATAAGTTTGGGTCAAAATTATTCAAATATTTGTGGAATAGACATTTTGCTGAAGATTAATTATGAAAACACGATTTAGTCTTGTCACTAGGTGTAGTCTTGCCTTGTGTATTGATGCACATGAGATTATTTAATATTCTCAATCCGTAAATAAAATTTAAACCAACTAATATCTGAAAGATAAGTGCCATGTGAAGTGGAATGAATAGAAAATCGAATTAAACGGTTTTCTTCACATAAAGGATTCAATATAAAATTGAACCAGAAAATGGTAGATCTCAGGTGAAAAACAACTACTTTCCTGGCAAATACCACGCAGAACGTTGAATGATATTCACCTGAAAATCATGATACTTCCATAATATCAATGGACATTGAATGCAAAGTTCCTTTCTGATAAGCTCGATTATGTTTAATTTATGTCGTGTTCCAGAATCCGCATACCGGTTTCAGGCTTCTTGGCCCTCATCAGTACGAGTATCAACCAGCCAAAGGTCAAAGAACTCTGGCTGAAGTGAACAGAACGTAACAACCATCATCGAGTTGTAAACTTAGGTACGCCGGAAAAGATAAACTTCAACTGGCGGTACCTAGTGACAGAAAGAAACACTCCGAAAATCTCCCCCCTCGATAGGTTTCTAAATAAAAGATTCCTTCTCAGTAGGAGACACTATATGCCAGACGGGCTTGCCACTCCTACTGAGAAGGAATCTTTTATTTAGAAACCTATCGAGGTGGGAGATTTTCGGAGTGTTTCTTCCTGTCACTAGGTACCGCCAGTTAAAGTTCATCTTTTCCGGCGTACCTATAGGTGTTACAAGCTCGATGATGGTTTGTTTACGTTTGCTCACTTCAGCCAAGTTCTTTGACCTTGGACTGGTTGACTACTCCGTACTGATGAGGCCAAGAAGCTGAAACCGGTATGCGGATTGTTAGGTGAACACGACATAAATTAAACATAATCAAGCTTATCAGAAAGAAACATTTGCATTCAATGTCCATTGATATATATGGAAGTATGCATGGATTTCAGGTGAATATCATCAACGTTCTGCGGGTATTTGCCAGGAAAGTAGTTGTTTTCACCTGAGATCTACCATTTTCTGTTCAATTTATATTGAATCCTTATGTGAAGAAACCGTTTAATCGATTTTTCTATTCATTCCATTCACATGGCACTTATCTTTCACTATATGCTAGACGGGATTGCCACTCCTACTGAGAAGGAATCTTTTATTCAGAAACCTATCGAGATGGGAGATTTTCGGAGTGTTTCTTCCTGTCACTAGGTACCGCCAGTTAAAGTTTATCTTTTCCGGCGTACCTATAGGTGTTACAAGCTCGATGATGGTTTGTTTACGTTGTGTCTCACTTCAGCCAGAGTTCTTTGGACCTTCGGCTGGTTGACTACTCCGTACTGATGAGGGCCAAGAAGCCTGAAACCGGTATGCGGATTGTTAGGTGAACACGACATAAATTAAACATAATCGAGCTTATCAGAAAGAAACATTTGCATTCAATGTCCATTGATATTATATGGAAGTATGCATGGATTTTCAGGTGAATATCATTCAACGTTCTGCGTGGTATTTGCCAGGAAAGTAGTTGTTTTTCACTTGAGATCTACCATTTTCTGGTTCAATTTTATATTGAATCCTTTATGTGAAGAAAACCGTTTAATTCGATTTTTCTATTCATTCCACTTGCCAGGAAAGTAGTTGTTTTTCACTTGAGATCTACCATTTTCTGGTTCAATTTTATATTGAATCTTTTATTCAGAAACCTATCGAGATGGAGATTTTCGGAGTGTTTCTTCCTGTCACTAGGTACCGCCAGTTAAAGTTTATCTTTTCCGGCGTACCTATAGGTGTTACAAGCTCGATGATGGTTTGTTTACGTTGTGTCTCACTTCAGCCAGAGTTCTTTGGACCTTTGGCTGGTTGACTACTCCGTACTGATGAGGGCCAAGAAGCCTGAAACCGGTATGCGGATTGTTAGGTGAACACGACATAAATTAAACATAATCGAGCTTATCAGAAAGAAACATTTGCATTCAATGTCCATTGATATTATATGGAAGTATGCATGGATTTTCAGGTGAATATCATTCAACGTTCTGCGTGGTATTTGCCAGGAAAGTAGTTGTTTTTCACCTGAGATCTACCATTTTCTGGTTCAATTTTATATTGAATCCTTTATGTGAAGAAAACCGTTTAATTCGATTTTTCTATTCATTCCACTTCACATGGCACTTATCTTTCACTATATGCTAGACGGGATTGCCACTCCTACTGAGAAGGAATCTTTTATTAGAAACCTATCGAGATGGGAGATTTTCGGAGTGTTTCTTCCTGTCACTAGGTACCGCCAGTTAAAGTTTATCTTTTCCGGCGTACCTATAGGTGTTACAAGCTCGATGATGGTTTGTTTACGTTGTGTCTCACTTCAGCCAGAGTTCTTTGGACCTTTGGCTGGTTGACTACTCCGTACTGATGAGGGCCAAGAAGCCTGAAACCGGTATGCGGATTGTTAGGTGAACACGACATAAATTAAACATAATCGAGCTTATCAGAAAGAAACATTTGCATTCAATGTCCATTGATATTATATGGAAGTATGCATGGATTTTCAGGTGAATATCATTCAATGTTCTGCGTGGTATTTGCCAGGAAAGTAGTTGTTTTTCACCTGAGATCTACCATTTTCTGGTTCAATTTTATATTGAATCCTTTATGTGAAGAAAACCGTTTAATTCGATTTTTCAACTAATATCTGTTATTAAAACTCAATAATACATTATTTATCCTAATTGAATTAAGTATTGTTTAGGTGGATGTGGATAAATTAAAAAAAAAACAATAAACAAACAATGTACAAATATTCAATATTCCACGGGACCACCTTCGCGCTCCATACATGGAATTGTTCTGGAAAACATTTCGCGGCGAAAAGTTTTCAACATAGTTCTGTTGAACGGTGCTGCACAATTCCTTATACAAATTTCTAAATATTCTACAATTCGAAATGGGCGCTGTTTATAAACATTGGTTTCCAGGTAATTACAATTATTAGTCGGTTTGAATTTCATTCACGGGTTGAGAATATTGAATGAGCTCATGTGCATCAATATACAGGGCATGACTACACCTAGTGACAAGAGGGAATCGTGTTTTCATAATTAATATCCCGCAAAATGTCTGTTCCACAAATATTTGATTAGTTTCGACCCAAACTTATGTGGTTTAGGTTATCAGAGCTGTTTCCAGATAAAACAAGAATGTATAATGTTTCTCAGAAAGGGTAAAGAAATAAAATGGTATTTTTGTTTTTTTTTCAATCTGGTACATGGGGTTCTCGTTGGATTCCAAACACATTTTTTCTATAAAATTTCTCGATATCTTGTCAATTTGACCCATTCATCAGCAACACACACAATTTTTTATTAAATTCCCGTCAAATGTGAGGTCACGTGATATAAGTCGCAACGGATTTTTTAGTTTTCAGAAATACAGAAACGAACCGTCATTAGACTTTTTCAGAAATTTCAATAACAAATTTGTTTCCCATATGTAGCCAACTTTATGACGGACACTGTATATGTACATATTACCCCAAACACGATGTTGCTGCTGTGAACCGTAGAGGAGATCCCTCAACGGTCTTCCAGGTATGAAATCAATGAATCATCCCCTATTTCTCTACCCTTGGGGTGTAATTATTTTCCAAATTCAAATGGGACAAACTTCGAAGCATACCCTATAGGTACAATGTAAAAAGAAGAACCCAAAATCATCCCCCATTTTCCTACCCTTATGAGTGAACTTTTTTTTCAAATCCAAATTGGACCAATTTCAAGGTATAGCCTATCCATTAAAAATTATCGAAATCGGACTCCTCTGTAAAAAGTTATGCGTTTTTTCAAAAATTATTAACACCGCCATTTTTCAAGTTGTAGCGCAGGCCTTCCGCAACTTGCTAGTGATTGATATAAACTTCTATCGAGTCGTACCGGGGATGAATTTTTCTCGCGTTTTGTTTTTTTTTTTTATTTTGATCGAAAGCGTCGAGATTGCTCCATTAGTGTTCATATTACAGATGAAAAAGGAAAAAAAACACGATTTTCTGCTCCTTAATGTTTATAACAAATTAAGCAATGGAAGTTGCGAGTAGCAAACATAAAATATATAACTACAGACCGTCTTTGTATCATGGCACAGTCAAATTCTTATTATTAATCCCAATTGACTTAATGTTGATAATGTAATAATTTTTTTTATGCACGACCGGGCGCCCGGATTTGCGGGCGTAAAGTAGCACTTTAGCGCCCGCGGACTACTTTATCGCCCGGCGGGCGATAAAATCGTTGAACAGGCGCTAAAGTGAATTTCAATCTCATATCGATAGAGATCTATATTCCGATGGATCATATAATCGAACCCAAAACATTATTAACAATAATATAACGAAAACAATGAACATAAATTAATTTAAAAAATCAATTATAACTTAATATTGACAATACAATTAGAACAGTTATTTATGGAAATATTTGGATTTGTTGTTTTCTGTTGTTGCAAATAGTTACTGATTTCAACTGATTCCTCATTACTAGAAGTCTGAAGAGAATGCATGTTATTATCTAGTGTTTCAGAGTAGTGAGCAATATTTTCAGATTGTCTGCAATGGCTAGTAGAAGGCTCATCATTTTCTACAATTTTCTTAGCAATCTTCAGCTTATTTGCAACTGAATTTTCGAAATAACCTACCGCAACAGTCGTCGACTTCCACCCAGCATGTCTTTTAATGTTGATTATATCCTCGCCTGCATCTGCTAACATAGTTGCTGAGGAACGTCTGAAGCAGTGAACAGTATATTATTTCGCATGAGAAATACCTAGGTAAGTGGCTATTCTGAATGGTATTTGACCGAATGTATTTTTTCCGATAACCCGTCTCGTACACTTGCCTTTTTTATAATATAAAAAACCGCTTCTGATCATTCTGATCTCGCAAGGAAGAATATTTTCTGTAAATATCCAAATAACTTGGCGATTTCTGTTCTTTATCGATTACAGTAAATACTCGATCTATCTTCGTTTTGGTTTCTCGTATAGTTATGAGTAAGAACGTCTCGAAATCTTGAATGTCGTCCACTGTGATATTTGCCAATTCTTCGCGGCGACATGCTCCACAAATACCAAAAATCAGTGCTACCTACAATAAATTCTCAGAATAACATACTGAACATTGAGAAAACATGAAATTATAACTTACTTTCATCATAAGATACAAATCGTCTGGTGCTTCCCTCAAAAATAACTCGATTTCTTCTCTGCTTAGAATCTTCGATTTCTTTGGTTTATAACCATCAAATTTTCGTTTCAAAAAAGCTATCAATCTTGCGTATCTACTGATATCTATATTATCATGTACATTAAAAGTAGCTTTCAGCATGAAATAATATAACCACATGGTAGAGGGCTTACAATATTTAGATTTTTCCAGAAAATAGGCAAGAAGTACAGTCTCTGTGTATTTCTTATTTTTTACATTTTTCCCGTTGCACCACCTCACGAATTCTTCATACACCTTGTCATCTATTTTCTTGGATTTACTTGGCAATAAACTCAATTTCGCATCCTCAGCTGCTCAACTTATTTCTGGTGGAGTACAATTCACACTTTCTTCGTCGCTTGAATCCATTTCAAAATCAGTAACGAATTATCTGTTATCACAAAAATTGACAGTAAACATGGCTACTAGCATATATAATCTTATTTCGGAAAATTGACTGAGTTGCCATTCATTCATTCATTCCATCACTTCTTGATTTATTCTGTTTCCGATATGATATTAATATGCATCCTCACGGCAGCCTTGATGTATTTTTATCATGTTCAAGATATAAAGAGGTATCTATCTACATGACATCAAATATACCGGTCGTGCATAAAATTTTGTATGTATTTCGGGCGTAATTTGCTTTTATGGACCTAGGCGTGTTAATAGCCCTCGCTAGCGCTCGGGCTATTACTTACACGCTGCGGTCCATTAAAGCCTATTTTACGCCCTTGATACATAAATAACTATTAAATCAAATTCAAAATTGTTTCCACATACTATTTTTGTTACGAAAAAAACCTCTATTGATTGGCATATGCTCTCATTATGCGAAGGCATGCGTGTGTTTGCATTTCTTCTAAGGTTTCCCTTGTTGTGGGTACCTTTTCCCCGTCGTGTCATACTACTGCTCCGTATGTGATTTTTTCATGGAATGAATTCATGTTGCTATGGTGCTTTTATTGGATGGCTTATAACCCGTGATGCGATTCATCTTCCATTTTGTCTGATGGTGGACTCAGATGAAACACGTATCGACCGTCTTTGAGCGGATAATAGACATCGTACAGCGTGACTAAGAGTTTTCTGGAACATTCCACTGCACGATGGATAAAAAATTTAATGCCTTAAACAATTATTTAGCGAAAAGGATATTCCAGCTATGATTGAATCACAACGTAAGAATATTCGGTATTTCGAGATGCACTGAATTCCAGTAATTTGAGCTGACACCTGAGATTCCCCGAATGATATCTGGTGGTATTCCCGTCTTCGCATGTTTGAACAGGCGTTCAACCCAGCGTTATATCACATATACCTATATAATTCCCTTTCTCCATTGTCTTATTCTGTGTGGCACGCATTTATGTGGGAATGTGGATGAAGAAATATTGGAAACTCATATGACGTTTTTGCAATCATGTCAACAGAAGTTGTAATATCAAGGAAAAAGAATGATAGACATGAGATATTATTTCATTACGGTATTTCATATGAAAAGAAAATGTTTTCCGACATTAATATAATATTTACAAGTGATGAAAGGAATTTTATATAACGTGACATTCATAATTTACCATGTACAGGAATGCGTATCAAATGAAATGTTAATTTTATGATGTTTTACGTACGTTTATTAGAATGGCTGAGAATGCTACAAAAAATATTACCCTAGGAGTGGAGTTGATATTTTGAAAGATAAAAATTATATTGAAAAGGGCAACATTCTCAATTGAATATTGATGATCGTGGAAGCGTGAAATAGATTTTCGTCGACAAAAATGTATTGAAGACCTAGTGAATGCGATGTCTCTCCTGCGTCAATGTTACGAATGATTTCTGGTGAGTACTCTCTTTTGGAAAACACTCTTCTTTGCCCCATTCATCTTTATGAGTTCCTAATTAAGACTGGAATAGAAAATCAAATAACTATCTGAATAAAAATGCAAATTTTCAATTTCAGATTTTTTCTTTTGAGTTAGGGCTTTTTCGGAATATCTATCAGATGTAGTTCAATGTCCAGCGTGGCTTTAGCCGGGGAAGTAGTTGTTTTCCGTTAGACATTCACAAAAAATAACATCATTTTAATCGTGGATTTTTCAATTAACAGAAAAATATTTTTTAAATCAATATTCAATTGAGAATGTTTCCCTTTTCAACATGAATACCCCACAAGAGGTTATCTTGACGATGGAAGATAGTGACTAAAGTTGATCTTTCAGTCGCAGATGATTCCACATCTGATTTTATGAACATCCTGTTCATATTTTCAACAACTCAATCTATCATACCCCATGACAGGTTTTAATGTCAGAAAACACTAATTTCAAAGTGTGAGATTGCTTCTTGAAAATATGTTTCCCATTTCTTCCGGTCTTCCTGATGATCGTGGATGCGTGAAATAGATTTTTTTCGACAAAAATGTATTGAAGAACTAGTGAATGCGATGTCTCTCCTGCGTCAATGTTACTCATGATTTCTGGTGAGTACTCTCTTTTGGAAAACATTCTTCTTTGCCTCATTCATCTTTATGAGTTCTCAATTAAGATTGGAATTGAAAACCAAATAACTATCTGAATGAAAATGCAAATTTTCAATTTCAGATTTTTTTCTTTTGAGTTAGGGCTTTTTTAGAATATCTATCAGATGTAGTTCAATCAGCGTGGCTTCAGCCAGAAAAGTAGTTGTTTTCTGTTAGACATTCACAAAAAATAACTTCATTTCAATCGTGGATTTTTCAATTCACAGAAAAATATTTCTATCAATATTCAATTGAGAATGTTTCCCTTTTCAACATGAATACCCCACAAGAGGTTATCTTGACGATGGAAGATAGTGACTAAAGATAATCTTTCAGTCGCAGATGATTCCACATCTGATTTTATGAACATCCTGTTTATATTTTCAACAAATCAATAAAAATTATAATATTTGTTCAGTACCTACAGCCGAAATACAATATAAATACAATATAAATACACTCAAGCAGCCTCAAACTAACCAACTCATTATATGATAAAAATAAAAATATAAAAAAACAATGAATTGAAACAAAAATACAACGCAGCCGACTGAAATGAAATTTGATACAAGAATATTTTTTCAATACCGCAGCTGATTCCGAAGGTGGGCCAAATCGGTCGGGTAGTTTCAAAATGGCGACTGTTGAAAGATTGAAACAAATGCTCAATCTTCCATTTTCATAACAATATCAGCAAACAATATAGGTCTTTTGATAGAGCTCCATAATCTCCACAACTTGTATTCTTTTTTTGACAAGCATTTATTTATTTTCACCTGTCCCGGTGTCTATCTGTGTGTCTGTCTGTCTATAATCAAATCTTGCAAATTAAATCCGACCCACTTTTGATCGATTTGAAATTTGGCAGGTGTACATATTCCGGTGACAATGCATTATAAAATTTTTGTTAGAAAAAAAATGGCGGCTCCAAAATGGCGGACGAGTTTTGTAATTATGGTCCGATTTAATTCAAAATTGGTATGTGGGAGGTTTTTGAGGTCGAAGATTTTTTTACAAGCTTTCATTTTCAATTTCACCTGTCCCGGTGTCTGCATTATTACATTTGCTAGGGAAAAAACATAATGGCGGCTCTAATATGGCGGACAAATAGGGTTTGATTCTATTCAAAATTGGTATCTAGGGGTTTTCGGAGTCGAAGATTATGATTTTTTCGTCAAAATTTAAAAATAAATCAGATAAAAATTAGGTATTCAACATCATAAATACTGAAGAATAAATAAACGAAAAAAAAATTTTTCAAACAAGCTTTTATTAGTTGTTAATAAAAACAGAACTGAAAAGTTGAAAATATGAATTATAAAAAAAACATTTTTAAAGACAAGCTTTAATGAAAAAAGGGAAAAATAATTTCTCTCATTGTTTGATTCAGGTTATTCTGTGAGTAACAGATTCAAAAGCTTGCCGCGGATACAAAATAGGTAATCTTGCACGGCAACATTTTGAATCAGTCTCTCACAGAATAACCCAGATCAAACAATGAAAGGAATTATGTTTTCCTTCTCATTGCATTTTTATAAAGGCTTCTCTTCGAGATTTTTTTTCTATAATTTTCATTTTTTCCTAAGATTTACAGAAAAATAAAAAAATTGCTGTAAATAACCATTCATGATAATTTATAATTTTTGTCCACCCTGTATGCTTCTTTCATTCGTGGTTCATTTGTTTATGTCAATCAGATACTATTTGAGTTTTTTATTTCCGTCGGCATACAGGACATCATTTTATTTCAATATTTTTTAATTCAAAATTGAACAATATAAATAAATATTAGTTATTTTTCCAAGTGATTTGTAGTCACATTTGTACGACGGTGTATTGGCGCCATCCTACCAATTTTTTTATTGAAATCTCGAAATTTTCACTTTTTTCCTCAAAATTTTGAGATTTTTTCTCAAAATTTTGACTTTTATTCTCCAAATTTTAAGATTTGTCCTCAAAATTTTGACTTTTATTCTCAAAATGTTGAGATTTTTTCTTGAAATTTTGACTTTTTTTCTCAAACTTTTGAGATTTTTTCTCAAAATTTTGACTTTCATTATCAAAATTTTGAGATTTTTTCAAAAAATTTTGACTTTAATTCTCAAAAATTTCGTGATTTTTTCAAAAATTTTGACTTTCATTCTCAAAAATTTTTTGATTTTTTCTCAACATTTTGAGAATAAAAGTCAACATTTTAAGAAAAAATCTCAACATTTTGAGAAAAAAGTCAAAATTTTGAGAATTCAATAAAAAAATATACTGGCAGGATGGCGCCAATACACCGTCGTACATTTGCCAGATCTTTGTTCCAAGTTAGTTCAGAGTCCAGTATTACCGCCAGATATCTGACCTCTTCGATCAGTCTGAAGAGTTTCTCCCAAATTCTTGTCTTCGAGTAAATCTTAGTATAGTGGCTTCTTGAGAGTCAATACTCAGACCCCTCAGTCCTTCTTCCTAGTTACCAAGTTCAGAGATTCTTGCATGCTATACTTAACCGTGGTCAGAGCTGTGCCGTGCACTGACGAAAAGTGTTGCCGAGTCTGGAGCACTGAGCAGTTTTATTTCTGAAATGCCCGCTATTACTGAGCACTCTCTAAAAGTAATTGGACTTAACGAGCACTAGGCACTTTTCAAGAGGGCGAGACTGTTAGGCACTTAAGCTACTTTTTTATAAACAATTTAGTCCAAATAAAACAAAGTTTTAGTTTTTTCGGGTTATTCACGTCAATTCGAATCCAGAATGGCAATGGAAACAGAATAATCATCCAAAACGCAATGCGTTGCCCTGTATGATATATTATTTATGAGTGTGGCGTGTAGCATTGAATAAACTGGTGTGGTGGAATAAACACGACTCGCACACTAATGCACCTCAAAATGAAAACTTTGTTCATAGTATATCAAATATTTTGAAGCTGTCCCCTTGGATTACGAAACCCTACATACCAATTTTTATTGGTATGTAGGTATGTATGGAAGAGCAAGCTCGAACCTGGTCCACGACCCGGCGAGAGACTGAATCCTGCCCTTTGACGGTATATTGCATTGTTAGAGCACGTTCTGTTACTTCTCATTAATTTGTTGAAAGCATTACTGTCAATAAAATCTATTATTATTATTATAATTAAAATTGGATAATAAATGGAAATCTCGTCCGCCATATCAAATCCTCCATATTGAATTCCTTGAAAATCATAATCTGCGACCCCATTGACCTACAGATAGCAATTTCGAATAGATTCGGGCCATAAATGATAGAAAACACGTCAGTCATATCGAAACCGCCATCTTGAATTTATGAATAAAACTAATGAATTCCGATACCAAAAACTCCCACATACCAATTATGAATAGAATCGGATCCTAAACACATTAACATGGCACAGCACAAAATATTATAGGCTAAGAGCGGACTGCAGAAAACCTGGCGAATCGAGTAACAGAATGAAATGTTTTAAAAATGTTAGTACTCACAGCAAACATAAGTGCCTGGGCAGAATTTGTGCAGAAGTTTTTTATGGCCTTTTTTCGGAAAAGCAACTGAGCGAATATTCGTCAAAAAAACGAATCATTCCTCATGTCTGAGAGCTGGCCGCAGAAAACTTGGCCGATCAAGTAACACAATGAAATGTTTTTACAAGCATTTATTAATTTAACATAATATGAATGTATTTAGTTCAAATTTTGTTAGTGAATTTTAACCTACTTCTAGTTGTCCAAATAGCGTGAAATTTGGCAGGTGTTCATGATTCCGGTGACAATGCATGATGGTAGTTTTGCCAAGAAAAACAAAATGGCGGGCTCTAATATGGCGGACGAGTTTTGTGATTATAGTTCGATTCTATTCAAAATTAATATGTAGAGCTTTTTAGGATCGGACATCATCAGAATTATTGAATTCAATATGGCGGCTCCAAGATGGCGACGACTTTTGTGATTATAGTCCGATTCCATTCGAAATTGGCATGTGGGAGCTTTCGGAGTCGGACATCATGATTCCCCAGATAACACATGGACATCCAATGGATATCCATTGGACATCCTTCATGAATTTTATGGACGTACTATGGACATCCAATTACATCCAAAATATATCTTATGGACATCCGATGGATGTCCAAAGTGGAACAACCTCTACATCCATAGAATATCCTTCAAGGATATCCATAAGATATCCTCCAGAGATGTCCACAAGATATCTTTCAAAGATATCCATAAGATATACTTCAAAGATATCTTTCAGGAATATCCATGAGATATCCTTCAGGGTTATTCAAAAGCTATCTGAAAGATTCCTTGAGAGACATTCTCAAGATATCCTTCGGGGATATCTATCGAAGATAAAATATAGTAATAGCGATCTGGAGGGAAATGAAATAATGGTATTGAACAAAAAAAAATTTATTAATAAACTCTGGTATCAAAAAAAATTCTCATAAACTTCGGGGTTATCAACAAATAACATGTATATGGAAACTCTAAAATAAAAACAGAATATTAAATGCAGAATAATAAAAAAATATAATGCTATTTTCTTCGTCCATCAGGTGTTTCCTTTATTCTAGAAGATGACAGATGCCTTTCTTTGACCCTTCACAGCCAAGCTTAGATGGCTTCTTCAGTAGCTTTTTTATTTTCCGTCGAATCACTGACGTCAGCTGCTTCTGAAATGATATGTTCATATTCACGGGTATAATTGATGTTGAAATCTACAAAAAAATACTGAGAAATATTATGCTTTCTTTTGAATTCGAATACTGATGATGATAATATATACCACTGCCATAGTTTTTCTCTCTCTTTATTGGTATACTATACTATATATACTATATATATATATATATATATATATATATATATATATATATATATATATATATATATATATATATATATATATATATATATATATATATATATAAGCATTTTTGACATAAACTTTTCTTGGACATTTTGCATTCTCACTAAACTAGCAGTCTGTTCTGAGGCAATACAAATTATCATCAAATAAATTGCACAACTGAATGGGCTTTTCAGCGAGTGATAATGCAGCCAGTTTCAGTTGTCCAGTTTATTTTTTATGCTCCATACCAGCTATATTTGAAGGCAAACATATTAGTGAGCATCGTTCCACAAAGTCATTTTTGTGATTTCATTTAGGTACCTAAAAAAAGAGTTCTAGAAAAAGGAATAGAAAAACATACAACTTACCTACATCAGCTTTGAATTTCGATCCAGTTCCCAAATATTCTTCCGAAAGATTCATTTTTTCAGTGCAATCAATAGGATAATGTTCGAATCTACTGATGAATCATCTTCATCACATGTCCACTGTTGTAGGCATTTTTAAAATAGGCACTGTGACATTTGAAAAACTCGTGTATTGTGTAAAATGTAACGACGTGCTTTTCAGCAATTATGAAAATATCGAAACTCAAACAGCAAACACAAAAATGCATAGGAAATAATGGATGTTTATAGGTTATTTCCCTTTCAATTGATATTTACCTGTATTCGGCCAATATATAATTCCCCTTGGGAACAATCAACTGCTACAGATGAAATCCATTATGTCCAGACCAACAGGGTATCAATAACGGAGAAAAATAGAAAAAAAAACACGACTTTTGTTTGGATTCAGGGCTATGACTATGACCTTCCTCAACAAAATAAAATGACAGACGTTGCCAGTAATTATCACAGAACTTGAGTTCTGTGGTAATTATTCGTATAGTATGGCCAGGCTGTCGCAGACACATGTATATCTGTTCTGTGGTCGCAGAGAGTCCCCGCGACAACGTATTTTTGAAAAGGTACAATTTGTGTATCTACGAGAATGTTTAAATTCATTCATGATTGCTTTGGATATCTCATGGCCATCCCTAGGATATCTTCTGAAGGATATCCATTTCAAATCCGTCGATGGATATCCATTTCAAATCAAGTAGGAAAACTAAACATGAGATTTTTCCAAAAAAATTAATCTATACGTACGAGCATGAAAGAAACTCACAAATTGACACAATGAAAATCAATCTTGCAATTTAAACTCATCCATATTTGCTCCGGATATCTTATGGCCATCCATATGATATCTTCTAAAGAATATCCATTTCAAATCCGTCGGCGGATATCTTATGGATGTCCATTTCAAATCCAGGGATATCCCGACCAGAATTGGACATGAGATGGATATCCATAGGATATCCTGTGTTATCTGGGTCCCTAGTCGAAATTCATGAATTCAAGATGGCGGCTTCAAGAAGGCGATGTGTTTTGTTATTATGGCTCGATCCCATTCAAAATTGGTAGGTGAGTTTTTTGGGGTCGTAGATTATCAACTTTTTGTCAGAATTCGATAGGATGACGGATTTTATGAATGTCTAAAAAGAATAAAGAGAAGCTTTTATACAAAAAAATATATCTTCAATTATTTGACCTAGGTTATTCTATGAGTAACATATTCAGAATATTGCCACGCAAGAATACCTATTTCATATGATATATAGGTACTCTTGCGTGGCAAGATTTTGAATCTGTTTTCATAGAATAACCTAGGTCAAACAATTGACGAAATTTTTTTTCTATAAAAGTCTGTCTTATTTTGTTTTTAATCATTTTTATTTAATTCCATAATAACATAACAAATCGCCTTCCTGGAACCATCATCTTGAATTCACGAGTTTTGACTAAGGAATCATGATATCCGACTCCAAAAGCTCCCACACACCAATTTTGAATGGATTCGGACTATAATCACAGAAGTCATCGCCATCTTGGAGTCGCCATTTCGAATTCATGAATTATGTCAAAGAAATCATGATTTCCGTTTCAAAAACTCCCCACAAACTGATTTTGAATAGAATCGAACTATAATCACAAAAATGGTCCGCCATATTTGAGCCGCCATTTCTTTTTTTTTTGCACGAATTCCAAAATGCATTGTCACCAGAATTATGAACACCTTCAAAATTTCACTATATTCGGACAACTAGAAGTAGGTCAAAATTCACTTGCCAGATATGTACTAAACATACATATATGAAATTAAATGAAAGCTTCTGAAAACATTTCGAACGGCCAGGTTTTCTGCAGGCAGCTTCCAGACATGAGAAATGATTTGTTTTGGGACTAATATTCGCTCCAAACAAATCATTTTAAAATTTCGAAGAAAAAAATCAAAAAAAAGCTGCCCGAGTTGGGGTTTGAACCGACGCTTCCTTCCGTGAACCAGCACCTTTAGACCACTGGACCACTCCGAAGTTAATTTGTAATGATAATATTATCAATATGTTGCTATACTTTTGCCTAGGCAGTCAATGATTTTTCTTATGTTTGCTGAGAGTACTAACATTTTAAAAACATTTTTTTCTGTTACTCAATTGGCCAGATTTTCTGCAGTCTTGGAATATTGAAAACAATGCTTGTATCAACAATGTAATCTCTCGAATATGCATAAAATAAGGACCAGACGTTAAAACCTGGCCCTATTCCGCGCAGTGGTACGACGTCCACATGCTGACATCAGAACATTTGTAATACTCAAATTTTGAAAAAGAATATCGAACATTATGAAGAGGGTCACAGCATTCACATGGAATATGAGACAATTAATTTGGATAAAACTGAATAATTTATCGTTTGGCAAAAGAATGTAGAAAAGGAGAAATCATCAAAATTAATCAAGGAAAACGGTTCTCGATCAGGAAAACCAATTTTGTATGCTCCCTTACGTCGATTAGTGAAGAGCAAGCGGTACATGAAAATGCAGGGTACCAATAAAATCAATGGCTGTTTCCCCGCCATGGTCAATGAAAATGGTGATATATGCAAGGTTTATTTTATAAAAACACATGTAGATCACCAAAATGACATTGGTCATCTATATTTGACACCTTCGGAGAGACATGCTATTGCTATTGTAAGAGATACAATTTCAAGTTCATCGCGTTCAGAAAGAAATGTAGGTACCTTCATAATATCGAAGCCAGTTTCAACATTCAGACAAAATTGATTAGCCGTTAACCTATTCATTATCTACTTCTGGCGTATTACAATTCCATCGCAATAGTCCACTTTGTGACTTTTATTCTGTTTACATAAATTGGCCGGTAAAAAAAAATAAACGAATATCGACTTGTGCATAAATCACAGTCTAAGTAACGTGGAGGATTAAGGATGGTGTGACGTCTGCATGGGGACTTCGAAATGTCTGCCGCTGACAGTCTGAGTACTTCTGCGCGGAATAGAGTCAGGTTTAAACGTCTATTAATACAGGGTGATTCAAAAGTACTTTGACAAACTTCAGGAGGTGATTCTAATATGAATTGTCCAAATAAATATATGTACGGAAACGAAATACTGACCTTAATTAAACGAAAATTGATATTGAGAGGTTTTTTGAGGTGTCGAATTCGAACCTGATGTTATCATTGCTCTTACTCGTAGGGGGTGCCACCTACACGTCTTTTTTTTTGAAGATTCATTACTTTTTTGGGCGTTCTTTTAGCACATTTTTCAGTAGAAAAATCAATTTCACTATCATATTTACGTAAAAAAGCTACCTCTTTATAAGTCGCTATAAGCAACCTTTTTCTAGATATTTGATAATCAATGCGTGTTGAAGGAACCATTATTTTACATTTTTCACAAGAATGCTTAGGAAATAAATTTGACGTTTAAGTAGCTAAGGTTTTTTGTAGTGGGCGCAACCTATTCTATTCATTTTTATCCATTTGAAATAGTTATTTTTGTATCAAGGGTGCAAAATCTGTATTTGTTTTGATAAAATTTTCGAAGAATATCAACATTTCATTTCAAGATATTTTGAATATGTAGGATGAAATGAAATAAAGGAAACTAAATTGTATTCAAATGAATTGTTCAAAGTGTCCACCTTCAGAGAAGATACAAGCATTCAGTCTTCTAGTCATTGATTCTCGTACCCGCTCAAAAATTATTGATGTGTTTCTTATTGTTCCACAGGCGCAAACTATTCGGTTTCATAGATCTTCCTCGTTCGCTACTGGAGTTTTATAAACAAGTTACTTCAAGACCCCTACCGATCCATCGATTTGGATAGACAGTGTTAAGGAATTCCCTGGCTACAACGCTAAAATGGGCCGGAGCCCCATCATGCATAAACCACATGCGGATACGAATTTCCAATGGTACATTCTGAAGTAGTCCTGGCAATTCATTTTCTAATGAGTCTCTGTAAGTTGCGCCATTCAGTCGAAACGGAAGGAAGAAAGGACCTATCGAGTAATTATCAATTATTGCCTCCCATAAATTCACAGAAAATTGATACTGATAATGTATTTCACTAACTGCGTGCGTATTTTTCAGAGCCCAAATATGGTCGTTATGGAAGTTGGTGATAGCATTTCGGGAGAAGTTTGCCTCGTCCGTGAAGAGTACATATCTTAAAAATTGAGGATATCCAGCAAATTTTCTCAAAAACCACTGACACATAGTAATGCGTTGGGGAAAGTTTCGTGGCAAAAGAGCTCGCACCCTTCGAATCTGGTATGGATAAAATTGTTGATCGTGGATAATTATCCAAACTGTGGACTGAGTAGAATTGAGAGCTTTAGCGATCATTCTTGTACTTGTTTCTGGATTCTCCTCGAGAGCCTTCAAAACAGCTTATTCCAATTCTGGAGTTCGGACTGCTCGTGGTCTTCCAATAATATCAGCTGCCCTTTCGAAACTACCTGTTTCTGCCAAACGACGGTGGAGACTGGTTAATGTTGGAGCTGAAGGCAGAACTCGATTAGGAAATCGCTCTTGCTTCACGCGCATTGCCATCCATAAGACCATAAACGGAATGCATATCGGCTAAATGAGCACTATTGTTCAAATAATCTACTTTTTTAAAATTAGTGCTTCAAAACTTACAGAAACTTTGAAATAATGGTAATAACTTCAACACGCATCGATTATCAAATAATCGACTTGAAATTTTCAAGTCCAAATATCTAGAAAACGGTTTTCTTATAGCGACTTATAACAAAGGTAGATTTTGTACATAGACATGATAGAGGAATTGATTTTTTTACTGAAAAAAGTGCTAGAAGTACGCTCAAAAAAGTTATAAATCTTCAAAAAAGAAAAACGTGTAGGTGGCGCCCCGTACGAGTAAGAGCAATAACAACATCAGGTTCGAATTTGACACCTCAAAAAACCTCTTAATACCATTTTTTCGTTTGATCAAGGTCAGTATTTCGAAAGTTATTAAAAAAACGAAAATAAAAATAAAACTTGAACACCCTGTATCTTGGAAACGAAGCGTTTCCGAAGATATATTCATTTGAACAATTCATATTAGATTATTGTGGGGAATCACTTCCTGAATTTTGTCAGAGTACTCTTGAATCACCCTGTATAAGGACCCAGACGAGTTTGGAAAACATTCATAGATTGATAGGTAAGGGGAGGCTTAGTGCTTAGTGATCCCGAGAAGTGCTCTACTGAGCACTAAGCCTTTTCGTGAAATGTTCGAAGCACTAAGCACTGCTTCGAAAATGTGCTCGGGGCACAGTGCTCACGAGTACAAAACTGCTTCGAGTGCTTTCACGAGCACAATCATAGTGCTCGGGACAGTTCTGACCATTGTGTTGTATTTTCTCTCTATCAGAATAAGTGGGTTATGCAAATATCCATGGGCATTATGTACTTCATCTTTTGGACACTTCAGTTCATGACCAGATTCCACAGGACCCCGGAGCTAGTACTCCCCTGAGGTAATTTTCTATCATCTGTGGTCTCAAAATTATGTGAATCATTCTACTACTTACTCCTAACCTTCGGTATTTCCATTTTTTATTGACGTTACACGTGCCATAAACGATCGACTTAGTAGGGAATGGAGGGAAGTTAACGCGATATTCTCTGTCATCAATGTGGATCGTTTAGTATTCACGCCAATTCGGCATTACTTAATCGTCTATTAGTCACGGCCGTAAAAGGTGTCTATTGTTCGGGAATTGTTGCAGCGTAGCGCTTCTATGCCATCGAAGATTGGGAAATAGTTAACTTAAAACTCAATTGTTTCAGCGGGAAGTTGATTCCCTGAAATCTTGTATGAATAGTTTCCGATGATATATTCATTTTCATGCAAATTAATATTCGGAGCTATTATAACATTCAAGGACGATGTGTAAGTCGGTTTCATCCTCTGGAAGGGAATGTTCTGAATAGTTTGGGAGTTCTATCTATAACGGGTATTCCTCAGAGAGCTTTGTCTGGAAGTATTTGAAAAACCACATAAAAATGTTATAACTTGTGATTCTGAGTATTTTTGTTTTTGTCTTTTGGTATATTACACGGAATTTTTTGATTTTTTATTCACAGGGTGTTACCAAATAAGTGCGAAAGTTTTCAGGGGGTGATTTCTTGTCGAAAATTGAAGGGGGTCTTCCATGTAAACAAAAGCTGTTAGGCCTTTGTTATTGAAATTGCTGAAGAGTTGAAAAAATTGCATTTCGTGGGCATCTTCTACCAATAGAAAAGCTACCTATGAATATTTTTTTGATTTTGTTGTGATCAATATTTAATACTTTAAGCAACATATTTATTATAATAAGAATTAATCACTTTCAAAGGAGTGGAACATGCAACCTCTATTCCATTTTTTACCAGGACTTTTTTACGAAGCCAAATTTCTCAATTTGAAACTGTTTTGAAAAGAACAATTCATTGCAATACTCTGGTGTTGTGTCCGTGAAAGCAATAGTTTCCTAATAAAAAAATTTAATACAACATTGTGCATCTGTTCTGTAAACGGAATCGAAAAAATCTAGTAGGTGGGTGTCAAGTTTTGTTTGCACAACTTGAGACTTCAATAGTAGTATTTTAAAATCGAAAAAATCTAGTAGGTGGCTGTCAAGTCGCTTTGATTTCTATGTGGTAGTATGAATATGAATAATTACACTAACACTGAAATGGCCGATATGGATTTTATGTATAGTCGTGCCAATGGAAATTCTTTGGAAGCTAGACGGTTCTATGCAGAGATGTATCCTCAGCGCGTGATACCTCATCACACAATTTTTGCACATCTTGGTTGGAGGTGGTCATAACTCCGTTCCGTTTGATCTTGTTGCCTTGTCCTTTGTTGTAACCCATATAATTCTGTTTTGTTTGTATTTTTAATTTGATATTCTAATAAAAGAAAACATGGTACTGGCACATGCCTACATCAAAAGTTAAAACAAGCGGAATAATTTCAAAATACTACTATTGAAGTCACAAGTTGGGCATACAGAACGTGACAGCCACCTGCTAGATTTTTTCGATTACATTTACAGAAGATCCGTTCATGCACAATGTTGTATTTTATTTTCCTATTAGGAAACTATTGTTTTTACGGACACAACACCACCATTAAAAAAGTTTTGCAATGAATTGCTTTTTTCCACACATATTTTTAAATTGAGAGATTTTGTTTCATTAAAAACATCTGGTGAAAAATGGAATGGGGATTGCATGTTTCACCCCAGGAAAAGATCACAACAAAATTAAAAAAATATGTAGTTTTTTCATTGGTAGAAAATGCTCACGAAATGCCATTTCTTCAATTCTCCAGCGGTTTTAAGAACAAGAAAAAAACTTTGTTTTTCTCATTTTTGGAAGCGTGTAACTTTTCAAGGAAAGGCCTAATAGCTTTCGTTTACATGAAAGACCCCCTTTAATTTTTGACAAGGAATCACTCCCCAGAAACTTCTGCACTCATTTGGTAACACCCTGTATACGTACATCAGTCATTTCATTGAATAAAACTCCTAGATCCAATGAGCTAGGGGCCCTTTTTATGGCCATTTCACTAAAGACATTTTTCGAAATACTGATCGAGAGTAAATATCAATTTCCTTATTTCTATCGTTTGTGCAGATTCTTCATTGGACTTCAGTATTATTTCTCACAGTAATACCTATACTCTTTGTCCATTTCACTTTGCAATGAATTTCACAGTTTTAATATGATAATAATACGAAGAAAAATATGAGGTAGGTGAAGAATAATAGGTAAATTAGTACCAGATTATTCACTATAATTTACCCATCACTCATCATCGTTATTATTGCCTATATAAAAAAGGTTAAATGTAAAAGTTGTGAGGTTATAACTGAATTTTGATGAAATGCTATCAAAAATACTGTAGCGTGAAGACTCCAGAGACTATTTGTTTTTTAATGGGATATTCTGTATATTATTGAATTTTTGGGATGCACTTTTTTTCCTGATTCCAAAAATAACCATGTGTTACCCCTATCTCACACCGTTGTTGAGTTATTGAACGTCGAATAACTTAGTTATAGATCGGGAGATGGTGACATAAAATATTGGGTCATTTGTATCAGTATGGCGGTTCTTCAGGGGTCTAATTACGGAATGACAAAAAAAAATGATGGTCATGGCGCTGGTACCGGCGGCCCAATCGCGTGGGCGTTAATCAAACGTGTCGGAGAAATAACGAGTGTCGAACGATTTGTTCCACAAAATGCTTGTATTTTCCGATAGTCGATAAAAACAGAAGTAGGCGGTAGCGTAATGCCATACTTCTCCGGTGTGACTTACAGCCCGCCATACCGACGCGAATACATTAATTTAAAGAAAAACAATTCAACCATTTGTTCCAGGCTAATTTTTGCACAGCTAATCATCGTCGAGTAGCCATTCACGAAACACACCATGCTATACTTTTCTGACGGTTCCAAATGGCCGCCATACCGTCGCAAAGGAGTAATTTTTTTTTTTTCGCAAAACTATTTGTACCAGTATTACATTTGGATTTTTGGAAAGTATTTGATGAAATGTGACTGTTATCATATTTCCCATACGTCTAGTAGGGGTCAAAAGTGCTGCCATACTTGAAAAACTTATTTATTCGACACATTTTGAAAATACGACTGTAAAATACGTAAAATCATTTTTTACATCATGGAATCATTGTATACTGTTCGTTTGAATGTAATTCTACCGACGACTGTCGGACTTAAGCCAAGATGTTAAAAAAAAGATTTGACGATTTGTACCAGTATGGCATTTGGATTTTTGGAAATCATATGATACAATGTGACCATTATTATATTTGCCATACTTCTAGTAAAGGGAAAAATTGGCGCCATACTTGAAAAACTTGGTTTTTAGACACGTTTTCAAGGTACAAGACATAAAATCATTTGTTACAGTATGGCATCATCGTATTCGGTTCGTTTGGATGAAATTCAACCTAAAAAAAAAATATCCCATACTGTAACTATGGGCGGAAGTCTGTTACACTCGAGCAAGATATGAAAAAAAAAAAGGAATGAATTGTAACAGTATGGCATTTCAAATTTTCCAAACTTGAAAAAAACTATGCTTTGGGGAAATTACACCACCTTTAGGCGCGCTATAACGATCGACTTATTCTAATACATATAACTACATTTATTGCTATGTATTTGTGGGTCGCCTGACAAGCAGCTGCCGTATACCTGCGTTCCCATACTTTATGTTTTACGAACACGATGAGCTAAGACTTCTACAATTCGAGAAATCTTTCGAACGCCGGTAGCCGTACAATATTATACGACATAACATCTGGTTTCAAGACAAGATTGCCGCCACCTAGGTGTTTGAAATTTTGTATTTATATTCGTTGAACCTCAAACTTACAGGAAAAATTAGTGCCATACCGGTACAAATCGTTCGAATTACGAATGAAATCTTGGACATATTCGCCACCTCCCACAGGTATGGCATGATCAGACTTCTATTTATGATCAAACAGAGAACTGTTAAAAAAATATTCAGGCTGGTACAAATCGTTTAGCAAAAAAAAAATTACTCCCTTGCGGTGGTATGGCGGCCATTGGTAACCGTCGGAGAAGTATGGCAAGGTGATTTCCGTGAATGGCTACTCGATGATGATCAGCTGCACAAAAATTAGCCTGGTACAAATGGTTGAATTGTTTTTTTTAAATCAATGTATTCGCGTCGGTATGGCGGGCTGTAAGTCACACAGGAGAAGTATGGCATTAAGCTACCGCCTACTTCTTTTTTTATCGACTATCGGAAAATACAAGCATTTTTGTGGAACAAATCGTTCGACACTCGTTATTTATCCGACACGTTCGATTAACGCCCACGCGATTGGGTCACCGGTACCAGCGCTATGACCCTCATTTTCTTTTCTGTCATTCCGTAATCAGACCCCTGAAGAACCGCCATACTGGTACAAATGACCTAATATTTTGTGTCACCATCTCCCGGTCTATTGGGTACACTGGTTACTGTAAATACCTATCCTATGATAGTTAACGTTTTCAAAATGAGCTATGAAAATGATAACTATATTATGTTTGTTTAGTGACATTTTTTTAATGGAATAAGCAAAATGGTTTACAGTGAGGAATAAAAAGTTCAAATATTTATACAAAAATAGATAACAAAGATTCATTTAGGAAATTTAAATAACATGGTAACTCATAAAAGTTGTTCGAAGTGTCCACCATTATTGTTTATGCATAATTGATAACGTCTTCTTATATTCATAAATTCATTGAAAATTGCTTCATTATTGACATTCAGATTCTCTTTCTCGTGTCTTTAATGAGTTGAATATTATTATTACTAACAATGTCTTTTATAAATCCCCAGAAAAAATGCATGCATAAGGGCCAAGTACGGACTGTTGATCCGGACTGTTGATACTTCCATTATATCCTATCCATATTGGGAATACATTATTCAAATGTTCTTGAGCGGGTAGGATAATGCAGGGTTGCCTCATCTTGCATCCAAATCATACTGGCAAGCTCGGCTTCCAAAAAAATTCTGCAAAAGAATATTTTCTATTTCTGGAATGAGTATTTTTCGATAGGTTACTCCTGTTGATATATAATCATAAAATATAGGGCCAACAATTTTATTTGAAAAAATTACGCACCAAACGCTAACAGTTTTTCTTCCTGTTTTCTCAATTTGTTTACCCAATATTTTTCTGTTTTCTCTTTCCACGACCTTCGATTTTTCCTCTCGAAAAGTCCAACAGTGGAAAAGGATGACTCATCACTTTATAAAATAAGTTTTTTTCTTATAAAATTAAAATATTGCAATAACTAGGCACTGATAGAATTATATAATACTATATTGCACTACACTGTTGAAGTTTTTGTTGAATTACAATTGTTTCACAATACATGAGTAAAACTTACAAATCAATGTATTGCCAATACAAAATATAATACAATTCTAGTAATAAACCAGGACATGTAATATACCGAGAGATGAGTCGTAATTCTACAATATTCATGTAGTAACCCTATACGTATTGTAATTTGGCCGAACTGTTGGTCGGTTTCCAATAAAAAAAAAAAAATTTCACAAACATTGTGACTCGGACATTTTTTGTAAAATTATAAAAATATATTCAAACTGAAATAACTCTGAAGTCATCGAAAATATGAAAATATTTTCAGTATTTTCATAACTCTGATTCGAAAATTAAATGATGTATTGTACTTTAGCTGAAAAATTTAATTTTTCTTACGCGTTTTGTAATTTTACCGAACTGTTGGTGGGTTTCCAGTCAAGAGTTTTCGAAATTTAAAAATATTGTTTGTGCTTTGATTTACTACAATTTTTTATAAAGTTACAAAAATATATTGAAACAGAAATTATTCTAAACTTATGTTAGTGGATACTGGATTTACTTGGAGAACAATTTGTTATAATGAATTCTTCGGTTATATTGTTCTTTAAATTCTTCCAAAAATACTGAAATCAACCATGTATCGTTTGTTATGAGAAAATGTTGTTTTCAATTATTTATATAATTTTTATTATTTTCGTGCACTTTCGTGCAGTTTTTCGTCATTGTTATTAAAATAACTTATAAACTATTGACGAAACGGAAGAACACTTTTTTATTCTCCGTTCACCAATTAACAAATAGAGCTTCAAACCGAAGCTCTAACTCTATTAATTATGAACTTTTTTCTAATTATTTCTAAACTCTCTGAAAAAAAATTGTTTACGGCATTTTAACCTTTCAAGTCTTTTTTATTCTCCGGTAATCAATGATCAAAACAGAAGCTTTAACTTCTATTATTTGTTAACTTTTTTTCGATTATTTATAAACATATTTCCAAACGATATTTTTTTGGCTTGAATTTACTTTCCCTAATAATTTCATTATTATTTTTGGAATTTTGTTACTCATTACCCAGGTAATGAATGATAACATCAGTAGGGGACACAAAAAACGAGGAAATCCAGATTGAAACACGAGGAGAATCGGAAACTGAAGAAAATGAGGCACCACCATCAAAACGTTCGAAAATATTACCGAGAAAAACAAAAAATTATGTTCACAATAATTGCGAAGTATACAAAATTAATGAATCAATAAAACTTTTGAAATTTTAAATTATGTCGCACTTACTTTTCGTTTACAAGATACTCCCAAAGAATTCTTTGCCCACCTATTTTAATTCATTATTCATCAAATAATAGAGTTGAAGCTTCTGTTTTCAGCTCAATTCGTTCATTGATTAACGGAGAATAAAAAAGACTTGCACGGTTTTAGTCGTATTTTCAATAGTTAATGAGATATTCAAGTTGAAAAACCGTAAAAAAATTCTTTTTGGAGGAAAGTTTATAAATAATTGGGAAAATGTTAATGAATAATAGAGTTAGAGCTTCGGTTCAAAGCTCTATTTGTTAATTGCTGAACGGATTATAAAAAAAAATGAAGTATTTTTGGAAGTGTTTAAAAAACAATATGACCAAAAAATTAATTTGTTAATAATATATCGGTTATTTAATGAACAAATTAAAAGTAAAAAAAATGTAATTTTTCCCATAGTATTAGTGAGCAATATAAATTAAGATTTATGTCTGAATACATTAAAAAATCCTTCAATTCCTTTGATGCAATCAAAATATTATTTCCACTTTCTTATTCTATAGATACGATACAAATGTTCAGGATACAACAATATCAGAGTACAAGAATAAAAAAAAAAATTAAAAATGAAAGAATATGCCAGTGATTGCTTCAGGCTCTCATATGTAGACGATGGAAACAATATGTTATCTTCGACATTACGATCTCAACTGTAATGGAATTCTATCCAACCAATCAGTAATTAAAAATATGGTTCTAGTCATTTTATCCATCTGGAGGGGTAAAGGAATTGCCATGGGAGGTGTACTTACTCTGGTTTGTGAATGGCATTGAAACTCTCATATTTTTCCTGCTCAAACGCTATCTGCCATTTCCTCCATTTTTAATGCAAATTCCTCTACATGATCCAATTTTCACGTATCGCTCGATCTCTCGTTGTTTATTTTATTTTCCAGTGTGAATGCTATGAATTTTTCATTCGCAGTGGAATGCACTAATTAAAACGTATTGAGAGACTGCAGGGGTTTTCCATAATCACCACTGGGACCCCATCATTTCTAATGGATAGTATGGAACCACAATGAGTCTGAGTTCAGATTTTCAATCGGACAATCAAATAAAAATTATCATTTTCTACCGAATTCCATATCAATTTTCATGAGCCGAATAACATTGACGTTCAGAATCCAACGCCGGTGTATGATAGATGGAGTTCTCTGATGGATTTAAATGGCAGTCTTTGTCGACATTATTTCTGAATAATGCATTTTATAGCTGTTCGCGATGCGGCTATAAAGTCATCTCTTTAGAACACATTAGATGGCGGGAGGGAAATGATGGAAGACTTCGTAAATATGAGGTTGGGAGCAGTAAATATGAGGTTGGGAGCAGTGGCGTATGCTCGGTTTCGTAAATGAATAAGGAAAAAAGAATTCAAAGAACACTGATAAACCCCTGTTCACTGCGCGAGACGCTTTGGTAAACTGGTATTACTGGGCTCGATATAATGGGAAGGTTACTCAGTGTGCCCTATTCTTCGACTGTCTGTGATTTTTTTCCCGGAGGATTAATCTCAGGTTCACATTTATACACGCATAAGCTTGAATACTGGAAATATACCCACCTCCTATTGTATCGCATTCGGGAGCCCCACCACTGCCATAATGATTCATCAACTGACATCTACACGACAATGTCATATTAACAACATCAATGGCGTTTAGAATATGTTTCACCCTCAAACAAGTCCATTCTCAGTCGGTTATGATTCGACAGACGATTATATAGGGTGTCCCTGGACTTCCTCTTTTCCTCTCGCGAATGTATAGATGGGGTCAAAATATCACCAGTACTTCATATAACTTTTGTTCCTAAAAGCCTTCGTTACCAAGTTACGGGCCCTCAAAGTTACAAAATGAAAAATGCTTTTCTTTGATAACTTTCAAAGTGAATATCCAAAATCATCTAAATTTTGGTGATTGACTGAACGAATGAATTTTCTCGATGAGCTTCCATGCAGGAGTCCGTTGTTTTGCTACAAAGTCAGGAACGGACTAATCCCGATGGTCCACACCCCAAAACTTTGAAATGACTGGGATTTGTCAATATGTTTCAACAAAACAAGGTTACCTGGACAATTTCCTGAATAAAAGTACTCGTGTGGAAAATCGATCGGAGCAACGATATTTGATAAAAATGCATTTTTGTTCGACGACACCCAACCTGAGATGTCTACCATTATTCGAAAGATCAATTTGTAACGAAAATGGAAATGATAGGTACAAGGTTTATAACAAATTTGTATCATGCAAACACGTTTACCTTACAAAACTCATGGTGTAAATAATCAATAGCAAGCCTCAAGAGCAGAAAGTAATGCAAAATCCGCTACAAAAACTGCTCGATATGACCTGTCTCTCCCAATACATTTTCTTAGTCGGCGCAAACACCCTCTCTGCACTTGAAATAGCATACCAGGGTCGTTTCGTATGGCTTCACAATGTAATGTGATTCTATTCAACAAGGCATCTCTGGTGTGAATAGGAGTAGCGTAAACGAGCCTTTTTAGATGCCTCCACAAAAAAATCCAATGGAATTGAATCCGGAGACCGCGGTGTCCATGAATATGGCCTACCTCTACCAATCCATCTATTGGAGAAAATCTGGTTCAGATGGTCCCATACAATCAAACTAAAATGAGGAGGGGCGCCATCATGCATCAACCACATATCTCTTCGGGTTTGCAATGGAACATGTTCTAGTTGTAATTTTTCATCCACACTTATTTTATTTTTCTCTACAAGGTGTCTTTGTCAACATCTGTGGAAGAAATCGAACATAAATTTATTCACCGGACATTTTCCACCTATTCATGTGCAGCCGTTTCAATAGTTTATTCGTTTGCTTTTTATCAGTTATGTCTTCCGATGTGCGTTTTTCCAGCTAAATTTATCTTTGGGTTGAAGATTTTCTCCCATGAAATTATACTTATCAGTGAAACTCCTCAACATTTCAGCTGTGGATACGAATTCGCAACATCCAAATGTTGAGTTTCATGAGATTCAGATAACACAACACGAAACGTGCTTATTCCACACGTACATACAAAATATGGACTGAATTCGTTATTTCATAGTGGAGTAGCTTGTTAGTTCAAAAACACCACGAATCTACATAACTTGATATTTCATTTGAAAAAATTGTGATTGAAACTTTCAACTAGGTACTGTACTTTTCATTTACGACTTCATTTTAGCATATTTTGTATTATCCCTGTTATAAATGTTGTTGCATTAACGTTAGCATTAGTATTTCTACTATGAAAATTTTTCATTTCAAATAATGGTGGACGATCGGGTTTGATGTCGTCGAGTAAAACTGCATTTTTATTAAGAATCGTTTCTCCGATCGACTTTTCACACAAGAACTTTTATTCAGAAAATTGTCCACGTAACCTCATTTTGTTGAAAACTTTTGAAAAATTATCTGTCATTTCAAAGTTTTGGGGTGTGGACCATCGAGGGTGTAGTCCGTTCCTGACTTTGTAGCAAAACAACTGACTCCCGCATGAAAGCTCATCAAAGGAATTCATTTGTTTAGTCAATTACCAAAATTAAGATGATTTTGAATATTCACTTCCAAAGTTATAAAAAAAAAACATTTTTCATTCTGTAACTTTGAGGGCCCGTAATTGGTAACGAAGGCTTTTAGGAACAAAAGTTACATGAAGTACTGGTGATATTTCGACCCCATCTATACATTCACGAGAGGAAAAGAGGAAGTCCAGGGACACCTTGTATATAGGAGACAACGTAAATAAAAATTTCACAACTAATTTTAAAAAAATGAGATGGCAGTTGGTGTATGGAATTGACGCCAAGACTCAAACATAAATGTAGTATCATCTATTGAATTGAAATAAACCATCACAGGATACCTATTTGTCACACTCTTCCTATTATGGGAGAATTGAAATTTCCATCGAGAGTAAAAACAAATGATGTTATAAAACAAGAAATGAAAATTCTCAAAGTCTTCTCCATGATATCCTAATATGAATTGAACTGTAGGTTGGTAGATGAAGAGCAGAAGACAATCTAATCCTGGCTAATTCCACGCAAAATGTTAACATCCATGCAATAATTAGGTTGGGACATGATTCTTTTTCATTACATACTAGCGGGTCGAGTCCGTTGTCCTGTCCAAATTTCTATGTTCCCTAAAATGTTTTTCCCGAAAATTTTCCCGGTATCCTTATTTTCCTGTTATCCCTTTTTGTCTCTACCCCGTTATCCCGTTTTCCCGTTATCCCCTTATCCTGTCATCCCGTTATCCAGTTTTTTCGTTATCCCGTTATCCCGTTACCCCTTTATCCCTTTATCCCGTTATCCCGTTATCCCGTTTTCCTGTTATCCCATTTTTCCTTCATCCCGTTATCCCGTTTTCCTCTTATTCCCTTATCCTGTCATCCCGTTATCCCGTTATCCCGTTCTCCCAGTTTTTCGTTATCCCGTTATTCCCGTTATACCGTTATCCCGTTTTCCTGTTATCCCGTTTTTTATTTATCCCGTTTTTCTGTCATTCCCTTATCCCGTTATTCCCGTTATCCCGTTTTTGACTCCTGTTTAAAAAAAAAATAGGGGTTGATCGTAGAAGGGTGAAAATTAAGAGTAATGAGAAATTTTTTATTCTAAGTCAGGACAACATAAAAATAAAAATATTGCCAAAAAAATAGGGGTTGATCGTAGAAGGGTGAAAATTTAGGGTTGTATGTATTTTTGAATGCTGTATCGAATAAAAACAAAACATTTCGGCTAGAAAATGAAAAGAAAATCAAGGGGTGGACTACCCTTAACATTTAGGAGAATGATTCGTGAATCTAAACCATTAAATCTTAATTTTTTTCATACTTTCGACACCCTGTATCTCAGAGGGGATGCATCTTACGACATACCTTGATAGCAACTTTTCACCTCGAAATGAGGTGAAGAATCTGTAGTCGGAGTTTTTCGGTCTTATTCTGACTCAAAATAAATGACAAACCATCGCAATGTGTACATACATTCACTTTAACCAAGACTTTCCTCTAAATCCACAACGTTTGAAAACTATTTGAAATGTAATAAATTTTACAACCGCACGGAAGAAATGTTGTATTGTATAGCACGTCACTTAGACGATATTGTATAGCACGTTACTTAGACGATAGGTCCGTTTTTATATTTTTCAGGTGTTCTTTTGGGTTTTCCTTTTTTTTTGTTTTCAAACCACCCCTGTATTAGAGAAAACGAAATAAAAAAGAAATTATTCAAATCGGTCAAGCCGTTCTTGAGTTCAAGCGAGACTAACGAACAGCAATTGCTTTTATATATATATATATATATATATATATATATATATATATATATATATATATATATATATATATAATATATATATATATATATATATATATATATATATATATTTGAAGTTTTCTTGGGTTTCAGATTCGTTTGTATTGAAATGAGAAGAAAATTACATTTATTTAAACGTTTCGCCCTCGTTCGGGGGCATCTTCAGTAAAATTTATTAAAAACATTAAAAACATTTGATCTGAAAATAAGATATTGGTATGGATAACATTATATGTGGAAAGTTAGGTTGTGTCTAGAATAACTTTAGTTACCTTTTGGGTTACGTACCTTGGTTTTACTATGCTTGTGTTTTGTAACCAACATTAGTTGTATTTTGGGGCGGTGTTAAATTTTGTTGTACCATTGTTTTAACAGAAAACTTTCGATATTTTGTGGTTTGCTGTTTTGTCAATTGTCATTAAAAGCGCCTGAACGACGTAGTGTGGAACTATTTATGGTTATTTTGTTAGTAGTTGGTAGGCCCGTAGTGTTCTCCGCTGGGATGATGTAGTGTACGTGTGTGGGGGTGATATGGGTGAATTGAATAATGATTTGTTTCAGCTGGGCTTTATTTATTTGTTTTTAAATTAGAGTGTGGTATATTTGGCTCAAATTGTTTATGTCTGTGCGGTTGTTCATGGCTTGTTTGTTTTGTTTTATATGTATCATTTCTTTGAATGTTCTTTTATCTTTGTTTTTTTCGTATGTTAGTACTTTTAGTTATTGAAATTGGGGTTATGATTTTCTGTAATAATGTGTTTGTTGAGAGCGGTACTTGCTTGTTTGCATATTTGTGGCCATTTATTCTATTACAATGTTTTAAATTGGGGTTATGATTTTGTATAATTTTTTCAACACGTTAAATGATTTAAAACTTGTGGAAATGTTGTGTTTGTTTAGGATGTTTTTTATATTATCCGATAGTTCCGGTATGTAGGGAATTGTGGTGTATGTTGTCGGTTTCTCAGATTTTTGTTTTGATTTTGTTTTGTGATAGAATTTATGTGTGCGTTCTTTGATTATTCTGTTTATCTTGTTAATTGGATAGTTGTTATTAGTGAGCGTTTTTCTAACTTTATCTAAGGCCTTTTCTCTCAGTGATGGGCTGCTCAGAATAATTGCTCTATCTGTTATGCTTGTAATAACACTTTTTTTGTGGCACATGGGGTGGTTAGAATTATAGTTCAAATATCGTCCTGACCAAGTCGATTTTGTGTACCATTGTGTTTTAATTTTATTATGTTCGTTGAATAGTGTGAGGTCAAGAAAATTGATTGTACTGTTTTTTTCTGTTTCGATGGTAAATTGTAACCTGGTATGAAATGTATTAAATGCATTTTGGAGTTCGTCGATTTTATCAATGGGTATGGCTGTAATACAGTCATCAACGTATCGTTTATAGAACGGTAAGTCAAAACTCAAATTATTAATCACAGTTTCTTCTAGATCTTCCATTATCAGTTGTGCCACTGTGCTCGATATTGGGGAACCCATTGCACATCCATTAGTTTGTTGGTAGAATTCATCTTTGTATTGGAAATAGTTAGTGGATAGTGTGTGTTCTATTGCTGTTATAAATTCTTTTTTTGAGAGTGGAGTGTGTTCTTCCAAACTGTGCCATTTTTTATTTATAATCTTTTCGACTAGGTCATTCGGGATGTTTGTATATAGTGATATGACGTCCAGTGATACTAGGATATAATTGTCTGGAATACTAACTGTGTCAATAAATTCTTTAAAGGTGAACGAGTCTTTTATGTAGTAGTTGTTTTGTCCTATTATTTTAGACATACTATTGGCTAGGAATTTGGATAAATTATATAATGGTGACTGAATACTTGATACTATTGGTCTAAGAGGTCGATTATTTTTGTGTAGTTTTGGTTGCCCGTAGATTTTTGGAGCTGTTGCGTTGTGGATTATTAGTTGGCTTACCATTGTATCTGAAATAAAAAAAATTCTATGCCATTTCTATACTAGGATATTGTTTTGATTTTGGTATTTGGTTGTAGGGTTTTGGCGAAGTTTTTTGTATGTGTTTTTGTCTTGGAGTATAGTGTTCATTTTTTCTTCGTATTCTGTTTTTTCCATTATGACTGTTTTGTTGCTTTTATCAGGTTTAATCACAATAATTTGAGGATTATTTTTCAGAAAGTGTTCAGTTTTCTTCAAATCTTTCATAAATTTTTTTTGGATTTTATTATTGTGGAGTCTATTATTTTTAATTTTGTTTTTGAAGTTGTTGATTGATTTAACAACATTTGTTCTAATTTCATTACTTTCGTTTGTTGGTGTGTTTTTTAAACTTGTTTCTATACTTGCAATGTATTCTATTATTGGGATTTCCTTTACTTGGTTTATGATACATATAAAACAAAACAAACAAGCCATGAACAACCGCACAGACATAAACAATTTGAGCCAAATATACCACACTCCAATTTAAAAACAAATAAATAAAGCCCAGCTGAAACAAATCATTATTCAATTCACCCATATCACCCCCACACTCGTACACTACACCATCCCAGCGAAGAACACTACGGGCCTACAAACTACTAACAAAATAACCATAAATAGTTCCACACTACGTCGTTCAGGCGCTTTTAATGACAATTGACAAAACAGCAAACCACAAAATATCGAAAGTTTTCTGTTAAAACAATGGTACAACAAAATTTAACACCGCCCCAAAATCCAACTAATGTTGGTTACAAAACACAAGCATAGTAAAACCAAGGCACGTAACCCAAAAGGTAATTAAAGTTATTCTAGACACAACCTAACTTTCCACATATGATGTTATCCATACCAATATCTTATTTTCAGATCAAATGTTTTTAATGTTTTTAATAAATTTTACTGAAGATGCCCCCGAACGAGGGCGAAACGTTTAAATAAATGTAATTTTTTTCTCATTTCAATACAAACGAATCTGAAACCCAAGAAAACTTCAAAAATACAATCACCAAGATTCAAGAACCCACTATACCCAATATATATATATATATATATATATATATATATAAGATTTGGAATCTACGCATAAGACTTCATTAACTTTTTTTCCTACGTTTCTTCAACGATTTTTGAGAATGCTGCAGCGTTTTGAAAACGCCGAGTTTCAAAAAGCCTCCCTGACCTTAGGAGAGAGCGTGACGTCACGATACTTTCCACGTTGATCCTCTCTTCTGCATTAGGCAGCGAGCACGTGTTGCTGCCGCTAATATTGTGAAGTGTTTATTGTTCGCATCCTTATAAATATTCATTTTAGGATTCTAGTTTTACATTGTTTGTCACATCTTTATACATTTTAACCATTTTAACTTTGTGAATGTAGGTAATTTATGGGTTGTCCTTGATTTTGCCTGACGGGTAAGTGATACTTCAACAATTAGTTGAAATAAGCATTCAATAACATTCAAATATCTATCATTTTCTTACTTTGCAGGCAAGCACTCAAGATGACGTTATTGGTTAAAAGCGATCTACGATCAAAAAAGAATAAATTGCACGGAATACAAAATTAGACTATTGGTTCTACCCCGGGCAAACAGCGCTACTACTCCGACAAAGTATCATATGACTTTCGGTAAGCCATGATTATCATTATTTTTTATATATTTTCCCTGCCAGAATGATTTCAGTCCACCACTGGTTAGGTTAAACAGCAACACGTACATTTCCTTCCAGTTCGTTGAAGGAATCCAATTTGCCCTGGTTTGTTCGGAAAAATCCGAATAAACGACTCAAAAGTTGCCGAGTCATTTCCAATCTGGTAATAGGGTGAAATAGAAGTAAATGAATTCAACTCAAAGAGGGAAATACCGAATGTTCGGGTGACTGTTTCTTTCTTTCATTGGAATATATGTATGTAATTTTCTTGAATTGATAATAACGTGGCTAGATTGCATTTGGAAAAAAAAAACATTTATCAAATAAGTTCAGATTTTCATTCGAAGTTTCCTATTTACAAGCTTCAACTTCAACTTCGACTGTCAAATCCAAAGTTTGCAATGCCAGTTCAATCCCTTTCTACATATTTACTCTGAATTTGGATACATAATATACGTATATAATTACATGTCATGTCTGCCTGACTGATTCTCTGACTGACGATCAACGCCCAGACAAAGATGCCTAGAAACCCTGGTATATTAACTGATTCGATTTTGTTTAGAATTTTTGGGGGACAACAAATGAAAAACGTTAAATTCTGCTTATTACTTCATAAGTAGATGGCGCGGTTAAGAAATGTTTGTTGTTTGTGTCACGCTGACATTTTGCGTGACCTCAAACCTATGAAATTTTCTTTTACTGACAAAAAATTGTGAATTGATCGTTTACAAAGATTATAGTTCTACGAACAAGATCCCGCTCAGAACAGTTGGCGCGAAAATGAGATGAAATCCTTAAAACTTACTACAATGTTTTCATCTGTCTGTCAAAATAAGATTTTTCTTGAAGTCTACCTGGCGATTTATTCAAGGTGTTTTCTTCTCAAATGGCCTTTTTGGGATCATGGAAACTTCCACGAAGTAATGAGAAATGGTAGGAGAGTGGACTGATGTCTCCAGATGATGAATTAACTTGAAAATTGAGGGGATTGGAAAATGTCCCCGATGACATTGTTTCATTAAACTTTCCGAAACAAACTATTACCAAGCCATTCACTGCCCATCTCTGCCGGACTATTACCTCTCTAACAACCTTCTGATATGAACAAAATCAGAGATATCTTAAAATCTGTTGATGAAGTTGAGAAATCGATTAATCCTGGTGTGCGACAGTCTAGGCTGCTTCCAGCTATCTTAGAATGAGTTCGGTTCAGTTTCAGTTATGAGAAGATTCAAATTAATGTATACATATACGAGTCATTTTACTAGTAGTGGAGAAATATTAGATTTTAGCTTCAGAAAGATAGGGGACTGTGGGAACTTTTTACTGTAGATTAGTGATGATGTAAGGGACAACATAAAAAAGTTACCAACCGTAAAGTGTGTGCCTAATTTATTATTCAACAAATAAGTTGCAAAATTACATTGTTCCTTGAAAAATATATAAATTAAAAAAAACTGATACCGCCATTCGAAAGAATGGAAGATTTTATATAAAAAAGGTATATAAATATTTTTTTTTATGAAAACTCTAAGCTGCAGATGTTTTTTTTTCTAGCATACGAAAACGTGAGGTAGCGACACTGAGGTGCATCTCTTGAGGAGCACGTAGCCACGAGCGCGCTTCACTTAATTTGTTAAAACTTTTGATCTAATTGATAAAATTAAGCTGACAAAAATTCAAATAAAAGAAGGAAAAAGTAGCTAATGAGTTGTCTTGTTTTCAAATGTAAAAAAAAATGATGAATAGGAATAGTACATATATGAAGTAACGTCGAAGTAGAATTTTCTATGAAATCAATTGAAGATCTACCATTCTTTAAATTTTCAAGATAAACATCCGAAATTTGTACAGTTTACTCCCAAAATGACACTTGAGAAGGTATGCAAATGAACAAAAATCATAAAATTTTATTTAAATAAATACAGTCGTCAAAATATTGAATAATTGAAAAATGAATGAATTAATTTTCAGGACATGCTTTAAAAACCAAAAACTCTAGTTCAAAATGTGATATCAAGATTTTTCAATACTACTTTCTGAAGCTTGTAATGTTGAAGTACACATTACAAGGTTTGATTGGTTTTATTAAAAAATTGAATTAATAATAAAATTTCAACAAAAATAAACATATGTTGCTCCGAAATCCGTGAAATTTTTGTTGAATAGAATTTAATAACGTTTATATAGAAAAAAAAATTACCTAACGACCATATAATTATATCACGACCTCAAACAAGGTATACGCAGCGTTTTTTTTTTCTTTTTCAATATTAGTGTAAATTGTATCAAATACGAAAATATTACGTTTACTAGTAAATTGACGAATTGTTCATTTTTATAAATGAGTTCCTGCTCAAAATTTTTGTTCGAAATAGAAATATAAGTTTATTTTTTTATGTACTTTATATTTGAATATTACGTATACGTATACTAGTGGAGTAATATTAGATTTTAGCTTTCAGAAGTTGGGGGATGATGGTAACTTTCTACTGTACATTAGTGGTGGTGTTGGAAACAACATATGAAGAATTACCAACCGTAAAGTGTGTGCTAAATTAATTATTTAACAAATAAGTTGCCAAATTACATTGTATATTGAATATTGGAAAAAAATGAATGAATAATGGTGCCACTCGCAAAAATGGAAAATTTTACATCAAAAAGGGTAATAGAATTTTTCTTCAAAATAAAAACTGCAGAATTATTTTGCTAACGTGCGAAAAAAATGTGAGGCGACTACTGAAGTGCAGCTGGAGGAGCACGCAGCCACGAACGCTTTACACTGAATTTGTTATAACTTTTGATCTAATTGACAAAATTAACATTACAAAAATTTGACTGAAAGATTAAAAATGCAGCTAACGAGAAATCATGTTTTTAAAAGTGAAAAAATATGTATGGGAATAGTACGTGAATGAAATAACGTCAAAGCAGAATTCTGTATAAAATCTTATTTTTTTTTTATTTTCAAGATAAACATCTGAAATTTTCACAGAGTATACCCTCAAAATGACGAATAAAAAAAGACAATGAAAAAAAACAAATATTTCGAAAAATACAGAGCTCAAAATATTGAATAATTTTAAAAAATTACAAATTTTAATTTTGAGGCCATGTTTCAAAAATTCTAGTTAAAATGTGATATTGAAACTTATATATGGGATATAACGAAATTTGTTGAGTGGAAGCCACATTTTTCAAACGAATGAAACAAAAATACTTCTCATGAATAACTCTGCTAATTTCGAGAACGGTCCAATAGTCTCAAAATGGCAGCTGTTGAAAGATTTAAAAAAATTCGCAATATTTCATTTCCATACCCAATATCGGCAAACTATAAGTCGTTTGATAAAGCTCCATCAGCTCCACAACTTTTAACCGAAAATTTTCTCCGAGATGTACACATAAATAAAAAATAGGTAGCTGTAAATTATCATTCATGAAATCTACTTTTACAACTGGCCGAGCCATCCTTTTTTCAATGTCATATTCTGGTTCAGCGACCTCAAAAACCCCTATAGCATCAATTAGGGTGAAATTGGCCTTACAAAATTGTTTTTTATTGTTTAAACAATTAATAAACAAGCAGCGCACGAATATAAGTTCATAACTTTTTTCTCAAGCAATTTCTAAGTAATATCAGAAGGTTTTAGGAAAATCCATGGAGTCCTCCTGGATTCCAAAATAATGCATGATTTTGAGCTATTTTTACTCCGCTATATGAAGGTAATTTGAGTTTTTGCAAAAAGATAGTCGTGTTGTCTGCCAAAATAATGAACACCTCTTAATTTGTCCAAAAGATGAGGGGTTTTTTCACTCAGATAGGATTCGAACCAATTGAAGCTTCGTTGGTTTGAAAGCTAAATCAAGTAATTGTATGTAAATTTACAGCACTTCATAAAATCTTCATCCGCTCCATCATAAGATTTTCACCATGAGCAAACAGGGACAGAAATACATAAGTACCAACAAAGTACCATACAAAATGAATTGGTACGGTTCATTATTAGAATTATTTCGAACACCTCTCGCAAATCCTATATAACACTGACATGAGTGAATGGAACAGTTTGTTCTAAAATATGTTACATCGATGGATCAACCTAAAAATATTTCACAACGTATTGACATAACCTTGAAGGCGACAAAAGCACAATCACAGAACGGATCAGAGACACAAATCACAAAAACACCCTGTGTAATTGCAGTTTGATTATGATAAAAAACGACGTCGGCGCCATCTGAAACTCTAGATAACTCCCTTTATCAAGTGGGCTGGTGTCCCCCTGTTTGTCCCAATATTTTACAGGTATGAGTGAATAGAATAGAATAGAATTTATTAAACCACGTTACATAAAAATATGTTTGTAGCATGTCAAGTTACAATAGTTAAAATTACAATAGTTAATATTACAAGTTATAAAAATAGTCATTACAAATAAAGTAAACAGGGCAGAATCACATATATATGTATATACAATTGTTTAAAAGTTTTGAAACAAATATTTTAAAGTTTTGAAACAACACAACAAAACAATCACAACCTGGATTGTATTAGACATTCCCCTTAAGAGGGTTTTATTGTTTTCGAATTTTTATTATGAAAATTTTTATTGCGATATGGTTATGTAGTTGGGGTGGGTATCATGCATTCATGGTTAAATGATAGGAATTCTTCTATTGAGTTGAAAAAATATAATAGTAAATGGTTCTTTACTCATTTTTCGAATTGGCTGAAATTTAATGATTTTACCGATGCTGGTAATTTATTGAAAATTCTGACATTCGTAGAATTTTGCTCTGTGACGGACAATCTGAATTAAGGAGTTCTGAGTTAATTCGATGATCTTGTAGCATGGTTGTGGACATCAGCATTTGTTGAGTACAGAGTTATATTAGTAAAAATCTCCAGTAGAGTTTGATAGATATTGTGACGTAAATAAACTTAACTTGGTTTAACTAATTTATTTAACATTTGATCTACAACTTAATTTATATTACTACGCCACCGAATAGCTCGATCGTATGGGCTCGTTCAGACTGTTCGTGCCATCTTGAGGGCTACCTATTTATCTCCGTCACAGAATTCCCGATCTTTCGAATTCCGGCAGTTGGCGACGGCATGTTCCAATTGTTTCCAATATTGACCGTTGTTTTCCGCGGAAGAGCGACTGATGGTTCTCGAATATCTCCGGGATGATCTCATCGCTGTCGATGGCAACGCGTTAGGCGACAGGTCCGGCCTAGGTTCGTTACATTGCCCCTTCTTAAAGACATTTCGTCCCGAAATTTCATCCTTGGAGTGTGACGATATCTGATGACTCCCCTATCTGCACCGTGAAGTTCGATGGAAGTAACACTCCACGGTCTTCATGATCGGTCGTGGAAGAGGGTTACAGCAAACCAAAATCTTGACGCCGCTGGATCTGAATATCGCCTCCAGCATACTTCTTATGACTCTCCAGTCCAACCCATCAATACCACGGATAATTTTGGAATTGCTAGATCCACCAGATTCTGGTCCACCATAGTATCTCTTTAGTTTGGGGAGACTCTTCCAGACATCTTCATAGGACGGTTTATCTTGGGAATGCCTTTTGGTAACTGGTAGTAGATGTTTCTCTGGCCTTTCTTCAACTGTAGCACCCTACCAACTTGGATTCTGCTCCCGCAGTGTTTTGGAGTTGACCAAATTTCTGAGAACACTACGGCGATGCCCCTGGACATTCGAAGATCTTCTGCCCACAGTGCGCTAGTGCGTAGTCAGCAGGCACCTCGAAAGGTCTCGTGACCCTCTCTAGTAACCCCATGTAGAACTTTCTGCCCGTCATATCATCCTCCGGTGGCTTGAGGGTGCGAACTTGGTCATGG